>VXAD01010098.1:0-280853 GCA_013399195.1 Dicrurus megarhynchus
TGCTATAGGACAGCAACATTCATGGACAATATATATGGTGCAAATCATACAACTGTCCAAACTTCCTGTGTAGCGACAAATCCTACAGGAAGTATCTGCTATCTGTTTTTAGGAACAAACATGGTTGCTATTGCACTGCAAAGGATTATGTATGTCTTGGTTGTAGTTCCCATTTTAGTGTCAGCAGAACAATACTTTTGTCTGTATGAAAACAGAGAGGGGCTAAGATGCTTTTGCTTACATCTGCATTGGCCGATGACTCATGCTGTATTTGAGGAAGAGGTCAGTTTTCAATCTTTGACCACTGTGAGCTGAATAATGGTTTGCAAATCCAAAAAAGATAAAAGAAAAAAAAGTGTGAGTTCTTCATCTGTTAAAACTAGGTGCAGTGGACTTAATAACAGTGAAAAATAAATGCATGGGGCCAATTTGGGTTATATACAACAAACTTTATTTGCAGTAAAACTTTTGAATGTACTTATGGTAAAGTACACGGGAAAAGACGGATTTCCCTGTGGCTCTGAAGAGGGGATGAAAGCAAAGTCTATAAAATCAGCAGAGTGCCCATTTTACCTGAACAGAGGTGATTTAAACAAAAGGTCTCAATTGCCCATGTATTGGATATCTTTTACCCCCAAGTTGTTTTTACCTTATTTGTTCAATTTGATGAGTGTTTTTTTTTCTACTACTTCTGTGATGGCATTTAGTATTCATAACCCACATGATTGTCTAGGAAAAGCTGCAAGGTGTGGAACAGCAATGGTTTCTGCAGAGAATAAGTAGAATTTTCTTAGGGTGTCTTCCAAATATAACTAATTTTTTTAGATGAAGAAATCTTTTTTGAAGATGCTTTCAGTTGGAATTTGCTTTGAAACGGGAGAGTTCCTGTACAGCTCAAAAATTTTTACTAGACCTTTTTTATTGTAAATCAAGGCTCTTTTGGTACACTGCATGTTGTTAAGGAAGTTTATTTTCTGATAGATAAGGGAAATACATTATGTGTGTTTTGCAAGTGCACGAATTGATTTTAGCCAGGTCTTGGGTAATCAGCATAAAAATGTCTGGGGAGGCTGGAGCACCTCTCCTATGAACAAACGCTGAGAGAGTTGTGGATGTTCAGCCTGTAGAAGTGAAGGCTGTAGGGAGACCTTAGAACAGCCTTCCAATACTTAAAAGGAGTTTAAAAGAATAACAGAAAGTACTATAGTGACAGAACAAGGGGTCATGGTTTTAAACTGAGAGTAGATTTACACTGAACAGAAGGAAGAAACTCTTCCCTGTGAGGGTGGTGAGGCACTAGCACTGGTTGCCCAGAGAAGCTGTGGATGCCCCATCCCTGAAAGTGTTCAAGGCCAGGTCAGATAGGGCCAGGTCTAGTAGAAGGTGCCCCTGCCTGTGGGGGAAGGGTGTGAGGGTGTGGACCCCAATCATCTTTTAGATCCCTTTCAACCTAAACCAAACTAAGATTCTATGTTTCTATGACTTTGCAACATTTCTATGCATGTGTGGTACAAACTCAATTTGCTGGAACAGTTTTAAAGAAAGCTTTAATGAATACCACATCATCTTTCTCGGCTGTGTTGTTAACAACACAGCATTGCAAACCTTTCTTCACTTTTATTTCAGCATTGAACTGCAAGTCTTTACAGTAATGCTTCAGGACAGAAGGAGGCCACCGCAGACATTCCCAGTCACACATCGCTAATGTTTTCAGGGCTTCAAAGTGCTTGAATAACACTTTTTTGAATGATCACAGCTGTGCTTTTTGGTGCCATCTCAGTCGATCCATTCTCCATGTTAATCAACTCTTTGTATTCTGCTGATCGTCATTGTGTCTTATCTTCTCATTTGACCTTGTGTCACTCAGCCTTAAAACTTCTAAAGTTTTGTAACTTTGCCACATTTCTTAACTGTCACTTTTCTCTTGAATGTTCACAATACACAGGGAAGCACAAAAAGGGGTTATTACTCCTGTATGCTGTGTATTAAAGCCTGACTCCCTGCACATGAACTTAGGATGGATGGCAATGAGAATCCAGGTTTCAGAATCTCTTCCTCAAGTTACTTGGCAATGCCTAGTAAGAATTGCCATTTTGCATTCCTTTGCTCAGGCAAGGAATTTTCCATCTTTTCCTTGGGTACAACCAACCACAGACTAAAATTCAGAGGCCAAATTCATACCTCATTGCAGTCTGCAGCTTCCTCATGATGCAACGTGGAGGGGTAGGCACTGATCTCTTCTCTCTGGTGACCAGTGGGATGACCCACATGAATGTCATGAAGTTGAGTCAGGGGCGGTTTAATTTGGATATTAGGGAAAGGATCTTCACCCAGGGGATGACTGGGTGCTGGGACAGGCTCCCCAGACGAGTGGTCACAGCACCAAGAGTTCAAGAAGAATCTGGACCGTGCTTGCAGACACATTGTGTGATTCTTGGCGCGTTCTGTGCAAAGCCAGGAGTTGGACTTGATGATCCTGATGGGCCCCTTCCAACTCAAGATATTCTATCCTTCTATGATCCGACTACCTGCCCCATGTAAGGCATCTACTCTTGTCTCCATTGTGTGCCTGTAAGTACTACAGAGAGGAGTAACTGGGGAATTTTTTTTTTCTTATATAGGCAAAGCACCCGTGACCATGTGTTCTGCTACACCTTGCCCCTCCATAAGGCCATGGCTCCCAGACTTCGTCTCTCAGATGCTCTCAGCTCTGTTGAGGAGTTCAAAACCCTTGTAGAAGTAGTGTCTCTGTGAAAGGAGCCAGATACAAGTCACAAATATTTATATTCTGGAAATTTTTTTCTGCATTGATTTCCTGTTCGTTTTTCATAAGCGTTTCATGTTTACTATTCATTAAATATTAATAGCACAGCTATTATTAAAGCTTCTGTTTTGTTTCTGTATATATTTTTAGAAGAAATACTTTGGGCTGTATCTACAAAACAGTTTCCTGAAATAACTTTTTTTCAAAGACTCATTGAAACCTTTCTCTCTAATTTTCAGTGTCTTGCTTATCTGTTCTGTTATTTTAAAACGTGAATAATGCCTAAGAGTCACCTATTTCAGTAGCCTTTACAATATTTTTCCCTAACTGTATCTCTAGACATTGGTGGTTCAGAAATGAAGAAATGAACTTGAAGCTCTGTAGACTATCTTTTACTTTGGGTACTTGGTAAATATTTGTCACCAAGAAAGCTAATGAGGTTCAAGGAAATATATCATTCACTCAAATATGACTTGCTTGATGTCCATGTGGATTCTTGTCCCCACTCCACTCTTTCTACTTATACTTATTATCTGAAAAAATACTTTATGAGCAGACAAAGAAATACAGAACACATAGTCTAGTACTATGTATATTTTTCATAACTTTGAGTATTACCCTGCTGAGTTAAAATACCTATGTTTTCTTTTTCCCTTGTTTGTAAGATGCAAATTGAAGAATTTTCTCCCAGTTGTGACCTAATCAGTGAACCATAGTGAGAGGATTTTGCCGCCTTCTATTTCTTGTTCCTAATTAAGAGTTTTTTATCTCCCGGAGTTTTATGTGGTTTGCAGAGGCTTTGGAACAGTTTTCAGATGATATTTTGATCATGTTGTTTTCAAAATTGTTCTCTTTTCATGTCTGGATTCAGTTTGGCTTCTAAAATATCTTGTCAGTGGCTTCAAAGGCCACAATGAGCATGATTAGATGGTATTTGCTATATATGTCTAGATGGCATTTACCTCTAAATAGCAGGGGCAAGCAAGCTCTGCTTCTGGGGCTGTCCCTCCCTGTGCTCTGAGCCAGCTCACAGCCATGCAAAATCCAAGGACAAAAGGCAGGATGCACCAGCTCAGACCTGGGAGAAGGTAACTACACTTCCGTGTCTCCCCTTTGGCACTGTGTATGAGCAGGCCTCTCTATGTCTGTTTACAAAAGGCAATATTAGCAGATTCTTTATGACCCTGGTCCCTATCCTGCCTCCCTGCTCAGAGAGCCTGTGATGTGATGAGCCAACATTACAGACAGTTAGCTTGCCAATGCAGGATGGTGATTCCCATTAAAAACATCCAGGCCCTTCCAATCCCTCAGGAAGTTATAACAGTATAACAGATTCACACTTTGCTTTGGAGACTTTGACTCCAAGGCATTTGAAGATCCTTAACATGCTGGTTAACTCCCAGGAAATGTCCACTCACTCTCCAGAAGCTTAATTGCACACTGCGTGCTATTTCTTGACAAATAGCAAGTCTCTTAGTCAGCTTTGACAACACAGTAAATTGTGGCTTCCTTACTTAAGGCTTCGAGTGTGTCCAGGGATGACTTTCCCTGGTTTGTATCACATTCAGACAACCACAGTGTTAGCAGTAGTTAACTGCATGTCAACATTGTGGAGTGTGATTTCTGTCTTCCTCATAACATCTGTTACATCTCTTACATTATATTCAATGTGATTGTAGCTACTGATCTCTCTTCTAACTATGGTGAGTTGTTAAAAGTTAGTGGCTCTCTGTGTCTCCACATACTGTACTCTGTAGCAGTCATTTATCAGTAGGTGAGTCTGAGTGTTACTCATTTCAGTGAAAATGAAAAGGCCTTCTTCCACTCAACAGTAGCTGTGATGAGGAATTGCACTGTTCCGTCATAATTTTTTTTAACTGGTTAGGAGGATTGAGTTGGGTTTAAATTATCCCAAAACCTCTGTGATAGCCATTTGCTCCTATTCTCAGAGAACCCATTTTGCACAGGAAGTCAAGAGAGCACTTGGTGCGTATTCACACTAAAATCAAAACTACTATGTAATTTGGACAAGATTCTCTTTGCTGGTCTTTTATGCTGAGCCTGTTTCCACAGCATGCCTCTCTGTTCTTGCATAGTGTAACTTTTCCCATCAACTTGTGGGCAGCTGAGGAGCCAGAGCTAAATAAAGCTCAGATAAAGGCTTTTATATGTGATGTAATGTGATGTAAATAGATGTGAACTGGAAATTTAATAGTGCCCTTACATTTTTCTGTGCTGTATAGGATTGTGAAAGCTGAATCTGACAGAAACTGTGCAGTGATCACAAGTAAGTCTTGAATTTAAGCTTGGTAATTTACGTGGGTGCAAGGGGATGCCTGTGAGGGTGACGAAATAATTTGGTCTAATGGCAGCACAGTCTCTGATTTGGAGAATTTTAAGACTCAGATTTGTAACCATTCAAATGGAAAGCAACATATGTTCCATCAATGGATTAACAAACTAAATTAAGGCTTAGGCAAAGATCTATATAAAGTCCTAGAAATATTCATAGACACATTCTATAAGTATTACTTGAATTATATACTGAAACCACTGTTGAAAAATTAAAATGAGACCTGTACAGTTTTAAACTACTCTTAAAATATAACATCCTGTTATTGGATGGTTTACAGACAGATTATTGGACTCAATAGAGGTGAAATTCTTTTGCTTGTGTTATACTGGTCAGGTTTGATGATGGAATGGTCCCTTCTGGACTTAAATGCTATGAATCTGTTCCTTTTCTACAATGCTCACATAAAAGGTCAAATTTCCAAGACTGGAATATTTCACTGAAGGACCAGAAGCTCTCTACAATGTCTTTAAAATAATGAAAGGGGTAAAAAAGACATAAAATAAGGACAAGAGAGGGAATACAAAATAAACTAAACTAAGGAATTTCTGTCCTCAACCTACAAATGGGAATGAAATGTTAAATATTAGAGCATGCCATGCATTTCCAGAAGTACTTATGTGTTAGTGAAGAGCTCTATCACACAGCCTAAGCTGGTCTGCTTATGGAATAAGCCGAATAATCATATTCTCTCCTAATAATCATAATCTTTCACTTAACTAGATCCTGAAATTCTTCAGAGGAAAACTGTTTTGTGAATTGAATGTGTACATGTCACCCCATGTAAATACATAAGCATAATTAAAGAGCTACAATGACAAATACCAGGATAAAAATAGCTACTAACTACTGAATGACATTACTAATACAGTCTAGTATTAACATCCTCCCTCCCATACTATCCCAAGATTGAAATACGTACTGAACAACATTTTATTTTTGGAGTTCATGCTCTAATCTTAGTAGGAATTTCAGTGTTCAGAGGAACTCTCAATGAGGGCTACTCAACAAATGGGGTACATGCTCCAGAGGCACCCTTTTAGACTTTGATTCTAATTGTGCCTTATTTTATAAAGAGATTATATGTTAAAAATAATGTTCTACAATTTTAAATTTAAATATTTCTTTGGTGGCACTAAGGAAAAAAACCCACTCAAATGTAAACAGTACAAGCCTATACCCTCTAAACAATGAATAATTTACATTTCTCATAGATGACTTATCAAATACAAACAGAAACCAACATCCCTTTTCCTACATTTTGATGAGCTCAGCAACAATGCAACATTAACTCCTTTATAATGAAGGATTTCTAAACTGTAATAAAAAGGGATATATTAAAATAGTACACGTGGTACTTATTAATTCCCTCCATCAATGTGGTCTGTATTTTGTGCCCCATTAACCTCCACCACCAGGCAAGGGTTTAATTTCTAATTTGTACAACTGTTTTCCAATCAACTATCTGTGATGGCAGATAAGGCAAAAGTAGTAAGACATGATATCTGGAAGAAAAAATTCTGAGCTGGAGAGCACAGTGAGAGGTGTTTCATTTAGCAGACAGTCTTGCATATAACAGTTCTTATCCAAAGACCCAAGAGCACTCAGATTTTATAGCCAATATGTTAGCTCTCTGTATCCATTATTGAAATTCAGCTATGGCTGAAGAAAAAAATCTAACATCCTTTGTGAATGTACACCAAGAAGACACAGAAAGTAGGAGTAAAATAAGGAATCTTCCTATCAGTGTAAGAAATATAGGAGCAATTAGTCAAGTGAAATTTCATCAAGATCCAAAAAAATTATGGCTCTGTGCCACTTGAATCTAGCTTTAGTACATTTACATCTTACTCAAGAGATAATACCTCTCAGAATTTCTGTAATAATACAATATTGTGCTTCTGTTTACTATAACATATTTTGTATTCTTATACATAATTATTACTAATAGCAACTAATTACTGCAGATAAATTCCCTGATGTGAGTGGGTCAGAGTTTTACTTGTAGTGCAATGATTCGTGAAGTTTTTTTAAGGCTTGATAGTTTTATTTCTAAACTGAAAAAATAGGATTTTTATGAACTGCTTTTTCTACTAAAGCAGTCCAAAGCAATGCTGTCAATCTTCTTGCTTTCCAAGGTACCTGAGCTACATCCATTTGGGCTCATATCATACAGCGTTTCAGAAATAAGATGAAGAATGGAACTCTTATTCTGTTTAAATAGAATTCTTTTTTTAGAACTAGCTGTGATAACATCATAAAATTTCTTGCTGGGTTCCTTTCTGTAAAAACACAAAGCAGGTTTTATACAACTTCTCTTCCTTACGTGTAACTTCCCCCCACCCTCTCCTTCAAACACCCTCATTTAGGAAAGGGAAATTCTTGACAGCAAACCCTCAGTGGCAATGACCATCTGGCTTTGTGTTCACTGGTAGGTGCTAATTGGTAGTGGTGAAAAGTGGTGGTAATAAACGCTCAGCCCAGTGTAGCCAGCCCTGCTTGACTGAAAAAGAAAATTCTTTGAACTTTACAGAATTTTTAACAAACAGAGCTTTTTTGGGTTACAAATCCTTAGATTTTTACCAATGTTAGTAACATATAGGCCTGACTCTGTGAGCAGATTTATAGCAAAGAAAAAAAGAATTTAAGTTGTGGTACAGTTGCAGCCATTAACATAGCTTTTCTTTTAATAGTTGTTGCCCCAAAGGAGCAGTTTTGGTGTTTGTTTTTCTACAAGCAGAATTTTGTTTCAGAGAACAGAGTCTTGTGTGTACCCTATACCTATATAGGATGCCCTGATTTCATGGGAAGTCTCTCAAATATCAAGGTTTATAGTAATACAGGAATAATACAGGAGTAATACAGGAAAGTGAAAATCACAATGTTACCATGTCCGTGTGTCTTGTATGTGAATTGCACAATGCATGTGCTCAATAGCACATTTCTTTCCTCAGATTTGAAATTAGTACCACTGGATCCATTAAGCCTACTCAGGGTAGGGAGCAACTGGCAGAATCCCCTTCATTTGATATAGTTCAGACCTAATAGATGCAGTTTTTGGTTTTCTCAAACATTACAAAGGTATAAGGTAGTTTCAAGGAAAGGTTCTAATTTGCAAGTGGGCAAAGTTTGAATATTATTTATTTGTATTTCTGAAACTACTTCATTTGGTTTTATTCAAAAAGTCACAAGCATCTTGAAATATTTTTATTTTGCCTAACTTGCAAGCTAATCTGAGCCTTTTTAGACAGTCCTGTAAAATGAATTTTAAAATCCTCCCAAAAATTATCTTCAATAAGATTATATTGTGCTGAAAATTCATAGTATAACTTTCTGCAAATGTTAGACAACAAAGATATAATTATTTATATTATATTTATATATAAAATATTTATTACTGCTGAATACTAAAGCAAATAAAATATTTTAGAACTTAGGAAATAGTGACTTATTTTGAGAGCAGATTGTGTGTGATCCTTATGCGATCCTTGTTGCTTATCAGTGTTCGACAGACACCTTGGGATTTCAAGTCTAACTTTCACATGGAGAAACAGAGGTGAGACAAAATTTATCTTTAGTTTCTATTTACAGCAATGCTACTACTCCTCTGCCCTTACTAAATCCTTTCCTGCCTTATGCTTATCTTTCTCCATGTAAGTTCAAGCCATAAATAAGTTAATTGATGTAAATTTGAAATTTCTGACCTTTTCCTTCATTCAGGTATTTTGCAAATTTCAGTAATTACAGGGAGAGTATTTCATATCTGTAGAACATATTGAGAAGGACTAATTCTTGGCAGGTAATTCTAGTTGTTACTGATCTCAAGACAAGAGCCTATATCCTTAATTTCTCATGCCATTATGGATCTGATCCCTAGAATTCTCAGCTAAACCTTGGTTCTAGAAGACTAGAGAAAGAAAATCAATTGCTAGCTTTATATATTTGCAAAGTGACACTTGCTGGGAAAGTTGTCAGAATCTTATGTTTCTCCAGTTGGAAGGTTTATAAAAGCTACTTCATCCATATTAAATTCTAAAGTGAAATAGATTTGTGTGGGAGAGAACTTAATCTCAGTTTAACATCAGTGCAACACCCCAAAGGATCAGAGTTCATGCCTAATTGAGCTTTTGCAGCACAGTCACGATCACCTACATGAGGAGATTAAAAAGATTCCATAACTTCATAAGAGAAAATACTTTATTCTCTTCTGCTCTCTTTCCCTCTTGTTTCTCTCTCCTCCCCATTCCACCCCCTTTAGAGCAATAAATGCACACTGCATTTTGCACATTCCCACAGCAGATAAACATAGACAAATTTTCATAGTGATGACCTTGTTTGTTAAAGCTTGAAAAACTTAAAACTATGTCTGGCCATAGTTTTATAATAAAAATGGTAATGTTTTTTGCAATTCCCATTGAACTCTTCCTACAGAAAAGCCTCAGTTCTGGCATTCAGGAAGAGCGCTACAACACTGATTATTTGGATGATCACCACTATGGATCCCACTCTACAGCTGAGTGCATGGCTTTCTCCAACTCAAAATGTGAAAGTCAGCCACTACTATTCAGCCCATAACCCTCTCTTGTATTCTGTGGAATCGGCAAAAACTGAGGATCAATACCATCCAATTTCTAGAAGGAATAGTAACTTACCAAGAACAAGCAGGGTTATTCAGGAACTTCAGTGTATTTTCTTCCCCTCTTGCACAGATCTAAAGGAATATCTTGCAATAAAATGAAATACATATTATGCACTAACAAAATATGGTACAGTGCTTTCCACTGCATTAATGGAAACAGTGTGCTCAGACTGTCTCTATCAAAAGTCCTCTTTCGGTCACAGTACAATAATGTCTTTTGACCTCCTCACCTGTTCACAGTTCCCTGCAGAAATGTGATAATATCTGAAGCTGTCAAATGGAAATGATGGCTGTACATTGGAGGTAGGAAATGTTTTGCAAGTACACTTATTCCAGTGTAGAAAAGTTGGTGTTACATGTTTTGCCCAAGAGACCTTGCTCTGAATATCTGAAATGACTTGCTGGATCTCTCTGAAATACAAAAAGAAAACACACCTGTTATTTCTCTTCATGTCCTGTTTCATCTTGGAATGAATGTATGTGTTGAATCAATCCAATTGTTAGGGGATGATTGAAGAAGAAGTTAAATCAGATGGCTTTTAAGGTAGGAACAATAGGGGATTAACACTGACAAGCAGGAATCAGCACCCAAAACCAAGAAGGGAGTCCAGATTAAGTTGCAGATTTTTTTTCTAATGCAATGCAAAAAGAACTTCCTTCCCAGATACACCATTTAATTTTTACAAAGAATAGATGAACAAGTGTTATTATACAATATTTATGGATCTTGGCTGCTTAGTCACTTTCATTCCCTTTTTGTCATTGAAATATAATACCAAAACACAGTTTAGATCTTCATTCGCCAAGAACTTCAGCTGGTTACTAGCTTGTTTATTAGCGAAGAGCAACTTGAATTAACCCAGTCAGTAAATCAGTCTTAATGTTAAGCTGGTACTCTTAGCACAAACTTTCAGTTTCTTAAATACTGAGTAAAATATTTTCAGTTATCTAATAGCACAAGTAACCTTGACTATGATTGTCACACTCCTATGTCCACACTTTACTAACTTCTTCGGCTTCGGCTTTACTAACTTCTTCGGTGGTGTCGCATAAAGATTTTACTTAATGCTTTCAGTAGAGAGATTAAGTGGGACAAAACCAAGACACGTAAATAAGAGAAGAAGATGGCTGTGTGACCCTCCATAGAGTGTTGCTGTAGTGCTATCCTCGTGAAACCTTTTCTGATGTCGAAAGTAATCTTACTGATGCTGAACAGGACATTGGGGAGCCTTCCACAGAGAGCAGTTGTACACTAGTTTGATGGGACTTAGAGTGAATAGCAAGTGTCACAAAGGTTTTTATTCCTAGATTTTGAGGGAGCTTTTAGAGAGAAAAGAGTAGCATAGCTGCTTGAGAAAGGAAATAAGAAAAATCTGAAATACTCATATACTTACAAGTGGAAAAAATCTGCTGTCTTTCAACTGCCACAACACTGGTAACTTTGTGATTGATATTCAGTATGCACAGTCCTAAAAATAAATCAATGCACATTTTAAATCCTGTCTGTTTGGTTACACATCCTTGTGCAGTCTTCTGTTTTTAAGTCCTGATAATGAATCTTTGTTCTGATTTTACAATTGTAATGGGATTCATAGCTTTAAAGTCATTAGGATTAACATCAGTAAAAACAGTTAAGATCCATATTATGATTAAAATGAAAATTTAAAAAAAATAAATTCTGGAATGGAGATGTACTTTGAGTATGTAATATTTTTTTCTGTTTTCCAATGTGCTTTGAGTATGTAATATTTTTTCTGTTTTCCATTGACTTACAGTCTATTATTATGTTGCTGGTAGCAACCTTAAAGCCAAAGAATGGCTCTGTATCTACAGTCCCTTTGGAAGTTAAGCTACTCAGAAGGTTGGCTGACTGTTACATAAATCAGATTTTACATAAGTCAGTCTTAATAAAAGAACCACTATAACTGTACTCTGTTTGGGGGCATGCTATCCCTTTGGAAACAAACAGTGTTTTCCAGCCACATGCAAGGAAGTACCAGCCTGTCCTCAGTGCCTCCACAACTCTTTCTAGGGGATTGGATAGTTATAATGCATAATGGTTGCCAAGTCCACCAAACCTCCTGAAAAGTAGCTATAGCAATGAAAGATTATGTTAGATAAGCCAAAGTCAAGTGTGGTTGCAAACATCAGGAATGTTGCACTGGATAATGGTCACTGTTGGACACAACAGAATCTTAGCTGGAATCCTTTGTGGTGATTAAGGAAAAAAAAAATCATATTTCACGGGCATCATCACATGCCCATCCTGGAAAATACCTGGAGAATAGAAGTCCTGACATCAAATTCTGCATAAATCTCTGCTTGGTAAGTATGTTCCTAGAAAAGGGTAAACTTAAGATATAACTCAGACCCCGTTACAGGCCTCTGATGAGAATGTCCTTCATAAATACCTCAAGTATCATTAACTCATATAGTCTGACCTTCTGAAAAGTTCAGGGTATATCTAATTCAAGTGCAACTCAATATAAAAAATAATCTAGCTTTTCCAGCGTGAAAGCCAATAGCTCCATGTGACTACAGCCCAGCTTTCTAAATCTGCTTAGTTTTATTTTGAGGATTTAGAAGTGGGGAATCCAATATGCCCTCCTAGATTGTAACATTATTGTGTTAAGAAAGAAGAGGGATCTTAGTCAAATTTGTTTTCATGGATTCTCCTTTTATCTTTCACAAAAAGATAAAAGTATCCTTGATATTTTCCCATTTTGTAAAGGCTTAATAACAGCACTAGACAACCTATTAATAAACAGCATAATACACACATATGTATATTTATTTTTGTCTTGTTTTCACTCATTGCCTGTGATGATATTAAAGAAATAAATAACCATTACTGATGTCTTAACTTTGGAAGTACCAGAACATTGCAATTCTCTCTCCTTGCATGAGTAGCACTTGATTCAAGTGATTAGGTTTCACAGTATAGGTTGAAGAACTGAAGGAATCATGAAGCCAATGGGACAATTTCAGGATCTCTGTTTTTTAATATAAAATGTGTGCAATCTCTGAATACCATTTCAGGCTCCCTTTATTTGGATGTTTATTTGGAACAGTTCAATGACTTTAAGTAGACTATCACCTGTATGCAGGAATAGTTTCAGAGGAATTAATGGGACTAATTATGAACTAAGGGTCTAATTTCGGTCAGGGTGGGGTGACATAGCTTGATACTTACTTGGCCAGATTTAGCAGGCAATATATTTTTGGACTGGTTTTTTTTTCCAAAGTTAAAAAATTTCAGTGCAGTCTTTTGTAAAAATGGTCTACAGACCAGAATTGCCTAAAAATGTGAGCTCACAGCCAAGCAAAATCATTAATATAATCAAAATAAATATAAACACCTTTCTTGTCAGCCCTCAATCTATCTTTTATTTTCTTCTGCTCTCTGAAACATCTCTTTACTGATATTGACAGAATATGGAAGTATCAGTGCATTTGAGCTATCAGAGAATGCACTATAAAGCAGAAGAAATTTTAATCTTTTGGATATAAGTAACATAGACAAGATTACTAGTTTCTGACTAATTTTTTCTCCTTGTTATGAGAATATGAACTTCAAGTATTGTTGGCTGGTTTTGTTGTTATTATGGCTGGTAATTCTCATCAAACATGGCACAAGGGATGATATTCTGTGAAAAGCTACTCCATGTTTCCTAACAGTTTCCTTGAATCTTTCTCTGAATTATCTGGTTCCCTCCAACACAGAGGAAAAAATTCTGGGCTTGACAACTGTGATTCACCATAATAGTTGCACTTTAGGAAACATATCAGTCATTGAAAAAACCCCAATGATCTTTTGCAGCCACACACTTCATTCTCCAGAAATACATTAATCCTGTATAAACTCAGGATACTACTCAATCATTTTATTAGAATATTTCTCTAAGTAGTTGGACCAGAATCATGTCACCGTATCCTCAAGGGGCACTAATGTAATTTTGTCTTTGCCTACCTCTTTCATTTAAAGTTCCCTTCATACTTCTGTACCTGAAACAAATGATCGGGCTGACCCAAGTGATTCAGCTATACTCTAAGCATGTTCTACTTCACTATGAGTAATTTTAAAAGCTGAATTTTTATGTTGAAAAAGTCTAAGAAGTGCCATTACAGAGTATACAGATCCTGTTACTTTCCATTTCCATCCACTACACTGGTATCTATGTTCAGCCCACACAAAATGCTTTCCTGTTTTCTGAGAAGCCACCTGTAACATCTATGCATAGAAGTGAGACCATTCAGTCAGGCTGCTGCTTCTAAGTTAAGAAGTGCTTATTCACTAAGGGAGGAAGAAATGTCTTGACAAATCCACTGCCTCTAAATACCCAATTTTTCCAGCTGCAAATAGACATTTATTCTGTTTCTCCCTGTTCCCTGTTTAGCAACTCTGCAAAGTTCCTGGGAGGTTGGTTAAGAAGGTGGGGAGGGAATCCACATTACAGAGGAAATGACCTCTCTATTGGCAAGATCTGCTTGAAAACACCCTACTTTTCTGGTGCTGATTAAAATGCCAGTTCACGCAGAGAGAGGGAAGGCAACAAGGTATTGTTGCTAGTATTTTATACAGCATAGGAAGCAAAGAACTGATCAGTTATATAAAACGACACTGGTGAAGCAGAACTGAGAAACAGGAAATTTTACGTCACTAAATAAATAGCACAATGTTGTTTGTATATTAAATAGGGGAAATATATTCCATGTAACTCTAAAGACAGTTTTTTAAAATTAATAAAATATTGGACTATGATTTCATATAAACTTCTAGATAGAAACATGGAGACCAAAAATCTGGAGTCCATCTGAGCTAAAAGTCATGGTCCAGGAAGATAGAAATTAAACTAAGTATTCTGTTTCCATGGGTCTTCAACATGAAAGTTGAGAAATCTTGAAAAGCCATGTGGAAAATTTCTGCCTGTTTGGAAACCCATTTTTTCAACTTTCTATGTATGGAAATGATCAAAAATAAAGGAATGCTGTATATTTTTTACTGTAAGCAGCTCTGTTCCAAAACCAAGAAAAAAACCAATTTTTAAACTTTTTTCATAGCCTGTTTTTCAGACTTTTCTTATTAACATTGTGCTTCATTCCAGGGTAGAATGTACCTACTTTGGCATGGTGTAAGACAAGAGCATGTACAGGATTATTACAAAACCACGTTTGCAACACATCCAGCTGCCCACTACAGACTGTGTGCAAAGACACAGCTTTGCCAAGCAGAGCTCTTGCTACTTCTAATGGGCACTGTGAACTCCACAGCAAAGCAGCTACCAAAACTCCTACCAAGTCAGCCACTGGGTCTGGCAGGCTGCCCTTAGAAAAGAGACCAGCACCAGGTAATTTGGAGAATTTAGTCCCCAGCTGGATATTGTGCTCTTTATATAAAAGATTTTCCCATGTGGCAGTTTCCCGTACAAAGAAAATTATAAAAATAATGTTAACTCAGGTACAGATTTTCAAATTTGCTACTTATTTTTCATTTTTAAATGGTCTATCTATGTACTCAGGAAAAAAGTGTTTTTCACATCTGCAGAGGGAAAAATAGATTGCAAAAACATTTTCTTTTTTTTTTCTTTTAATTTCAGATAAGGCATTTGAAAAATGAAATTCATGTGCAAGTCTGTAAACTTTGATGGATTATTGTTTTAAGGCTCTATATTTTGTGTCCTCACTGCTTAAATGCTTTACAATTTCTATCCATGTCTAGCATAAGTTAAATAAATATTTAATCTAAATATAAGTAATTCTCAGCCAAAGAGTGAGAGTTTCCAATTTTGGAAAGTGAATTCGGTGAGAAATCAAATGCAATATATGCAATAATAAAGTTGGATTTGTTTGACTCTAGTATTTAGTTGCTTTCATTTTTTACTCTGTAGTTTTCAGAAAGTGGTTTGGTTTTCTATGGAAACAAATTAAAAGAAAGGCACACAAGTTCTGTGCTGTATTAAATGGTCTTTTTCAACCTTATTTATTATATGATTCCATTATTCTATAGGTTGTTATTACAATTATTATTTTGATCTATACAATTTTAAATCTTGTAGCATCATTGGGGTCAAATCCTAAGGGTCAAAATTTAATATAAGTGTCGAAGTCAAATTTGTCACATGATTTGTAAAGAACTGCAAGTATGAAGGAGTGGGAGGCTGGGATCAAACATGTATCTTCTTTGGTTTATAAAAGAAGCTGGGAGAAGAACAACTGACACAATTTTATGTCAATATATTTGATATCTTGGGCATTCTGGATATAATTGAGTACAAATAAAATAAGAAAAAAACCCCTTCTATCTACTGATGTTCCAGCATTTGAGGTTGGTCTCTATATTAGTTCACACTCAGATGTGCCATAAAAGGTGTTCGGTCAAACACTTGAAAAAGGAGAGGAAAGAAGGAGAGAAAAATGACCTTTTCAGGTTATTCAGACTTGCACAGGAAGCCAGTGAAGCAGAACCACATCACACTGACTTGTTGGACTCTGCCACAATTTGTCACTGTCCTAGTGCAAACTTCATCCATTTTGTAACATTTTAAAACCAGAAATCAATGCAAGAGAAAAAGTGTTTTAGATAAATAGTACTGAGAGATGTAACTTACAGAGATTTCTCCTGAACAATTTTTTTAAAAGGAGAAGCAACATTCCTTCTTACTGAATATGATGTTAGTTTTACCACCTCTAGCAAAAATAGCACATTGTAATTTTCTGGTTCACTTACAGTGCTACTGAACATTTTAAGTTTTTTGAGCAGTAAGAGCATGTTCTCTATTTGATAATTAATAACATCTGCCTCCCTTATATGACAAATGATGTTTCTTAAATGGAAGTTTTTTTAATTTCTGCAAGTTTTGCATGAGTCTTTTAGGAAAAGTTTTCAAATGCTTAGTTTTGTGCAATTTTCTAAAGTTTCAAACATGTAGAAGAGCAGATTATCTTAGCTTTTGAATCTGAAAGAACATGGTTTATTTAAAATTCAACCCGCTTCTCTTGTGGCTTCTTAAGCAGGGAATATATGAATAAGAAGAATTAGTCTTACAGAGTGATGTGTAGGGTATTTTGAAGTATAAAATGTATGCATTTTTATAAGGTGATTGTCTATCCAAAAGGTGTTTGTATTCCAGACTTGATTTGTTTAGACTCCGTAAATATTCAAAGAAATATCTTTGCTGTATACTTCTAACATGTAAAGTAGTATCTCCTTTTTTAATTACAGGGAACCTCAGCCTTGAAGAAATGAAATGACTTTAAAAAACAGCACAAAAGCAGAGACAGAAATTGAATCTGGATCTCCTGAATGTTAATAATTTGGTTTCATTTGCAGAATTATTTCTTTAATGTGTTGCTGTTCAGTATCTTTCATTTGACATTCCTGTAGTTGTTTTGGCTCCAAATAGAGCAGGTTTAGAAAGCAGCAAAAAGCTGTGTATTCATTTCAGCTATTGTGAAAGGAATCAACTGTCTTGCTGTTATTCAAGTAAATTTCATTTCTCTGGACCACAAAACTTACTTTTTTAGCCAGACAATGAAATAACAGAATAAATGTCCATGAACCAGGGTGCTGTGTCATGGCCGCTGAATGGAAGAAATGGGCTTGCAATTAGGAACCACATTTTCTGTTGAACAACACAATATATAACATATATGGCCAGTATTTTAGGGAGACTTACTGCATTCTTGATAAACCTGAGCAATCCAGGTAGATTTTATCTCAGCTAAATTTAGCTGCTTAAATAAGTACAGACATTCAAACATTCTATGGAGCATAAACATCTAAATGCCCACTACACTCTACAAAGTAGGAATAATAAATGAGAAGCCACGTGGGAAAGCAATGTCTTGTCACTGGGTGGGGCAAAGAGGTAAAAAAGTGAAAAGGACAAATAGAGAGATCTAAGACTTATGTGGTTTTGTATGTGTTAGTTACATTGAAGAGGTAGTTATTTTAAAAACTTTCTTCCCTGGAGAAAAATACTGCTAAGCAATTATATTTATCCTCTGGGAATTCTGTAGCTGTTGTTCTGTCTATCTACCTGTTTAAGTGTGCTCTTTTCTTCCTTGGATGCAAATTTTGACTGTTATATAAGATCTATTAAGCCTTTTACTGCAGGTTAGAAAATTAGCTCATAGAACAGTATTAGTGTTCATACAATTTTTCCAGGTTTCTGGATGGAGTCAGTGGTTTTTTTTTGTAGTGACCACTGTAAAATTTAAACACAGGTTTTTTTGCTGCCAGTCAAATTATGGCAAAAGGAAGTTTTGTATCTCATGATCTTACCACCAAACATTCAAAATCATAAGCTTGTTCTCCAATATAGAAAAAAAATTTACAAATAAAATGCTTTTCCAATTTTTGCTTCTAAATTTGATGATTATTTAACTACAGAAATTATCCATATGAAGAAACATTACAGAAAAGGAAGAAATTGATGGATGAGGTCTGATGGAGACTGAAATGCATGCCTAAAAGCAAGTTGTGGATCATAAAGGCAAGTAATTATTAATTATTTTGAACATTTTACATTTAATTTTTATTATGTTTTTATGATGCAGGAATTTAAGCCAATATATTCAGTGAGATTTTGAATCCCTATTTGCTATCTGGTGCTATAAAAAATATTGCCTTTAATAGAAGGACCTCAGACACCAAATGTTATGTGCTTTTTATAAGGTGGAAAGAAGTGAGGAATTTCAACCCGAAAAACATTGTATTTTCAGGCATTTTGGTCAATGCAGCACTCCAATTGTTACTATGAGCCTTTACAGTAGACTAAAGATCAGGAAATTTAAATGAGCTCTTGCTACCAAGGACTCAGTTAAATGTGTACGGCTGTGAAAACCCCACAGGGATAAAGGGCAGCCTGTGTTAAGGAGGAGATCCAAATTAAAATGAGTTTTCAAAACTGTTGTTGATTATTATTTCTTTATTCTTTCCAAATGCTTTGCATTCTCTGTGTTCCAAGTAACACAGAATGAATTTACAAATTTATGGAGAATACAGTTCCAAAATTAATACAGTCTACAGAATATAATTTCTGATTCAAATTCACAACTTTCAGAGTACCAGGAATTGTAGGGATTTGTTCCAGGCCAAATCCTGTTCAGAACATTAGTAGCTACAACAGGCAAATTTCTATTTTTATTTACCAGTGGTCAGTGTGACATATTTGGGCTGAGTCCCATTGTCAACCATATTTAATACCCTAAAATGAATGTGTCATCTTGGCCTCAGTGAAAAAGGGACAAATATAGATATGATTGCATAGAATCATGTGGCTCTTGTGAACAAGGTTGATGATGTTTGTTTTTTTTCTTTCATCAATACTGACGTAAACTTGAGCACCAAAATATATGCTGTCTCTCTCTCTCTGTGTGCTGTTGCTTCTAAAGTTAAATGCAGGCCCAAAAGGTAACAGAACTGATCACTTCTTCCACTGTCGTGTCCAGTAAGGCAAAGTTGAAGTTGTCCATAGGCGTGAACGGCCTGTGTTCATCCTCTCATTGGGACCTTGATGCTGTGACGGACTCTATGTGCTTCTTAGCTCCTTTGAAACTTCTTCTTCTAGTTTAACCTTCACTGTTTTCACATCCTATCCTAAAAACACAGTTAACTGAAATGACATTTATCAATCTCACTGTGCACCAACTTCATCTCTCTGTGTTGGCTCCTCTTTGACATATAGCTTGCAAAACATTTTTGGCACTAAGACAATTTCTTTTCTTTGTCTAAAGGAATGTAGACCACTTTCTAGTGAATTTTATATGAATTTCTTGTTTCTTTCAAACAGGGCAGTACTCTTCATAACTATACATTTTCCACAAAATGCCCAAAAAACAAACAAACAAAATAAATCCCAAAACCCCAAAACAACAACAACAACAACAACAACAAAAAAAAAAAGACTGGGAAAGGTGATGATGGTGAATAATTGCTTAGTGAACAATATTTTTCAGATCATGGGGTTTGGGAGTCCAGGTTGTGGGTCTTCTACAGAAATTATAAGAGAATAATCACAAGATCCTGAGATCATTAAAGTCTGGGAGAAAATACTCAAAGAAATCTTTACCCTAAGAAAAATTCCTGAGAATATCTCCGGAAAGAACAAGTTCAATGACACAAGTTTAGAATTAAGCCTTTCCAAAAGTTAAGTGCCAGTGAAAGACATCTGTAAATATGCAATTTTATTTTTAGGGAGATAATTTAAAGATATTTTAAAAACAGGATATTAGCTGTGGAAGATTATGGCCCTTGAAGTGAAATAAATAAAATATGACCTCCAGTACCAAATAATTCCTCCCATCTTACAGCTATTCAAACATAGAAGTCAATTGGTCATTTGTTGGGTGTTCAGCCCACAGAGAAATAAGCTCCCAGCTATGGCTGATCAAGATTTATGTGTTTATAAATATATAATTTTAGTTGGCAGGCTTTCTTGATCAAGCACACCCCCTTTTTAGAAGAAAATGGCACATTTCCATAAAAGTGACAAGAAATAGTGATCTTTCTCAGACAGGCTTCCATTTTGCTGAGTGTTTTAGACTGATGGTCCGAACATGGGAACTGAGTGCCAGATCTGGTGAGGTCCTGTGAATAGTGCTATGTGAATAATTGTACTTCAGTTCTTGAAAAGGGAAAATGAAGTTTTGGTACTTTAAAAATGAAAATTAACTTTCAAGCTGTATAGAATGCAAAATTCTTTTTATCTGTCTCCAAGAAAAAAATGTGTTTTTGCTGAATGAAAGATTACATCCACAGTGAACCTTAGAGGAAAGGTCCAAGCAGATCTGTGTCGGATAATCCTCTTGTTTGAGGTGGGAATGCAAAAATACTGGACCACAGATCAACTTTATGAACTGGCATATTAAAGAAAAATAACATAAAACAAAACCAAGAGGAGTTCAGGTTCATGAATTTAAATAAAATTTTGAAATAGTTTAAAGTTGAATCTCTCAACTGTGGACATCCAATCACTGGTGCATTGGATTAGGATAGGTAAGATACACACTTTTGCTTCAAAAGTTTTATAAGCCTAATCACTTCCTAGCTATTTCCATGAAAAATAATTGTATCTGAAATAATTCAACCAATTCAATATGAATTTGCCTGCAGCCAGGAGACAGTAGTCACTGGGATCATTAACATTAATAAGCCCTGACATCTATGCTATATGAATTCCAGGAGCTTAATTTTGGATTAGCTGTAGTTTGATACCATGGACTGGTGCCCAGAAGCATGTTGGGTGCAATACTCAAATGTATCTTCCAATTTAGTTTCCTCCCGAAGGAATCCAGCTTGTATCTTCTCTCACTGCTATGCAATGTAAACCAAGGTGTGGTGTGTGAATCAGAAAATTCACTCCAAAGTCAGAGTGTCAGCCAGAACAAAAGTGTTCTTTTTAAAAGATACACCCTTGGTCTACTACCCTGTTTCTCCCCAGGTGGTGTCAGTGCAGTCAAAGCAGGACATAAATTCCACAGGTTATACTGCTTAGTTCCTTTTCTTCTATAACATTTTTTTTAATTATTATTATTCATAACCATCACTTTAAACAGCCTACAGGTGAATCTTATCAAACTTGACCTTGAGACCAGAAATTACCATTAGTGAGTGTTAATTAGTCACTAAGTATGAAATAAAAAGGAGCCAAAGAGGAAAGAAGTAGTTTCATTTACAAATAGGTTGTGTTGCTTCCTTTGAAAAGTTGGAAAAAATACAGAAAAGTCCTTTGAATAAGGCATACTCAAGAAAATTTGTAAGTGGTACAGAAAAACTGTACAGATTACAAAGTTTTGGTCAGAAACGTAAGACTAGTTAGAGCTGTGAGGTGACAGAAGAAGCTAACCTAGCCTCATAAATAATATTTATTTCCAGAAGAGTGAAATAACTGCCAGGCACTGATTAGAATTTGTTTTCACAGAATACTTTCTGAGTGTTAAAAGCTTGCACAGCATAAACAAAGAGAGGCAATGGCCTACAAGCGTGTCCTGCAAGAGGCAACAGACAGTCCTCTTTGTCTGCAGCTGGGATGGGAAAGAGACTTTGAGCCTGAGTGTTTTGTAACTATTTATTCATGCACATGTTAGGGGAGGCAGGAACACTTTTACTGCAGCAGAAGCTTGCTGCATTTGACCTTATGAAGAAGGTCCCCAATCCACTCTCATTCCATGTAGAAGAAGCTCAGCCTTCATGTCAGTCAAAGATACAAAGAAAGATGCACAGGAGGGTGCCAGTGGCATGAAAAAAGGGAGAGTGCTTTGCTGTGGGAGCACTGGAGGCAGGCAAAGGCTGCTGCAGCAGGGAAGGCAGAGGGGTCTGCAGGTATGGAGCTCCTGCCCCAGTGGTGAAAAGGGAGAACAAAGAGAAAGGTCCCTGCCCTCACTTCTGTGCTTCTAAAATTTCTTGGAGTCCACCTCAGTCTCTCTTCACTGCACCAGCTCGGGACTAATTAATATTTTATTCTCCCTGATATTTTTTTGGACTCTTCCAAGCAGGTCTCTCCAGTTACTCCAGGGACACCTCTTGGCAGCTGACATAAAAAGGCTGCACCAATCCTTGTCCTGCACAGTCCTTCAACACTATCACTGTAGGCTTTGCATCCTCAGAAAAGCTCACAAGCCCTCATAACTCATCATCACGCAAGAATAGAAACTTAATTTTGTGTCATAAAATTGCCAAACTAGTGAACTGCAACACAGCCCTCAAGGTACTATTAGAGAGTTTGAAACTAGTAAAACACAGAGGATGATAATCACACTGCAGGACCGCAGGATTCTAGGGAAACCTTTAGACCAGTCCACACTTTATGTAAGTGGATGTGACCAATCTGCTGTACCGTGTGTTATCCCCAAGCTGTATGGACCCAGGTCAGTTTGTGCCCCTCACTCCTGTAGCCAGAAAGCATCCCCCAGTTCCCTTAGCACTGGAGACACACCTTCCAATCCCACTTCCAATCCTGGCTCCCTTTGCTTGCCCTCACATCTCTGGAGCTGGTTCTGCCCAACTAACACCTCAGTTTTCAGAACTGGTTTTTTTTACTGTACACATGAAAAATTGTGATCTTTATCTGGAATCAGTTTCACAGAAATTATCATCTGTTTTGGGGAAATTCGCAAAACAGGATAAACAGGTCTAAATCTAAGAAATATCTTGTTCTTTTCTAACACTGGGAAGAAAATTATTTTGTTTCATTTCCTATTTTTCTGTTACTAAAAAAAATCTAGGATTTTGAAGCCCAACCCAGAAAATCACTGAACATTAACTTAAAGCACGTGAATGCCACTTTTGAAATCAGTGGGACTGTTTGTAGTCAGAAGGGTAAATCTGCTGCCTTGGATTACTGAAACAGAAGAAATGTATTTTATTTATAGTGTTTTCATTTTTTCACAAATAATGCTACAACTAACTTGATGCAACCCCAAAAATTCTGTTTGAAATTCTGTGAATTTAAAGCATAAAATAGTGTTTTTTGAATGAATGTTAATAGCATATTCACACTTCTCATCAACAGTAATAATTTCAGGATATTTGGTGTTCCTAGCTGTCCCTATTAATAGAAATGGAATCAAGTCATCTTACACAAGCAGAAATGAGGCCATCCTGTTTCTGGCCTTTCTGATGATGCAATAATTTGGCTCTGAAACCTTAGGAAAATTTAACTGAAGGAATAAGAGCTACACAGACTGAAGGAGTGATACATAGGAACTGTAATGAGAGGGTTCCACATTTAACAGAGCACTTCTGTATTTCAGATGATTCAATAACTAATATTTTAATTATTGTTATTTTTAAAAGTTTATCATGGCAACTACTGTAGTAATTATGTTAAGCATCAACAAGCACAGCAACACCAGACTGTACAACTTGCTGTATTTTAAATCAGGGATTCCCCCAGGCAGCCATAATTCTTCTGTCCTTCTGGTTTTGTCTACTTTAACTTTTCTATTTTAGGGACTACACATGGGCTTTGTGTTAGAGTAGGGAAGTCGTAGCAGACTAAACTATAGTCTATGGTGACTTTGCCTTTGAGGTCATGCCCTTCTTTGGTCTTGGAGGAAGATGGTCACATATAAAAACAAATTATGATTCAGAATCCCTACAGAGTGATTAACCAGAGAAATGTGGTTTTCACTGTGCCTTCACCCAGAGTACCAAGTCCCTGTAAAAATAGCCTTGTACTGGTCTAATTAATTGGCTCTCTAATCCTTGCCTTGACCACTACATACAAAGTGGTTTTGTAAATTCAAAATAGACATGGTCCTGAGCCACAACATTTATAAGATCATGGCATCCAGGGATGGAAAACAACTAATACATCATCCGGTACACCTCTCCAGTAGGGCAGGGCAGCCTAGTTAAAAATGCCTCAAATGACATGGTTTTGGCCACATCCCGAGCCAGCCAGTCCGCTGTCTAATTCATCCTGCTGCTGTGAAGCCTTCCTTGATTTTCTTGGTAGCTTGTTTCAAAGCTCCAGCCTCTAACTTTGAATTCAGCTCTGCTATGGAAAGGCAGCAAATCTCACTTGCCTGAGGACAGCCTTTCAAATACAGACAATTGCTCACCTCTTGTTTATCTTCCTATCTCATTACTGTTCTTTTGAATTGGGGAAATTTGTGTAGATGAAATTTCTGTGTCAGGCAACACAGCCTCGGGATTCGATTTTTGATGTTTTTCTCATATCTGGCAATACTATTGCATTTTCACTACACAACTATAGTACTGGGTTTCTGAGTATTTGTTCTAACGACTGAAACCATAGGTTTTGCTACTGGAACAATGTCATATGATTATGAAGACAGCGGTATCTTAGAAAATGAGGGTAATATTTGTACATCCCTAATAATGACATAAATTATCTTAACAGGCAGACAACATACTTCCCTGAGATAAACTATTCGCTTATCTAGTTTTAGACTGACACTCTTCTTTCACTTCCTCAAGGTTGTAATTTAAAAGATTAACTTAATGCTGTTTGATACCCTGTCCAGAGACTTCTTGAAAGCTGAAATTGTTGGCTCTTCAATAAAGAAAATCTGTTAAAGCCTATGGTTTCGGGGTTTTTTTTCTTCCTTTTTTCTCTTTTTCTTTAAGTGAATGTGTTGGTGGTTCAAATAAATATCTGTCTAGACAGATGTCAAAAGTGAAATCCAATGATAAAGACCTTCTTTATGATAATAATAAAGCAGATGGCAGAAAAAAATATTTGAGGTGTATAGAACACCCAAGTTCTGAATGCAGAGCCAGATCTTTTTGTTTCAGCTACCAAACAGCAAAGGGCAGTCAGTCAGTCAGACCAGAAGTTCCCTTACACAGAGCGTGGGTACAGGGAGGGTGTGCACATGCATGCACACAGCAATGGGTTTTATGGTTTTCTCCTTTGAAAGTTATCATCTTGTTAGTGCTGGCATTTCTGAAGACCTCAAGGGAAATATACTGTTCAGTTCTCACCACACTGGGGTCTCTTTTCTTGGAGAGGTTTTGTACAGAGCCCGAAAGTTTTGAGATCTCCTTCCCAAAGCTCCCTGTGGCTGCAGCGAGATCAGCCACGGCTCAACAGGAACTGCTGCAAAACACTGGGGATTTGTGTGCTTCAGTAGTCAGCATCCCAGCACCTGGGTGTTAGCTGCCTGACAGCTGCAAAGGGATTCTAAGCAGGATATATACCTAGGAACATCTTTAAGCCAAGGGAAGAATTAATGCTTTAACCACTGTGACACAGAAGCATATCCGCTAAGCTTCTTTGTGTACTGAAGTTGAATACAGACAGCTCACTTCCAAGCACACTCCCTGTTAAATGCCAAAAGAGTTTCTTTAGGTTTCCTTCATCATTCCCTCAGGTTTTGGACCCACATTGTTGTAATGAGAAATCCAATGCATTCCTGAAAGCAGATTATGTCCCACTGATGCAAATCACAGCATACACAGCTCTGTGTTTTTGGGATCTGTCATGGAGTATGTCTTCCACTACCAGGAATAAGTAAAAATGCAAACTAACTGTAACCCAGGACTTATGTCCAGAACTGGTGATGTCATCACCTTGCTCAAATAGGAATGTGGAACCTTTTAGTGGGCAATAAAACTGGTATTGATTTTTAAATATTTTGTATCAAAATGCATTTGCCACTCTAAAACCTGCATCTGGTTTGTGGTCAAAAGGGTTTATTTTTTAACCAACGCTTTTCATTTCACCTTAAGAGGATAACTGCATCAAGTGGTGGCTTCAGACAGAAAATGTGCATGTTATGATTTTGCATGTCTGATCATGGAAAGAAAGATTTTGTCTACACCTGTCTTCGACAATGGGCAAACCACTTATTCTTCTGCAGAGAAATTAATAGCTAACAACTGAGGCCACTAAATGGCAGCTTTAAGGCATAAAATATCATCATTCCTTAACTAGTTATTTGTTGTTTTTTCTCCTTCTTAAATGATGAAGAACCAAGAAGCGATCCACTGGAAGCAAAAATCATGTAAAGGGAGAACTAAACAGTATTCACATTGATAATTTGGGATAAAAAAGGGAATCATTAACCTTTAATAAAATATATTCTTCATTCTGAGTTAGTAGGAAATATCTGATAGATATAATTACTTAATGTTAGACTTTTGACAATTACATTTTTACTTCCTGTTCAGTGATCAGGATGGGAAATATGTCATGCTATATTTCATATTTATCTTCAACAAACAGCTAACTTTTTCTTTTGAGAGACTTCAGTAATTATTTAGTAGCAAAAATATAATCAAAAATACATTCCTCTAGAGAAATCACTAATTTGATTTTCATCCATAACTAACCATACAGATTGCTGTGACCCATGTACTAATTGTAAGTCAGGCACATGGAATTGATTTCAGAAATAAGATACACTGATATGCCTGGTTTTTTTTAGTCCGACCTATAGAGAAATCCATTAAGAGGTCTGCATTTGAAGAAAGAAATATTTATTCCACCTGTTTTTTATATGTTAGCCAAAATACCCAATCTATGTCCCAAGCAGTATTGACATTCACCTGTAATTAGACGTAGAAATGATGTTACTGCAAACAACAATGTTCCAAGGACAGTATGTTTCTATATTTACCTGTCAAAACCCAGTTCTTCTGGAGTTGAGGAATGTTATTTAATTGAGATTCTTTTTCTTCCACCAGAGCATTAATTTATCATGTAATTTTGTGGCTAGTTTGAATCAGAGGTTCATGTTCAGTCAAACTCTTTTTCTTAATGAATATTGTCTAAATTTGATCTTGGATCAAAGAGAATGCACTGTGTATGAAACAAGAGAAATAACACTTCCCTGTCTTGGAGACATCTTAGATAAACATTTCTAGTTTCACACAGGGTTAGGGTCCAATTCCTGATTGCAAAAGCAAAGAACTAAAATATTTCTAACCTGAAAATTCCACAGAGGACCAAGTCTTATTATTATTTACTGTTATTTCCTTGTAACAAACAGGATCTGGCAGCATTCTTCTTCTATCAGCTAGCATATCCTCCTGAGGGTCAGTGGGGTCATCCAAGTGGTGGTTCTGCTCCTTTTTCATTGAGAGAGATTCCAGAAGATATTATTGAGTGATTACTCACCTGTTGGATCAACTTTTTCACTTTCTAGTTGTCTTGACAGCACTCTTACCTAATATGTCCACAGAATTTTTCATGGGTAGACTGGGAGTTAGGATGCTGCAGTACCTGACATGCAGGTTGGTGTAACCATTTCTCCCAGTACTGCCGATGTAAGGGAGACAGTGACCAGTTTGTAACAGACACTGGAGCAGACACGAGCTCCCACCTCAAAGGCAGAGATAAGGCAGAGTTAACAATTACATGATGTATAGATCTTTCCTTCAACTCCTACATTTGTTGTAAAAATTTCTATATGACAGAATTTGAAAGTCAACATGTCAATATGAACTGCAATGCCCAATGGACAAGTAGTGACATAAAAAAAAGATTTAAAGATGAAGGGCTGTAAAAGAAGTTGTTATTTAAGTGCCTTTTAAATCTTTTTGTGTTAAATAAATGGAGATATCATTACCTGTGCACTACATCTACTGCAGGTTCTGTACTAATGCAGATGGCAGAAAAAAATATTTTTGGTGTATAGAACCCCAAGTTCTGAATGCAGAGCCAGATCTGTTTGTTTCAGCTGCCACACAGCAAAGGGAAATCAGTCAGTCAGGTACCACACAGGTACCATTAACTTTGGTGAAGGCCACACAGCTCCTTTTGGGGTTGCTCACGTTTTTTAGATCTGCGGTCATAGTCAGACAGAGACAGAAAGAAAGAGAGAATTCCTGCTTTGGTTCAGTGTATTGCCATCAGAAGAAGGAGGCAGACTTGTAACTTTTAAACCTGGTTTTAAGTTATGGTTATGGCAAATCTTGGGCCACCCCAGCTTTAAATTTTCTAAACATTTCTTTTTGCTTTATGGTTATAATGTTTAGAATTTGTTACTGGTGCTAGTAGCTGCAGATCTACTTATTTTAGTCGTGCTCCTGCGTTTACATTTCACTCTATCAGTTAAACTTAAACCAGTTCACGCAATATGTCAGAAGTATTTTGTGTTAGAGTTCTTAGATTTACAAGATCAACAATTTCATCATGATTGCTCTGGATCTGCAGCAGCTGTAGCAAATCAAACTATGGTTCACAGACTTCACATAGCAACTCACAATTAATTTGTAGTTATTTTAATGGACTTCTTTACTGTACATAAAAAGTGCATATGTACACAGCAACCTTTTTTTTCCTCTCCTTCAAAAAAACCTCATCATCTTCCTCTTCAGGATAGTGTAGTTATAAGGATTCTACATTGGCAATCAAATATATGGCTTGCATTTGTATTTTCAAATACTCTTTACTTACAGGCATGTTTTCAGGCGTGTTTTTTTTACTTATGTGTCAACATTTACTTAAATGGCAATTTTACTACTGAAACAAACTCAGGTTTGACAGACATTTGTTGTATTTGCCTTATTAAACAGAAAACAAGGAGTAAACCCACCTTGTTTACTCTTCAGAGATCCTTGCACTGTACTACATGAGGGCTCCATAGCCCTGGGGCTTTGTGTTTGTACTCATCTAAGACTGAATCCTAATATTTGAACATCTGTGTTGCCATCCTTCTACCTACTGTTTAAAACTGTATAGGAAAAAGTCTTCCAAAACACCCCTTGAGGCAACACCGTGTGCCTATTAAATCGAAAAGATGCTGAGGTATAGAGCTTGACTGCCTTGCCTGAGGCCACACATTTCAATCTCTTGGGTTGAAATTGTGTGTACCTTTCCACCCCTTGCTTTGCTACAAAACTTGTTGTGTACGGGTGTAAGGGCTTGCAATCCTCACACAGTAATTTGAGAATTGTAAAGAGAGGATTCACCCTGTGAGAACACAAACTTAGGGAAAAAATGAATCTCCTGCATATACCAATATGTGAATTTTCCTTTTCTATTGTTAGGTTACTTTCCAGTGCAGGCATCTTTCCCCATGCCCAGCAGCCATTCCCAGATTTCCCATGCCAGCACTTCTTGCTGACAGCAAAAGCCTGAACATTGAGCAGCAGCTCCAGCTCCTGCCTCTGTGTCTTTGCCCCAGCCCTTCCCTCGGCAGGCAGGGAAGGAGCCCGAGGCACCCACACAGCCCACCCTGCTTGAGAATCAGATTTCAGACAAAAAAGCTTTGTCCTTGGGCACAATTATGAAAATCAGCTTGTTTGGGTATTTCTGACTCCTCTGGAGCTCCAGCCCTGGGTCACATTGTGTTTGTAGGGAGCCAAGGAGTTGTGTAATGGCTGGAATATGTGGGGTTAGGAATGCAAGTGAGTGCATGTAAGCTCAGGTTGGTGGGGGAATTGCCCTTATTTGTATGCGTGTATTTGTTTGAATAGACCTGCTGCACCCCACATCTTATCTAAATACAAAACAAGACCCATAGTTTCCAGCAGCTCCCTTGTGCTTTCCCTTTCCCCAGCTGGAAGATGAAAACATAACTTTAATGCTGGAGAAATTGTTTTGAATTTGCCACACAAACCGCTTTGCACCATCTCAGGATAACTGAAGTGTACCTATTCAGTCTGTTGAGCATCTCAGATGCCAGCTGAAGCCCAGGAAAATTAATAAATGACACCATATAGCAGCTTGGAGAGTAGTTCTAGAGAGAGGCAAGATTTGAGATTTTGCACTAGTATTTGCTTTACTCACTGAATATGGTTTTAGCTTTCACAGTGTGAGTTCACATTTGGATTTTTGTGCCCTTTTTGAAAATACATAACATAAGTAAGAAGTGTTAAATGTTCCACAACAAGATCTTTCAAAGAAAAAATTCCATTTGGACTACTTCAGAATCACAAATGTTTACATTTGGTAGGCTTATGATGACAGAGAATGAGTCTTTGAGAAATGTCCTAATTGTATGCTTGTGGGGTGGTTTTGGTTTTCCTTTTTTTTCAGGAAAAATGCAAATATTTCAATAAGAACTCACAGAATCTCAACCAAAGGAGAATCTTCACTAACCCAACTCACAGAATCTCAACCAAAGGAGAATCTTCACTAACCCAAACAGGCACAAGATCATGCTGCTCTACAGCAGATCTTAATGGTCAAAGGTAGAACATGTGTATGCCTCAGTACTACAGAAAGGTGCCAGTAATAACAATCCCATCGGGGGGGTATAAACTCATCCCTGCTGGGGTCTGTGCTTGGAGGCAGAGCCTGCATTGCCTTCTCCACCGACAAGATCTCAAACACTCATGCTGAGCTACTGCCAGACAGCTGGCACATCAGCATAAAATCCACTGCAACCTGCAATTGTGTGCAAGAATTGGAGCAAATAGCTGTGTGATTTAGCTCGTGCTCCCGTGGTTCAGCTGCTGCTGGCGCAGCTTCCAGCTGATTCAAAGCAAGCCCAGGTATGCGTACGTGACCTGCTCTTGGAGAACTCACAGGTAGACATGACCTGCTCCCTGCTCCTGATTATACAGCAGCCTCCAGGAGTCCTTGGGCACTCTGATGATTTACTTCTGTCCTTTCACCAAAGCCGCATTTTTGTCTCTGTCCTAGGAGTTCATATATTTTATTCTTCTTGAACAGATCTGTCTCTTCCCATCCATGTATCCTGCTATTACATTTATTAGCATTTCATTATATTATTGTTCTGGGTTCTTTTCAGTTTGCTGGCATACAGACATGTCTTATTAAATCTTTCTCTCCAGATATTATTATCTCTGGTTGACTACCAATTTTTTTGACTGCATTATTGTCAAATGAATACATTAGTTTTCATTTTCCTTTCTTGTGATTCTTTTTCTGTAAAAAACAATGAGAAGTATAAAGACTTAACGTGACTTTAATGCTTCATCTTATTAAAAAAGTGCAATTGTTAATGTCTAAAATGCACCTTGCATAATCCTAAATGATTATATGCATGAGATCTTAATTACAGAGAACTTTATTTCTTAATTAATGTATTCCAGACATCTGTAGTTTTGATGTATAAAAATCTTGCCATGGGTATATTTTTAAGTTACACATGCAAAAAAGAGATGAAGTTTTCTGGTACTTGTTAGCAGTGTAAGAGGTAGCTGCTTGGCACTTTCAAATCTGATGCTGCTAATCATCACAGTGCTTTGATCAGGCTTTTATATTTTTTTAAATACTGCCCAATCGTACAGGCATCTAGTCAGATAAATAATTTTACTGACATATACAGATGACCTAGAGTTCCAGACTTACAGACATTTAAAATGCAAAGGGGAGAAGCTACTGTGTAAAAGCACATAAGGGGGGCGTGGGGGTGGGGGATATGTAAAAAGCAGATCCTTTTTCTTTAAAGTGAGCAAGTATATACAACTAGAATGTTTTTACCCTGATCCACTTAGGAGCACGCTGTTTAACGACGCTAAGTGATAATGTACTTAAATGGTTAATGCAAGGGTTGATCCTCCTCTAAAACTGCGCTGGGAACAAAAGCTGAAATGACTTTTGGAAAGGGAGGGACAGGAGGAATTCTGACCCTTCTCCTGGCGCTTTACAATGTGAAACCACAAAGCAATTGAGGAATCAGTGCACGGCACGTGGATTAAAACGCTTCCTAGAAGCAGCCAGTACTGTACATTGCCTAAACCCTCCCTGAACTTTCTCCGTGAATACAGCAGCCTGACAGCCCGGCTTCCCGCTGGGTGGATCCCGCAACTCCAGGAGGGAATGGCACTTCTTGTTTTTAATTAGCAAAGGTGAAAGGTGAATTAAAACTAGCTGTTTGGCAAGTCAGAGCAAGGGGCTGAGTTCTGAAGAGCACCAAGGAGGAGGGTGCTTTCTCTTTTTTTCCTTTTTTTTTTTTTTCCTCCCTCCTTCTCTGAATGAATTGCCTTGCAGGAGGGACTGAAAATACAGCTTCTTCCTGAATCCACTGGCAGAGTTACTAAAGACAGCTCAAGACACAACACTGCAGAGTAACGCCTTGGAATGTCCTCGCACTTTATAAACAATTGTCCTAGGGAGGGAATATTTTTACATGACATTTGCACAGCTTGACAAATGGCTAGCTGAGGCTGTGTGCTGCTCTGATGAACGTTGAATTTCCCACAGAGACACCCCACAAACTGACCAAAGAGAGAGATCTAACTGCACTGGCAAAGTAGAAGTGGAAGTTGAAGCCTTAAAAACACCCCACCAAAACAACAAACAAACAGCAGCAGTTAAGTGAAGAGAGCAAGAAATTTATCTTGGGCAGGATGGCATCTGCCCAGGACCTTCTAATCCTGGCACTATATGGCTTGTTACTAGAGTTACCAGCTGGATGTCACACAGCAGATACGAGGCAACCGAGGTTACGTCTGTCACATAAAGGTAGGTCAGTGTGTCAGGTTTTTACAGACTTTATGCTAATGCAAGTTCATTGACTTCACTGCATGTATAGCATTGGGATTAAATGATGGTCCTTTGATGGAGTAAAAGGTTCCTGTTCAGAAATCTTGTCAATTGTTTCTTTGTACTCAACTGCATCCTAGATTAAGTTTATTGAATTCTGGAAGACTTAAGGTACTTGCAGTGATGATTTTAGACTACTGAAATATTCTTCTTCCTGAAAGTGTGTTAGATTTGCATGTCATTCTCTCTTACTCTCCATGCTGTAAGAAGGCTGTCAGGTCTCTTAATAAGAGGGAAAGAAATGGAGAAGATAACCTGAAATTATTGCTAAATAAATGTGCACCATATAACCCTTGAACAGTTAAATGTCTGTTTCTCTTTTAGAATTCTGTCTACAAATGTAGCTAAGGCAAAAGGACTGAATTCCTGTGTAACCATATGATTCATTTTCTAAACTAGCAAGTGTCATCACACTATAATTAAAATGAGTAACTGCCAATGTAAGTCTGCTTGCAGTTTAACTGAGTTACCCAAAGAAAAAAAATGTTATTTTTTCTGACATATTTATGTAGAATACTTATAACTTTTATTTTTGTTTAAAATTATTTAAGTCTCAGTTACCTGAAGCCTGAAGCATTCTTCCTTAGCTCCTTCAGTGCCCCTGTTCTTTTCTGGATTGCATGTGATTTAAACTCTTCCCTATTATTTGGGTTTAATCCTGCATATATAAAAAATTACCTGCGTGTAGCCACGGCATTTCAGTTCTCTGCAGCAAGACATATATTTGCAGATTATATACTTAGACAGGCATGACAGATAATCATTTCAAAAGGAGAAAAAAATGTAATTGTGCAGGATACACTGATGACTGGTCAATCAGTAATGTTTGGATATTACCTCTTATGCACAGATGAAAAGAAAATGCCTTTTTGCTGATATAGTTGGGAATGATAAAATTCTAATTTACTCAAGAACATTTCAATGGTTATGCAAGTGATAACTAAACTGCATCAGTGTGAAGTACATTAGAATACCTATTTTAAGAATGGCTAAGATTTAAGAATTAGTAGCAGCTAGAGCTCCATGAGTCTACAGCTTTACTCCAAACAAGGTTTAATTGTGTTTTATATAGCAAGCTAAATTACCAATTATAAGGAAGGGAGAAGCTGAATAGGCTAATTGGTCTGAATATCTTGCTAGGAAGCTATAAGAAATGGGGTTTGCTTTTATAGGGCAGTGAAATGTTCTAGAGAAAGAAGTATTTGTCATGGAAAGCTGTCTTGTAAGTAAACAATTAATGGCTCTAAATGAAATAAATTATATGACCCCTTTTAACATATAAACCACTTTTTTTTTTAACCTACAGTTTCAGAGTACAGTAGGAATGAGTGCCAAATGCTGACTGTATAATCCTTTCATATCTCTTACTGTTGAAAATGTGTATTTGAATATTGATTTATTTCTAGATGTAACTACTGGGGCTATAATTATTATTGGTATTTTTTTGCTTGTGATGGGGTAAGAGAGATGAGAAAAGCACAGTAAATGAGACAAATAAACCTAGTGTTATGTTGGTTCAGGACTTTGGCTTAGCTGGCAGTTTTGGCAAGCTCCCCTCTATGGTACTGCAGCTATTAACTGCTTCTCTGCCCACTTGTAGTAGTAATTGCTTTCCTATGGTTGGAACCCGTGTACATTTCACTGCATACTTCTCCTCTTTCCAGCAGTGAGCCAGTAATTTGGCCATAACACATCATAACTCTGATACCTTCAAAGAGATCTTAAAAGATCCATTTCTCACAGAGGGCCAAACCTTCCCTGCTTGGTGGCAGTTCCCTCAGATCCAACGACACAGAAAGATCTGTCCCCATAAATTCCCTACCACAGTCACACACATCACCATCTTATATTTCCCCTTGTACAATACCCTGTTGCATTTTTCACACTTAGGAAATGTGACTGATTTTACAAGCAGTGTTGCAGTCAGGGAGTGCCTGACCACCTATCCCCAGCCAAGGGCTGGAAATGGCATACCTGCCTGCCACCCTGGGAACAGCTACTGCAACCCTCCCAGCCAAAAGAATTTAGCCACCAAGCATGAAGACAATGAGCAAATGTTGCTGCTGTCCTCACTAATCAAACAGGAACAGCAGGAGGGACCCTCATCTTAATTGCATCTGCTCCAGAGAAAGGCTGCTGTGGGTACCAGAGAGGTGTGAGGTAGTCATGCACCCTCTGTATGAAGTTGCTTTAGCCTGTCCTGTGAGCTGCTGATGTGGTACAGAGGATGAAGCCCGTATGTGTAAATTTTCAGTGTGGGTTAGCAGTAGCTTCAGTTAAAAATTTCACTGCAAAGACTCTGAAACATGAAAGCCAGCAGGCCTGCTAAATACCTCCCTTTGGAACTGCAGATGTTGGTGGCTAACTGGGATTCAGGCCCTTGAAAGACAGGCTAGTGCTAACTGGAAAGGTAAAACTTCTGTGATGAGTACGGTGAGGTTACGGACATCAGATTATTTTTTTGTTATGGTAGGATATTTAAAACTAGTCTATTTTAAATTCTTGTTTCCTTAGAGTCAAGAGAAAGCTTCCACAAATTAGAAAGATTTTTTGATTTAAAATCCTTTGATTTTTATAAATTCATAAATTATCTCTTTAAATTCCTTTTAAAGTGGTGCTCAGTGAAAGTGAGTTAGTGGTCTGACAGTGAATGGGAACCTTTTGCTCTCACAGCAAACCAGACCTTCACCTGCAGTGCACACATGTCTCCAAACCCACAGCAACAAGAGCAGGTCCTAACCCTTGCAGAGGGGTCGCCTGATGGATAGGAATACCACAATCCCCCTGCCAATTAAGGGATGTATTTTGCAACCTCTGTTTGACTCTATGGCCATTTACTCTGCTTCAGTGGGAGTTAATGAGAGTCCTGCATTCATGAACTACTGGTAAACCTGTCAAGTCAATGCAAACTGTAATGGTGATTTTTGCTAAGGTGGATGATGGTCTTTATTCACAGTAAACCCATATGTGAATTTTGCCATTCCTTTATGAGATTGGAATTGATCCTATAACCGCCTAGCAGTCATTTTATGGTTCTAACTTCATTTTTAACAAGTTGAGATAGGTTTATAGCCAGAACTTGAAGGAATTTTCCTCAAACCATCATCTTGTGTCTATCAGAAAATTTATACTGCAGTTAGTACCACTTGTGGTATTAGTGTTATGATTGCACTATAGGTCAGTGCTTGAAGATGACCAATAAGATCTATGTACTCCTAGAGCTTCATGGAGATTTGTAGAGATAAAAATGTGTTATAGCTTGCTTAATATTACAGAGAAATAGATTTCTACATTATTAAGTTATAGGTTGACAACTTCATTTAAAAATCATTAGCTCATTTTACGTACAGTACATACTCTGGCTAATGAGGTGTTGATGGAAGCCAAGCTTCAGCCCCTATTCTTTATAGGCTGCTGGTTAAATTCTTTCCCAGTATCCCACAGTTTGAGTTCTCGCAATGGGAAATATATAATTAAGGTGAAATCAGCACACACTGCGTGTTAAAAAGAAACTATTTACATTACAGATTGAAATGGATTGGGTTTCCAGAGGACAGGAGGGATATATTTATGTAAGGCTAACAGAGCTACACTAGAAGCATGTGGGCCTGAAAGGCCCATGAAGGATGTAATTGTATAATTCAAGCATTATGCATGGTTTGCTTTGTATTTCTAATTGGTTTTGGATTTTTTTCTTTTCGTAGTTCATGAATATGGTAAAGAACAAAGGTAATACAGTATGAAAATGAGATATTGAGCCTTTAGAATGGTCTGTACAATTCTGTTGCATCAATGGGGTCTGGTGCAGTTATGTGCAGCAATTTGCACATCTTGAGAGATCTGTTTTCTGTTTTACCCACTACATTCTCTTGAGTGACTTGAGGGATTTTGGCAATGCCTGACCTCAGGTTGTGTAGCCATGTACTGGACACTGCTCTTGTCTATCAGAAGTGTGGTTAAGAAGCAGTTGTGCCTGCCTTACCCATTGAAATATATTTTTTTTACCTGTTGTTAGAACTGCTTGCAACTTTCTACAGTAGAGTCAAGCTGAAGCAGGCAGAAGGAGCAGACTGAACTCAAAAGGAAATCATCTAGGTTAAAAAATGTATTCTCCAAGCACAAATATTTCAAATAATAGCATACGGTAAAGAAGGGAAAGCTAAAATGTTGCAGACAAAAACTAATACTCTCCATGTTCATAGTCAGATTTTAATACGAAAAATGTGTAATATAAAACATTTAATGTTGAAAAGTTTAGGTTTTTTTAGGGCTGACTAATCATCTTTGAGAGCTGCTGAGGTCTGTTACAGCAGAAAAAAATTTCCATTTCCATTTGCAGGAACCAGAGTTTTAGCGCACCTACTTTAACTTTCCTGATATTTGCAATTTAGAATTTATTGTAATTAAGACCAAGAGTTCCACCATGCTTATCCATGATACCTTACTCTGTTCTCTAGCTAGAGGACAGTAAAGTTTACTCAGGGGCTAACAACCACATTGAGTAACAAAAATGTGGGGAATATTTAGACAGTCATTTCCGAATTCTAATGTAGACAAATATATTTAATACAAGTATAGTATTTTCTTTTAGTAATCACCTGGCCGCATAAATCGTGGCTCATTAATAACCAGCCACATAACCAATAACTGAGTCATGGCTCATTCAATTTCATACGTGAAAATGTTTTCTATTTTTAACAGCTTTTAGTCGTTTTGAATGACTAGGAAAGACCAGTTTTCCTACCAAAACAAATTCAAATCCAATAAAGATGTTAATTAATGATAGATATAAATCAACCTTGACTTTGTACCAGGATAAGGAATTGACTTGTGGTCTTTGCTCTACATATAGCCCAGAGAAGACTATGTCCAAAAAGAAATAGATGATATTGTATATGTATACACACACGCATATATATAAATATATATGTACGTATATGTTTCTGTAAAATGTGTGTGTATATATATAACAGATCAAAGTTTTGATATTTCTTACATTGAAATAAAGAGCAGTAAAATTCCAAGCGTTTAGGAACTAATGGCCTTTATTATGGCTCCACATCTAAATGTGCTGGGGTATAAGGGCAGATAACCAGAATTATGAGTGTTTGGAAAAAAAGAGTGACGAGTAATGTTTTGTAATTCTCGAGGCCACATAGAGCTCAATCTCAGCTTAAAAATATCTTAGGAAAAGATGCACAAGTATCTCTACTCCACTTAGGAGGCAGAGAGGAGAGCTTTTGCATCTCCTACTGGACAGGCAACTGATTGTCTGCCAACAGTTAGGACAAGATTTAGGTTTATTATTCACCCATATCACAAGGGGTAACTGCTAGGAAGTTCAGGAGTGCTTACAAGTAATCCTGGAGTGACTTGCGCACTGAGACGGGAATTTTTTGGCAGACAATTCATGCTAGTTCCTTTCATAACTGCATTTTGTTGACAAAGGCTGCTGTAAGTATTGCTGTAGCTGAGCTCTGAAGTGATAAGCACCACCACCGGGGATGCAAGGAGCAGACAGTTTGCAGCCTGACATCAATCACTTTCCTGCTCTTGCTTTAAAGAACTAAGTACCATCTGAAGGTGCAAGACCAGAATATCCTGCATGTTGCTGCTTCTCTGCAGCTAACTCCCTGCTTTCAAAGTGATAACACCATCTGCTATTTTAAACTCTTCATCAGATATCGTACTCACCATTATTTCGCTGAAAACAAGTGTTGTATTTTACTTAAATGAAAACAGGATTAATGCTCTTTGCATGATTTACAGGATGGTGTGCAAGGGTGAGCATCTGTGTCACGCCTTTTGAGAAACTTTTGGTCAATAAATATCCTAAAAATGTGCAATGGAGATATTACATATTATTAAAATTGCTGCCCTGGTTTTCCTGGTTTTCTTCATGTAGCCAGGCAAATATGATGAATTTATAGCATGCAGACAGTGTTAATTACAAAAATCATCTTTTCTAGAAGAAATTCATAGCCTGCAGGGATAAAGATAATAATCTTTGTTTTCCAGGGGAAAAGAAAGCCCTCTTGAGTATACTATTTAAAATGTTTTGTGTTGGTTAGTTAATGTTTGGCATTTATTTAAATCAGTTAAGGATTCAGAATTAAACATGAAAGAACATGTTGAAAGAGAAAAAGAATGGAAATATTGCATTATGAAAAATAAGTAGTATCCTTTAGCCATAATATCAAACTCCTGTTAAGAAAGGACTTAAATGATTTTGAGGAAACAATATTTGAGAAGATTTTAAAATAAACTCCGTCTTTAAATTGGTGAAAGATTTAAATTGTCATCACCAAGATTCAGTTTGAGGAACTGAATCTACTGAGTCTACTGTATATATTAAAACAAAGGAAACCATCAGGATTCTCTCAGAGCACAATTTTAAAACCAATGTGTTTATCTCACATTGACAAATTCCATGTTTTCCCTTGATCTTGGTTCTTCTGATCACCCTCAAGGCTACAAATTCTTATTTTGGAAGAGAGATTTCTCCTTGTTAACAACTTCAATTGAAAGCTGACTTCAGTGTACTTCTCCTCTAAGCATCTTCTGTTAGTTTAAGCTATAAATTGATATGCTTTCACTCATGCAGCATCCCTTTGGCAAACTGTTTTATAGCGGTCTAAAGACTATTTTTTTCCCTTTCAAAACAATGTAAGGCAGGAATGTATCATTATGTATTCAGTTTTTTCTTACCCTGTCATGTTTTTCATGCCTGTAAAAATCACCCAAGCAAAAGTATTTTAAGATAATTTTTTTTTGGTGGTTTTTTTTTTCATTTTTTAAGACAAAATATTACAATACAAGGAGTGGTTTCTCTGGTTTGTCTCAGGATTTCTTGGAGACATTTTGATGCTAGACCTGTTCAAAGGGTTTGTGAATTGCAGCACATTACAATCAAGCATCCAAATACATGGTTTAGCTGCACTGCTCTTGGTGAATGTATAATCTTAGTGGTGAATCTTTGTTCCTCTTCTAGTCTCCTCATTCTTATTTTACCTGCAATTTGGAGGACCTCCAGAATGTAATGGCATGTCAAAGGTTCCTTTTACAGTTTCTGTGCAAGCATATACAGGAGGTCTGCAACCATAAAGTTGTCAAAGGGATGCCTGCCAAACATCTTGGCCCTGGCATGACACCCACGCTGTGTGTGTAGCCAATAGCTGCAAAACTCAAAACACTCATGTAGCTGAGAAATAATTTTTGATGACATAAATGTTGAATCTCATTTTTAAATTACTCTTTATTAGTCTCAGGTGGAAGCAGAGACTTGGCAGTTGTTTATGTCGTGTCTTGGTACCCTGTCTCGCTAGAGTACTTGGATGTGTTTTATTGCTTCTTCTGTCAATCAGAATCTGCTCAACTCTTATTAAAAGTCGACAAGAGTCTTCCAGTTACATGTAATGATCTAAGATTTGTTCCTGAATGCAGTGCTGTGTTTCAGACTGAAACTTCATTTGCCCTGTGGAAGTGCCAACATTGGACCTTATAAACTCCACAATATCAGAATCAATTCTGTGCACCAGGAAGCAGCAATACTCCACCATGTTGTCTTTGCTTTCCACGGAAAAACACAGTGCCACAGCACTTTCTGTAACTCACCTGCCTGTTACTGATTGGCATCTGGTACTTAGACCTCCAGTGTCAAGCAATGGATTAAAAACTTGGGTTTTTTTTGTAAACTTCTGCACATTAAAAAGTCAACATAAAAGAAATTCTGTAATGATCCAATGGCAAAGACTAGTTTGCTATAGACTTGCAACATTCAAAAATTATATTACCTTTCCTGGTTGAATTATCATATCAGAAACCTAACTGTAAAGGAAAGTTTCCAGTCAAGGAAGATTATATGAGAAGCATGAGACTTGTCTGCTTTATGATCTATTGCAATATAGTTCAAAGCATCTTTATGAATATGTACTGTCAAAATACAGAAGAAAATTAAAGGCTGAAAATTTCATTAATGAAAAATAAAAAAAAAAACCCTAACTGAACCAAAAAATGTCTACTAGCCAAAAATGGGAGAAAGACAAAAATATCACTGACGGCTTTTCAGATCTCTTTGGCCTGAGCAAAAGATGTTCATTATTTAAAAGAATTTGATGACAGGCAATATACAGTACTCTTCAGACTGTGATTTGGCAGGAACAGATACAAGAAAAAGTTGTTTATGGTCCTTGTGAAATCATGTTGCTAGTGTTTTTACTTCATCAGTAATGAAGAATTTCAGGTTTTAGGAGATTTGGTTGTTCAGCATTTGCAGTTTACCTTCTCTACTTTTTTTTTAATCCCCCAAAATCCCCCAAAACACCAAAAAAATACCCACATTTACATATGAATATAAAAGATTCTCAACACATGCTAGACCCCTCTAGCATGATGGTGGGTCTTCCCCCCCCCAAAATAATTCTGTAAACCAAGGGACCAGTGCTTGGAAGATAGGCATTCAGTGAAAGAAGATTTAACTCCTCTTGACATCCTTAATGTATCTGTTCTCTACTTCTGTGTTTATTTTCATCTAAAGGATTCCTGACTTCATACTGTGAAGCAATTGAAGCTTCTGTGGGGAGTCAAACAATGGGGTTTTTACTGTTGCTAAGTTCACTTTATAAGCTTTTTCCTACACATTTGTTTAATAGGCCTAGTAAATGGTGAATGCAGCTGTAAATATATCTTTTATTTGTTGATGTGCAATAAACATCACAAGAATGTTGGTCTTTTCTTATTCTGATCTTCCTGACACTGGTGAAAGGAAGTTGTACAAAATGAATGAAAAGTGCCTTAAACTGATTGCAGAAAACAACAGTCCCCACATACCTAAGGGTTAGTACCTTGTTTCTCTTTGAACAGATGGTTTCTCCCAGCAGTGTTACTAAAACTTAATAACAGCAAAATAATAGGTTTCTTGATGTGAGGGAACTATTCCAGATAGCACTATTCACTGAGGTCATCGCTGAAGGTCATTTTTCATCCAGAGAGCTAAAAGTTAGCAAGTGTTGGTCAATTCCATGCGCTCCTGCAACTCTTTATTTATGATTAAGCTAAGTGCTCTCCTGTGGGTGTGTGGTAAAAGCCAAGAGTAAAGGAAAATAAACCCATTCCTTTATGTATTAAATATTTCATCTCAGTTGATTGAGAATGGTATGATGCAAAGCTTGAAAATATGTGCTGTCTGGGAGCCCAGAAAGATGTAAGCTGTCTTAGAGATCTTGTTCTTATTAATGTTGTTGCTGAGAAAACATCTTGTCTTTATGTGCCTGGGTTTACACGCAGTAAGTCATTATTCTCTCTCCTCTGCTTATCTTAGGCATGGCCATGTCCTCCTGCATATTTTCAGGTTACACAAGCATCTGGGATAGCAGTAATTTCTAAACACAATACTGAGAAGGTGTTAAAGTATTCAGCAGGTTCAGCACTTATTATAGCTCATAACCAGGCTGTAAACAGGCCCAAGCACTTTACTGATTCCATAGTATTCCTTGTTGAGTGACTGCAGCTTCTACCATTTATCACTCAAGCACTGCAATGGGTTTTTTAATTTCTAGAAGTCTTCAATTCTTGTAAGTAAAATGCTTCATATTTAGAAGACAAAGTTACGGTAAAGAATGTTCCTCCAACAACAGCTCTGAATGCAGTATATTCCTTAAATTCTGCTGCTAAATATAAGAAAGCTTTATTACAAAAACAGAACAATTAATAAAAAAATAGAACAGAGGCCTTATTTCACTAAGTACAATAGCATGCCTCCCATAAACTTTTGTGACTAAAAAGTTGACAGGATATTCCTTGGTCCTGATCTTATTCTCTGAAAGAGGTGATCCATTTAGTCATTGCGTTTCACCTAGAAGTGTATTTCTGTCCCTCTTGAGTTTAGAGGGAGAATAACAGTCAGCTTAAACCAGAGTCCTCATGTTTCAATATAAGTAGGTAAGATGGTTTTGGGATGAATGTCAGATGATAGGTCTAGCATGTTACACATGCAAGGATAAAACCCTTTGGCTAAGAGTGACTTACTGCAGAGTTTACAAGCCGCAGCACTATTGCCTTGATAGAGTGTAAGTGAAGATATTATTACTTAGTGTGTCTTTGATCTAATAATGGTCTGGAAGAAGAGGATAGAGGTGTGGTCATTTGAGTAGTGACCTGAGCAGGACCACCTAAATGGCTCCCAGAGATGCTGGACATAACTATCTCTGGACCACAGTAATGACTGATGTGCTCTGCACCTGCTTCCATGCACAATATGCTGATTTAGATTAAGCATGACATGCTTAGGTTAAGCAGCTTTCAGTTTAAACTAAATTGACGTACTATCGTATTGAAATGGGTGAGCCACTCACAGCTGCCTGCCATAGCTCAGCTACTCCTTGGCAAAGAGGCAGTAAAAAAAAGGTTAGATACAAGCTGTGTAAGTTATTTCCACTGCCCACAAAGTGGCCTTAAAGAATGTATCCTAAAACTTTGGTTCTATAAATATTTGATCTTGTGTGTGTACTTTTAATTATACAAATTGTTTATTTGGTTAAAAGTTAAATGGGGTTTTTTTTGCAAGATCAAAATCTAAGGCATAAATTCTTTGAGGCCATCCCTCTAGTGTGATTGATTAAAATCAGTCATGACAAAAGTTGTTCTATTTTGCCCATACCTCAGGCATTACAAAGCAACTTGAAACTTTGAAAATTTTGATTTATGTGTAAAATTTCACTTTCCATTTTATTCTGTGGTTAAAAACTTACGGAAAATCTTGAGAACTACAACTTACCCTCATCCTTTGTCATAAGGAAAATGGTATTTCCAGAAGATGCTTCTTTGAGGCTTTTATAGAGCACTGTAATATGTGTAGGTACCCGTCATTTAGAATTGTGAAATAAATTTTACAAGTGCTATATGCGGTCTCTGTAATTTTCTTGACATGGAACAACTCCTTACTTTCTTAGGAAATGTAACTAATTACTTCATAATATCAGGCTAATGGATTTTTTTTTGGTGTTTTCACATGTACTGCTTTAATGTGTAATGGCACTAAAATCCTTGAGCTGTAAAATTAGATATCTGGGCTGTTGAAAACTCCTTGTACTTTTAATATAAAAGTAAAACAAAACAAAAAGCTTACAGATTGGAGATTTGAAAAGAATAAAATAACTGTTGTTTATACATTCTTGTGAAACAGCTCCTGAAGTGTGCTGTGAATTTGATAGCAGCATAGAAATACTTTACCTTGGGATTGCTGAAAGGTAACGGAGATATTGACATGAACTGATATCTGATAGCAGTGCCTGGGAGTGCTGCAGGACCCGTGGGGAATATCTGAGAGTTAAACTTGTCATGTCTTAGCATGTTTTATACTTTAAATGCTGTATACTATAAAATAACATGCAGAAAACCGGTTTCTAATCTATGATGAAAATGTGCTTCAGAATTTTTCTGAATTAGTCATACATTATATGCAGGACTGTAGCCCTGCTTCAGCCCTGTTGGAGTGGTTTGGCCTCTGCATTCAGCTATTCAAAACATGGTGGTAAGTTTCTATAGGTGTTGATTTCTGTGAAAATTTTATCTTTGGTTTTCCTTTATAAGTGTTTGGTCCTTCAGTCTGTAAGGTCTGATCTTGCCAGAGGTTGTAATTTTGATGGCAGAGGTTAGCTATTACAGCACCCACCTCAGACCAATAATTATGGTTGCAAATGCATTACAGTAGCACATGGTGAGAACGTGTTTCTGTCGGCATCTCGGAGTCCTGCAGTTGGTTTCACAGGGATTGTAACAATGCTGATACTGCTTACTCACCAAATAATTGTTTACAGACTTTTAAAAATGCATCTGAGAGCACTAGAGCGTGGAGGTAGATCCATAATTGGATTTGAAAGCCTTCCTAGCCTTAACGCTGTTGATTGGACACGATTTGCTTTTAACCAATCAGTTCCTAACCAAAGCATTTACTGATCTTTAACCTTCATGAAGTCTCCACACCTGCTGAAAATGTAGAAGATGAACCCAAATAAAGACCTCACAACTGCTGGCTGGTATCTATCTTGGAAGGTGAAATCCAGAGATCTCATATGATGCTTATAGAAGTTATAGTACCCATGAAACTTGACTTTAAACCAAATCTTTTTATAATTAAATTATTTCTTTCCAGTAAGATAAGGCCTTTTATTTAAATGAGAGGTTTCTTTGTTAGGTTTATTGGATTACCAATAATGTGCTAATAAGCTATTAGATTTGAGAAATCTGGATTCATCTGAAATTAAAAAAAAAAAAATTCAGCAAGCTCCTGGGATGCTCTAATATTTAAGTCTTGCTAAATGTCATAATTTCCTTCCCAAATAGAACCTGCATGTGAGAATAAAACTTCTTTCCAACTACTTATTGTTTTACCTCATGAGACTGAAATACCTTTGAGTATTGTGAAACTGGCAATAAGGAATAGGAACAAAGATATGCCTCAATAGCAGGCTATCATTAAAGAAGATAAACTTGGAAAATGAAAGAAGTATGCTAGACTCCTATGTCCTTATATCATATGTCCCTTGTTTTCCTTCTGTTCTTTCCTCTACTGAAGTAGTCTGTTCTTTTCTTTATTACTAGTTTTTTTATTATCTTCACTTCTTGATAAATCACTTAATTCCTCCTCCTTTCCTCATCCCTAATGTTTCCTACTGCAGGTATAAGGGTATCCCTGGCACTAAGGTCTCCCTTATAGCAACTATGTCCCTCTCATGTAACCTTCAACAGTATTTCTTCAACTCTTTTATTCATTAAACACTTATTTGGCTCCCTAGGTGGGCCAAAAGTATCAGAGGTATGATTGTTTCTGCATGTGATGTTGACCAGTTAGCTTGCATGTGTTAATTGAGCAGTTAATTGGCCTGCTAATTATATTACTTGTAAAATGATTTTGTTCTTCCTTTTTAAGGAACTAAAAATTTCTATTTTTTAGCTGCTGACTTTCAGGAAACTTGGAAAAACTTAACGTTTTTTAGACTGCCTGTACTCCTCACCCTTTTCCCACAAAATTTAAAACTAGTCAGTGGGATCTCTTGTGTCATTAGGAACATGGATTCTGTCACCAATTATCAGAGTGTTCCAGAACACCTGATTTTCTAAGGCAATTAGCTTTGTTTGCATCACAAGACAATCAAATAATTTTTACTATGATAAATCATTCCTCTCTTTCGCTCCTTCCAAACTGATAATTCTGTAGAGAAGTCAGATAACTACTGTCATTTCAGTGGCAACATAATTATCTTTTCCAATAGCTCCTACAGAAATTTCAGTCTCCTGTGCTTCAGGTAGCTGTTCCTAGGAAATCCAGATGATACCTAGGCATGATTTAGCCTGAAGGTATTTTCTTACTTCATGAGTTAAAGGCACTAAATACGCATTCTTAAGAGAATTAGAATTAATAAAAACATGGCATTTTGTTCTGAAGCTTTTGTCCTTGAAAAATAATTGGAGACAGTGCAATAAATGAGTACTTGGAAGATATTTTCTGTGCTACTCCTTTCTTTCAGATGGGTTAGAATTATTATCCTAGCCCTTCCCTCCAGGATTTTGACATGCTTTTATTCCCAGGGGAGTCTTGGAGACATGTGGAACATTCTGGAGCACAAATATTAAAGCAAGAAGACGAGGAATGATGAAAGTGTCCCAGATCAATATAGTGCTGAAGGAAAAGAACACCTGGAAATAAAGACCATATAAGGTCTATATGACTGCAAGATGAAAGAGTCCTCACTAGGTAAACATTTGAGCTGGAAGTTTTAGAAAAGACCATATAGCTGGGGTAGTGAGACAGGTAGTGAGACTACTCTGAATTAAACCCACTGTATCAGTATCAGCAAGCTTTTACCAAAAGACTTGTTAACATGAAAATTTCAAGAATAAAAGCTGATCAGGCTGGTGGCTGAAAAGTGCAGACAAGCTAGATAAAAAATAAAAGCTATGTGTATCTGAGCACATTCTACTTTAGGAGTAATAACTATAAAATCCTCTATTTACTTTGTATTATCTTAGATGGTGTCATTCTCAGCTCAGAGTGATAAACTAGTAATAAATTGTTATATGCTTTGCTAACAAGCAGTTTATTTATCAGTAAGCTCTAAAGTTTTTAAGTGCAACATTTTATTTAAAATGCTTTGAGATACTAAGTTAGATAAATTAACCTTTTTCCTTTTATTGATTGTGCTGTAAATGCATTCCAAAAATTCTAGTGAGCTGATGAAACCAAATTTTTCCTTAAGCTGCTGCCATTTATTCTTTTGTAATGTTTATCTAGATACTGTTAATTAACTTCAATTTTACAGATAGTTTAGGAATGTTAAAACAAGCCTTGTCCTATCTCAATTGTCAGAAACAGCAGGAACAGTTTGAAAGAGTAAATGGCTGTTGTATTTCAATTTTAGTCTCCACAATAATGCTTATTTTGTTCACAGATGAGTATTTATTTCAGAAATTCCATATGAACTTAGTGATGACTACTATATTAATAAATCAAGGTACAAAGTTTTTCTTTGAAGTCCTGCTTTTTGAAATTAGAGATTTTTAAGAATAAGTAATAGTTTTTTAAAAAATTATAGTGTTCAGCATTGCAAAAAATTATTGGAAACAATATTTTTTGATATTTCAAATATTGGAAAAGATGGACAGTAAATTGAACTAGCTTTGCACCTACTTCTGGAAATATTACATGCTTTTTTGGAAGGTCTTATCTGCCATTTTAGGAGCTCCCAAGTTTGGCAAAATTCCTTTTTTTGGTGAATGTCAATAAGTATTGAAAACTTAATACATTATCAGTGACTTGAAATGAACCTTGTCTTTAGGACAGAGGTTTATCATCATTACTTGAAACAAGCACGTGTTGAAAAGGTATTTGATTAAATTATTGTGGTGAAGAACAACTTTAAACAAACGTTCAGTTGATCTTTATTCTAAGGTAACATTGGTGACATGGATCCATCTGTAGACAACTTACCTGGTTTGGAGTTTGACTACAGGTTCTTCAGATTCAATGTTAGCTTTGCAAATCACACACACAGGGCTCAGGAACAGAGTTTCCAATGGTTTAACCAATCACATGGCATCTAAGTGCACATTTACAGCCTGCTGAAAATATAAATTAAACTAACTTCACAGAATCATTGTTAATTTGAGGCCAACATTACTTGATTCAGAGGCATTCATGCTAACTTGTCACCTCATCACAACTCGGTCATGTATCAAATCCCCCTCAGTTCATGCTCATGACTGGTTCTCTTCTTTTGGCCTCAGTGGGCTGCTTCTTTCTTTGGAAAAGGTTTCTGCTTAATGCAAAAAAAAAAAAAAGTCCAAGACGTTTTCTGCTTTGCTAGTGGAGTTTTAAAAATTCATTTTCCTGATTCTTCAAGGTCCAGAAATAAGTATGATTAATATCATGTGTTTGTGTAGCTTCCAGCTAGTAATACAAGAATTTAAATTAACTTTAAATTATGTCAGTCCTTTTATTTTTGGTTTCGCTTTCGGTTTTTTTTAACTATCTTTTTCCTTTTGATAAGTTTCGCTTTTGGTTTTAAATATCTTCTGAAAGGTCATATCTTAAGATTAATTTTTCTCTTTTTTTTTTTTTTGTAAACATTATTCCTCCTCTAAGAGAACTAAATTTAATTCTGTTTTGATCACTATTACTTAATGTCTCAAGTATAAATATTTATTCTATTTTTGACTAAAACTTCCTTTTATATGTTCCAAAACAAAGCATTCCAAGAAGAAATCATTTAACATGCAGAATAGAACTTCTTTAGATGTTTTATTATGCCAGGTAATTATTTCACAAAAGAGATGTCCAAGATATGTTTTAATGTAACATTATTCTTTTCTGCAACGTCACTGATCTCAGCCAAGAACATTCTCTCCAGTAGAAGTACCATATCTTTTTGGTTCTCTCTGTGTTCTCTACAGACATCAATTTTAAAAATTAAATGCACTTCTCATATTTTAGAATACACATTCTTTGTTTCAACAATTGTATTATGTATAGGTTCTTGTTTATATACCCTGGAAGTGTTTCTACCTATCCTTTTGTGGTGTACGCCTCTTCCTTAATTTAGGGTGGTCTGGATAAAGAAAAGCTTCGAGATTTTTGTAAAAAAAAAGGAGTTTCTCTACTGTCTGCTTTTTTTGAAGTTGAAAAAAAGAAATGAAAATACAGAAAGCAACAGTTAAATTTTCAACTCAAGGTAGAGGATTTAGTTGTGCCAGGGGAGGTTTAGATTGGATACTAGGAAAAGATTCTGCACAGAAAGAGTTGTCAAGCATTGAATTAGGCTGCCTTGGAAAGTGTGTAGATGGAGTGTTTAGGGACATTGTTCAGTGGTGAGTTGGCAGTGGTGGGTTAATGGTTGGACTCAAGGATCTTAGGGGTCTTTTCCAACCTAAATGATTCTATGATTCTATATTTTGTGATGTTTCAAAAGATACAGACCCACTGTTTCTTTCAACTCTGTCAGTCTGGTCCTAAACCCAGTCAGGAAATTGAGTATTTTATGCAGGAAAGAATAGATTTTTTTTTTTGTCTTGATAGACAATTTGGATGCAGATTTTATAGTTGTTCTTCTCCTCTTTTGTTTGGTTTTTTTTTTTCTTTTTTTTCTTTTTTTTTTCTTTTTTTGTGGTTTTGGGTTTTTTTTTTTTTTTTTTGTTTTTTTTTAGAAGCACTGGAGAACAGCAGAAACTAGAGGCAGACTTCATGCTCCCCTTGGCATAAAATGGTCAGATACCTGTTTATTACATCCTTCTATCCTGCTATTATATCCAAGAAACCAGAATTAAACTGAACCACATTTAGTATCAAAATAAATATTCTTCTATTCCCCATTTTTCTCCTTCTCCTTTGTGGTGCTGACACTATAACTTTAATTTAACAAAGTCCTGCTAAGGTAATCCCTGGCAATGGGCTTTAACTGCCTTCCTTTGACACTTTTTTTATTTACAACTTATTCTCTAGTGCTCAGGTTGTTATAGGAAATTCAAAACTGTGTTGTGTTCTGTAGCCTGTACTGATGTCTGGAATATCAGTGACTCCTGGGAGTACTCCTAAATCATGCACTTGTTTTTAGAGTTACTTTTAGTTTTGTGGAGCTGGACTTCAATAAGGATTGACAACAGCAATAAGAACAGAGACATGAAATTTTCAGTCAGCTGCAGAAGACGTCAAAAACTCTGACTGGTGTGCATTTCAGACCAGCAGTAGTTGTAATGCTATTAACTTAATTAGATAAGGAGAAACCTCTACAAATTTTCTGGAAAATTGCCTATTATTTAAAGCATTTAATCTGAGAATAGAACATGTTTGTTGGCTGTGGAATTGTCTAACTTTTGGCTTCCAAAGCGGTCAGCCTTTTTCAGAGGTGCACCTTACTTTTTTATTTGCTACTTTACACCTCCACTGCAACCTGGAATAAGTTTAAAGAATTTTAGTAGCAGTGAGTTGTGTGAACTCTGAGATATGGACAACCAATGACTGAATTTGTAGTTAAAATGATTCAACTTTTTGTCTAAGAAAATCTCAATCTGCAATAAATTCTTAAGTAAAATGTATATGGCTAAGTTACTAGACTATATTTCTGATGTAGTGTTCAGGCTATCCAGAGTTTAATAAAAGATGAAACTTTCTTCTGTTCTTGGATAATCTGGAAAGAGAGAGACATAATTGAACAGAACAATAGATCATTCATGACTACTGAATAAGTGGCATGGTTTTGTTTTCCCAAGACGAGCATTTCTAAATTGAATATTCTTTTATGTTTGGTGTCTGTGTTAAAAGCATAGATTCTCTTGGTTAAGGATTTTTTAATGATGACTGATGATATAAGAATATGTGAAATTTGTTCTGAGTTGTTAAAATCAGTGCATAATGAGTTCAGAAATATCTAATGAATAATGCATTGTATTCTATGTAATTTTAAGATTAACTTGTCTCTCAAATGTTGATCAAATAGTTCTAAAAAAATATTCTGTAGGAAAAGGGAAAGAGAAAGGACAAGACCTTCCTACTTAAATATACATCCCATTTGTATTAATTATTATATGCGTTAAGGGCAATCTTGAGCAAGATCTGAGCTATATATCACATGAGGAAGCTCAAGTTCAGCATATCCTCAGAACATGTGTTTGGGACTTCTGCGAACATATCCTCTGACGTTTTAGTGCTTCAGTTGGCTGAGTCTCTTGTGATCTTTTCCAAATTTTGAGGCAACTTGTGGGTTTGGAAGCTGAATTAGTTTTGTTTTCACTGCATCCTCACTGCAAAATCAGGACAGAACTAGTTCCCATACCAGAGCTCAAACTGGGCTTTTCACTTCATTTGCAGTACTCCTAAACTTAACCCAAGGTTTCTTGTGTGAATGAGAACTTGAACTTAGGAAAAGCCCACATTAACACTCTAGTGAAGATGCATGAAGTGTGATCCTTTCAAATATCACTTCTTTCTTTCTGTTCATAGTTAATTTATTATCTTGGAGGTGTTAGAAACATGCTGGTGAATTTGTACTGTTTGGGAAGCTAACCTGATTTTAGGCTCTGGTGGTTAATAATTGTATTCGGTAGAATATTCCATTTTGATTCATAAAATAGTACGATTAAGTAATTTTTCTGGATTTTTATGAATCCACACCCAGTTTCTTGTTGTTTATGATTCTGCAGTCCATTTGAACTCTTCCTGTTGTGATTTGTTCTTAGAACTCTATGGCTGGACCTATAAGAGAAAAGTAATGTTCTGTGAGCACCCTCTGAAAAAATTGAAATGGAGCAGGTGAAAGGAAAGGGAGAAATTCCATTATGTCTCCTCTCCATCCCCCTGAGAAAAAGCAAACCAAAAAATGCCAAAGCAACCACCTCTAAAAAACCACTGGAGCTGGCTTCAGGATGGTACAGATTAATGTGCTGAAATTGGGTAAGAATGTGTTACTGTGACACATTTCCTCTGGCACGATTTCATAATATTGCCTCATCAGGCCTGCCCTTACTGCCATCACCCCCATGCTACAACCAGAATGATGGGGGATACTTTATGCATATGTTGTTGTGAGAATCTGTAGTGTTCTCATTTTTTATAGGGTCCAAGTCAACACAGTAGAAAGTCAGAGAGCAGAACCCAAAAGTTTAATCTAAACTGATAAATCAATATCTGCCTAATCTTGACCTGTGTTAGCTGTATTTTTAAATGCTGTTCCATGTTGCAGAGTTACAGACACGTATCCACTGAAGAAATGGGTGGTCTTCCTATTCTTCCAGATCCTCAATCAGTGGAACAGCTGGGTTATTTTCCTCATTAGGACACTCTTAATGTAACTGAAATGCTGATTTGTCATGTTGTGAGATCACAATCCTGCACCTGAGGTGGAAACATAACATCTGAGGTAACTGCAGAAAAGGTCTTGTATCTGAAAACTTGTTGCTTTTTGCATATGTTTTGGCATTAGAAGTTATTTGTTTTCCTAACCTGCCTTTGGGAAAATCACAACAAAAACATAGGAAGTGACTGACTTATTTTAAAACCAGTTGTTAGCAAAGATTCACATAAGCCACACTCCAAAATGATTACTTTGTTGAAATGAAAACCAAAACAAAGAACAGCAACGTTTTAGGATATTAAATATTTAGATAGTTTATCGAAATATCTCTGCTATTTCCCTTGTGCCTTGTTTTTACCCCTGTATTTATAACTAGGATCAGAAATGGAAGTATAGCAATATTCTTAAGGAAGATACAGAATTACAAAAAAATCCCTCAGATATGATTTTATTTGTATATTCATTCCATCTTAAATAAGGAAAATAATTCTGAATTTCTAACATTGATAGTTATGTACTTGGCAATACAGCTTGAGGTAAGCAATTTTAGGACAAATTGACTATTTGGAACTGCTGGAATGGAAACCAGTGCTGCCTTTCCACATCAGTAGTTGGTCATCTCAGGCTGACTTACATAAGCACATTGAAAACAGATTTGAACTGAGAAATTATGTTGCATTAATTTGTATTATGGTTTGATGGGATTTGACACAACTTTAAATGCCAAGTTCTCACTTGGCATGATAAATGCAGATTTTCAAAATGTCTTTTTTTCTTTTTTTAAGCTGCCTCACATTTGTAAAGGAGATATGTGTTTCTCTTTACTTGAATTATCATCATATTACATCCGGAGTTGGGAGGGGCCCATAAGGATCAATAAGTCCAACTCCTGACCCTGCACAGGACACCTCCAGAATCACATCCTGTGCCTGAGAGCAGTGTCCAAACCCTTCTTAGCTCTGTCAGGCTTGGTGATGTGACTGCTTCCTTAGGGAGCCTGTTCCAGTGCCCAACCACCCTCTGGGGGAACCTCTGGGTTCCTAACATCCAACCTAAACCTCGCCTGGCTCAGCTTCCTGCCATCTCCTTGGGTCCTGTCACTGGGCACCAGAGAAGAGATCAGTGTCTGCCCCTGCACTTCCCCTCGTGAGGAAGCTCCAGACCAGGGTGAGGTCTCCCCTCAGTCTTCTCCAGGCTGAACAAGTTACTCCAACCACTCCTTGTACGGCTTTCCCTCTAGACCTTTCACCATCTTAATAGCCCTCCTTTGGATGCCCTACAATAGCTTTTTATCCTCACGTTCTGGTGCCAAAACTGCATCTCGACTCAAGGTGAGGCTAGACTAGTGCAGAGCAGAGCAGGACAATCCCCTCCCTCAGCTGGCTGTGCCTGATGCACCCCAGGACATGGCTGGGTCCTCCTGGCTGCCAGGGCACTGCTGACTCGTGTTCAACCTGACACATTCTACTTAGTAGTGGTAGTAGTATTTCAAACAATATCAATAGCTGCAGAAATTGTCTGATCCCAGGTAGATGGAATGTAGATTAAATGGGCTGTGTGTATGTTTATGCATCTGTGCGTTTTTTCTCCTTGTGAATACACAGCTCAGCCTATGGAAAATAACAACACAAAGTAGATTGCATGAATTTTTTACATACAGTCTTGAAAAAGCGATACCCTTGCTCAAATGAAAATATACATTTTGTTATAAGCTAATATGGCTTCTTGTTCAAAGAAATAATAGAATAAAGAAAAAATAGAATAAGAATAAATATAGATATAAGATAATGTCATAGAAATCATTCTCACTTTTCACATTATGTGAATTATCTTTATAGATTAAGTCTATATATTGCAAAAGTCCTGACTTGAGTACTTTGCAATGTTTTGGACTTAATTAAATATATTGGCTAACATTTTCTGTTAAATATTGTATTTTGAAATTTGTTATTTTGCTGCTTATAAAGCATGATAGCTGTTTTCCTGTTCTTCCCAGTAAGCAGCTTAATAAATTGCTTATTGATTTTTGGACTATATTAAGAGATGTAAAACTCTACTATAGGTAATACTTATATAGCTAAATACAGTATTTCAATACCATACCTCAGTGTTCAAAAAAGGCTTCCTTTTCCTTTAAATGCCTCTTGAAGTTCTAAAACCAGATTCCCTTATCTTGTGGGACTATCTGAAAAATAGGTGAACTGTTACAATATGAAGGTGAGCATATCTTACCCAAGTAACCTTTATAGTTCACCCTGTCGGACAAGCCCTTAGCTGTTTTCTCTTCCCATCAGTAAATCCAGACTTTCAAAAGAAGCTGGAAGCCACTCTGTGACTTAAGCAACAATTTTGTCTTCAAGACTTCAGTTTTGAGTAGCCTGCAGGACACTAAAATCTTGCACAGAGTGTAACAATTGCTGCTCACTACATGTAATTGAGAAACAGAGATCCCTGGTGTTTCAGCTTACTAGAGTGTAGATCCGTGGAGTATAGCCAGTTTCCTGGATTATTAATTAAGTAAAGGATAGCATTTTCTACTTCACTGTGGATCAGTTAGACAGTTTATCATTCTCACAGGTCCAAAAAACCACATCTGTCCACACCTTGTGGAACAATATTTTTTTCACCATATATATATATATATATATATATATATATATGCCTTTCACCAGCAGGAATTCTTGTTATTCACCTGCAGCCATCAGTAGCTGAACATATTCAAAGAGAACATAATGTTCACAGTTAAGAAAGGTTATTCAGTTTATTTTTCTCCTACTCATCCTATTCAGTTGACTAGATGAATTCTTACAACAGTAATTCCAATTTCTGCAGTCTCCAGCACAGCCATCCAAAAGTGGGATCGTCAGAGCAGAAAACATCAATATTTGGAGTTTCTGTCGATGATTGCAAAACCTGGTTTGCAGCAGCAATTGTTTCAATAAGAGTATGTCTTGCCTCAACCTGTACACCTTGAAGTCATAGATTGTAAAGAGGTGTTTGGACAAGTGTGCAGTAATAATCCCTGAGCAAATTTGGTCCACACCTGGGCATTTCTATACTGTTTCTTTAGAGAAACATGAAGAGTCTAAACAAATTGTGTGATCTGGCTTAGGTATTAAATTACTGCTACAAACAGAGTTTCACAACTTCTGTGTGATAAATCAATGTAAAGTTCACAGCAGCAGAGTAGGAATTAGGACTGATTATGACAATGATGATCGTTTTATTCCTTAATGAATGCTATTATGTAAAATGAGTCTAGTCTACACCTGGCATTTCAATCATCATACTTCAAACATCTTTTTTTTTCCAGAGTGACTATACACATATTCACAAATTAAAAATTTCAACAGCAGCAAAATTTTCTCCTCTATGAAAGAGTAGATTTTCATTTTGAGATACTGCATAATCCAGGAATTAAAGTTTTCCTTGTTAAACTACACGTGCATAAGTTTCTACTTACACTTTCTCTGCTTATACCAAGTACTGGTGTTTCCCAGTATTCAGTTTCAGTATACTCAGACTCACTATCTTTGCCACTCAGTGCAAATCAGATTGCATTCAAATTCCAAATACATTGCAGTTTACATTGCAACTCAGTGTAAATTGATTTATCACCCAAAACTTCAGTGATCTACACTGGTTTTACTGCTCTACATCAGTGCAGGTTCAGTACACCTACAGCTTTCTTAGGCTTGTGGAGATGTGCTGGATCAGGCCAGATGTGTAGTGCCAGATGAGAATTAAGTGGAAGTGGTAGGCATATAGGATTGCTGTTCTGGATTAGCTAAATAAACTCAAACAAGGTTTTACAGGAGCCAGTGAGGCCTCTGCTCTGTCTGGGACATGGTGTATCACCAGTTACAACCTCTCCTAATGGCTGGGACCTGCGTAAGGTATCCAAACTCATTTGCACCAAAGCAACCCACACACCTGGCTCACCTGGCTACCTAGTTCAGTGTTGTGCTTGTCATTTCCACTCAATCTTTGGCAATCTCCTCATAAATCCAACAGGGAACAATTCTCATGGATCCAACAGGGTATGATTCATTCACTACATTTACTGAAAATCAGTGCTCTGCATCGAACATCCTGGGCTATGTGTGCCTGGCTGTGTTCTTTCAAGCAGATATCAGGGTGCTCTGTTCAGGAGGCCTTTAGTAAACACCCACAGCACTGTTGCCCATGTTATCCTGCCCCTTAATTCTTACCCATAAGCTCAACTGCTTCTTCATCGCCCCCAAGGCAGAACTCAACACATTCCAGTTGCTTTTCATGTAAAGAGCCTAAAGACATTATAATTTCTGTTAGCTGATATGAGGACATCTTTCTGTCTTTGGGTTCTCATTATGTATATTTGGTTAAATAATATCATAACTTGGATATTATATGTATTTATTTTTACATAAATATAAAGGTTTCTCAACAGTCATATATGTATAAATACCAATATTTATTTAGCAATGCCTGTAATATGGTATTTCCTATGAGAATATCTCTTGGTTTATGAAAGGGTCTTTTCATGTGTCTGACTTTTGAAATAGTGCAGACTGTACTGTGCACACAGGGTCAGGATAGATCGTTATAATGTTCTCTTCTATCCTTCAAATTTCTGGGACATTTCTTATTTGGCATAATTCAGTCCAGCTGTCTTGAATGCAAAGACATGTACAGGCTTAATACAATTTAATTGTCAATAGACTCCTAATTTATAAAGGCAGCTCTGATATTCTTTCATCATTTATGTTCAGTTTTGATCTGATGCACTTTTTTTTTCATTAGACTTTAGGCAAACATATGAAATACATCATTTTAGCTGCTACTGCATGCCTGAATTTAAAAAGAAAGAAAAAAATTTAGGCAGTTTTATCCTGTTTAACCACAGCATATTTTTTCCATCCTCAGGGAAAAAGAAAGTAATTCTGGTTAAAAAGGATACTCTGTTATGTATAGCATAATGTTTTCTCTGACTTTGATGGATTTCACTGTTTCAGAAAGCATTGAAAATGGAAAAAATTACACACTAACAACAAAAATCACATCACATTGGTTTTATTAAAAACAAAAAGCCTTTAGAAAAGAGACCAGAGAGAAGCATGGATTCAGCAGTATTCCTTTCTTTAAAAGAAAGAGATTTCCAGGATATATTTTCTTTAGAAACATAAGTATGCCTAATTAAAATACTTAGAGATATTTAATGATGAACAATTAGTTTTAAATTCAAAAAAGCAACTATCTTTTTAATAGTTTGGTTATATCTAGGAACTCTGCAGACATTCAGTTTTCATGAAGCATCAGTGTGACTTGATATTTGATATAACAGCTGAACAGCTTTCTGGGATCCATCCCATTATGCTTTAACATTTTTAGCACTATTCCCAATTATATTCTAAATTAAAGGCTTACATAAACAGAGGCATAATTGCAAATGCAGAGTTTAAGATTCCATGTCTGGAATATCACAGAATTTTAAGTAGGAATTCCACTCAATCCGTTTACATTACTGATAACTCTGCTAGCGGGGTCATCCCTACTGATCTAAAGCTTCATAAACAGTAAATACTAATGTGAATTGATTTTGCAATCATTTGTGGAAAGGACTTTTTTTTGTGGAAGTACCTGAGAAGTGGAATTCTTCATGGAAATTTTTTACTTAATGAAAATTAATAAATATATTTTTCACAAAGAAACTAAAGCAACTTGTTTCTTTTCAGGCAAATATAACCTGAAAACAAAATAAACTTTTCTTTAACTTGGCCACTTTAGTTTTAGTGAAACACTAACTTACTCCTTTGGTCGGTGACTTGCATTTTTAAAGGAGTTTCTGTTTGAATGCTCAGATTCGTGTTTGGCTCAAGTATATTATAACTAAATACAACATAACCATAAATGCATGACCGTGCATGTGTGACTTTATCACTGAAAGGTTCATGTTAGCTGACATTTTCAACGAAGTGTGTGGGATTTCAGAGACCAAGTCCTTATCTAATCCACTTAAAATCCTGTGAAAATCTTATTATTAACTATTAATTCTCCTAATGAGTTATTTCTGAAAGTACCCATGTACCTCTCAAATGATACATAATGTAGCCCTTTGACATACACTTGTCTTTGAGAAGGAGAACAACAGGTGATTTTCAGGTGATATTTCTTAACTCTTCAAATAAAGTGGTTAATTTTTTAGTTATTTTAAGTATATTTCTAATTTAATGCTCCACATGGACCAGTTTAACAACACATTTAATTACCTTCTTATGATAAAAGTAGAAAAATATTCCCATAAGAAAAGTATGTATTACTAAAAGGCAGATATAAAAATGACTAAACTTATATCTGGTAATATATTTTAGCAGAGCTTCTAATTATCATTCTCCCTAAAGTGTTTTATATATTAAATTATATATAAATTTTGTATAAAATATTCATAAACATACCAATTTCAAGCACAACACAATGCTTTTCTAATATTAATTGAATTACAACAGTCTGGCATATCTCTGTGTCTTTAGTTATTAATATTTTTGAAGATATTATTGCCTTTATCTAGTAAGGATGTGAGTGAGATTATGGTGACATTTGTATAAATCTGTAGGAAGATTCTTCTGTTTCCAGGGAGCACAGCTTGCCTTTTGTCTGAAAATATCTATAGTATTAAACTCAGTTTTGGTTGCATATCCTTATACTGCCCCTTCTTGCTGGAAAAATAAGCATTAGAGAAATTTACTACTATTCTGACATCTTCCATAGGATTTAGTGAGATGTCTCTAGTTTTTCTGATCTTGTAATCTAGTGAAACCTAGCTTTTTAATGTTATTCTTCTGAGAATTTAATTCAGTTTTTATATGCAAAGGTCAAATTCCTTACTCATATTGGTTTAATCATACTGAAAAACAATTGGGTTGTCTGCAGCACATACTACTGCACAGACATGAGTGCTACTGTATGATTTATACAGATAAAATAGGGTTTAAAATCTAATTTCTGGCTTTGTAATTGCACAGCACAGAAGGCCAAACACAATCACGAGTATGGTGATCTGAAATTTCTTGGAGCCATTTGACATCACCCACATTGACTTTTGAGTCATTCATTTTTAACATGATAATATCCTGTTCTTTCTTTACCTTCATAATCAGATCTGGAAGTTACTCTTTCTGTTTGACAGAAGTAACAGTTAGAAACATGGAAAATTTAGAGTGGAATAAGGCTTGACTACTAATTGGAAGATATCTCAAGTTCTATTGCTCATATCTGAAAGAAACAGCCTATTAAAAAGCAACATGGGAGAAAAAAGATTTTTAAAAAGGCTATTTACTGTGGTTAAAATCTAGTTGGAATGGAAATACAGTTCATATGAAAAGTGAATATATAAAATGAGAGTGTAAAATTATACATAAGTGGCCTTATTCAAGCAAGAGAAAGATTTGAAAATTTGATGTCAGAATGACAAGAGTCCTTGTGGTCAGAAGTAAACTCATAGTGCTATACTGTGGCCATTCTTTGAGTGACAGTGGAGATTAAATTGATTTAAATTATACTTTGCTATTATGACTATTAATTTCTGTATCAATTATTTGTATTAAGGCTTTGCTTTTCCCTTGGAGATCTCAGAGCACTTTAGAAGATGTACAGCACTCATTAATAATGGTTCTCATTAAATAAGCCATCTGCCTGGTTTACTCATTTGGAAAGCCCACATGTGTCTGCTGCATTTATATACATTTTAGTGCCCTCTTCAAGGCAGAGGTCAAGCAACAGCATGTCTGTGCATGGCAAGTGTGAAAAGTCAGTCAGTTTAAGCTACCCATGCTGGTGCCACATCTCAAATATTATTATTAGCCACTTGTCTAACTTATATAGACAAGTGACAAGATCTTGAGAATCTTCTATCTCAGCCCCTTTCCCTTCCTAGCTAAACAGCTTTTGCAGCCCGTGAAATTCTTCCTCCATACTGCCTCAGCTCCATGGATCTCTCCAAGCTCCCTTCCAGACACGATGAGTTAAGCTTGTATGTTTCTTATTGCAGAAATATTTTCTAGCAGGGCACCAACATTCATTGAGACAGAGCCATTTCCAGTTTAAAAAGTGTACAGGCTTTGCCAAGGATGGCATCTTTAAGAAATGCATTAAAAATACTGAAGAGAGACATTTTGTATTGTCTCAGCCCAGTTTCAAGAGCTATAACTTTAAAACTCTTATTTCTTTGATATTTTCATATCAAAATTTATTTTTTGTATTTTATTTTAAGTCACAAAGTGTTATTAAAAAAAAAAAGCCTAAAACACAACCTATTTTCTTTGTAAATTATTCCATCAAAAATTTTACATAAAATTTGACATGGAAAATATTTGGTAGGGTTGTATTCCATTTGTTGAACTTTTGTGTTTGTTTATTTACCTTACCTCCCCATCTACTTTGCATAATAATCAGGAACAATTTACACTTGAGGAAAGATGAAATGTGAAAAAAAATTGTCATAATGGGCATAATCTTGGAAAGTAACTGTCTATAAAGAAATAAATTAAAAATTTCATACAGTAAGAAGCAGGATTATTAAATAACTGTTAGGGTGAATTTTCTTATGTTCAATCTATCTTCTCGTTCATGAACACATGCCTAATTAGGATCAGGAACACATAGAAGCTTGATTTTAGAAGGTATTTGGGCAAATATGAGGTAATACCAGAAAAACAAAGAAGTCAAATCCTGCTGCTTGGTCATAATCTAGATTGAACAAACCTGGAATCAACTGTTTCTGCTGTTATCTCCCCAAGGTGAGATATGGGAGAATTGACCAGAAAAAGGATGAAGGCATCTCAAGATACCGGTTCATTCAATAAAAATTCAGGTATTCCACTACTTAATTGATACTCTTGTCCTCTGTAATGAATACTAAGGCCCTGTATCAGCCTTCAGTGTCCCCTCCATGTGAAAGTTACGTATCTCAGCAGAGAGAGAACTGACAACACACTGCAAAATATAATCTTTAAAATCAGAAACAAACTGAGGAGCTGCACTGTGCTAGTCAATAGGGAAAAGGGGCAATATTATAGTGCCAGTCCCCATGTAATTTAGAGTTTCAGATATCTACAAGACAGAACTATAAACCTTTTTTACTTTTCGAAGGTAATCATCTACTTTTTAAACAAGAGATGGGGTATCAGTTTTTCTCTCTTGACATAGCATCATTCCCACGTAACTTAATATGTAGAACATTTTTTTCTTTGAGATGTAGAAGGTCTGAACTCAACTTCCTTCTTTGGCTGGTGGCAATTCAACTTTTTATTCTTCACGTCCTGTGGAGAATTTTGATATTTTGTTGAGATCCCCTGTTTGTCCTCCCACTGAAGCTATCACTTTTATAAAAACATTAAGGAGAGGATACAGGTGAAAGTAAGGCTAGCATATGGCAACCTGAAAGCTACAGCAATGTCCTGGCTAAGGAAATTCTGGATATCCTGAAATCCTCCATATATATTTAGTCAGTTGTCAGCATACCATCTTTGAGTATTTCAAACTGAATTTCTAATTATTGCTTTATATGTTATCATCATTGCAGAATTTTATTACACAGCTAATAAAAACTGCATGTATCATCTGCACTGTAGCACTGAATTTAGCTTTCTTCATGACTGCTGCAACCCTGCCTTGCTTCTCACATCAATTTCTATTTTAAACTCTGAAGAGGAGCCAAGTAATTTGAAAGCATGTGAGAAAGTTAATGTATTATAAGTGGTTCTAATAGGTTATTCTCAGAGCCTTAAAAATCAGCATTTGCAGTGAAAACGTGACTGGGAGAGACAGATCCTACTTCTCTGTAACTGATTCAGTCTGGGGATCTGGTGATTTAGAAGTTCAATTTTAATTGCTTTGAAGATTTTCAGCGTTTGCAGGCTTGTTCTGTAAAAGAAAGTTTGCTTTTGCTGACAAATGAGAAAACACGACAGACAAACGTATTAAATCAAACAGTGCCTGGACACTAAATTTTTCTTCCATCTGGAAGCCTATTAGCCAATATCAGTCCCTGGGAGACTTGCTGCCAGTAGCTAGTTGTACTTGTTTATTTATATATCAGTAATGTTTTTACTCCTTGAATCACTGAAACCCATGTGCAGTTTAGAGTTTCATCTGGACTCTGAGTCTCTGGTCTTAGCGAGAATGGTTAGGTTAAGAACAAGGGTGAAATGCCCACATAAAAGGGTAAACACAGGACAACCCACAACTGCCTTGCATTCCCCCATGAGCCTCTCAGACAGGCAGGGCTGCCTGGAGCTCTGGGCAGGCTCTGCTGCCTGCCCATCCTGGGTAACACCCCGGGAACTGGGAATTAATGTTGCCTTTGGCTCAGTTCTTCCACTTGCTGGCCAGTGTAGCTGAGCTGGCATGGAGGTGGCACAGGAATTTATTTCTGGAAAAGACCATAAGCAAATGGAAAGGCTGAGGGTGAAAGGAGGAAGCAAGGGAGGAATTATGGCTCAGATGGACGTCTGTGACTCACAGTGTTTCCCTGGGCTGCCCAGGAGTTACATGCAGCCTCCTACTTGGAGTCAAAATAAAGGAATAGTCTATTGCAGCAGCAAAGTGAGTACTGAGGATTAGAGTTTACAAGTATGGGTTTGCAAAGAGCAACTTCTTAATGACGTTTGTATTTTCAAGTGCTTTCAGCTTGAATTTAGGGCATGTAAAGTAACTCTGATGAGGTCATTAGCAAATCTGAAATCACGATTCTGCTTCATTCCTTCCATTGTGTTCATCATGAATCTCACAGCAAGAAGTACAATAGGGACTGTATGCATTACAATAGAAATATAAAGATGTAGTTCCTAACTCTTGAAGGCTGGCAGCTTTTACAGCTTCACTCTTGGATACCTGTCAGGTGTAACCCTTTTAAACACCAATTTGGTGGCAGTGCAGCTGGGTGTTTCCAAAGAGCTAGAATACTTCTTTCTACAGCTTTACTCTTCTCCAGGGAAGAAGTTCACGTGTCCCTGTATTTCAGGGTCTGCTGAAATGCGTTCATGTTCAAATATTCTAATAAAGTTAAAATGTTAATGTTCCTGTGAATATATCTACAGAGAAAATATTTTTTGCTCCTACTATTATCCATGATAAATCCCTTCAGCTCAATAATAATCCATTCTTCCTTAGTATGGCAATTATGCTTAATTAGTGTTCTGAATAAGAATGTTCATACCAATCAGAGCATATACCTACAAAAGACCAGTGACAATCTTTTTCTTTGCCTTACTGGATAATTGCCTTGGTAAAAGAAGCAAAATATGGAAGAGTTTTTGCGTCTCCATTCAAGTACCCTTTTCTCATAATCTGAAAAATAACTTATTCTTTTTGTGCACCTAGTTTGCTGCTTTTACATCAAAACAGGGAAAAGGTGTTTTAGCTTTTCTCTCTCTCACTGTAATCACACTCTGGGCAGCCAGCAGAACCAAGAACTAATGGACGTAACAAAACTTCAAGCATTAAAACTTCAGTGATTTGCAAGAAGAATCCCTAAAGATTTAGTAGTGTTTTTAGTAAAATAGGAAAGTGTATCCTTAAACTGATACAATCCAGCATCAGGTTTATGCTCTTGAAGTTCCATGAGAGCTTTACCAGCGCCAGTGAGGCACTGGGCTCCAGGTGTACATTTTTAAAAACAACAGCTTGGCATTAGAAAAAGGTGACCTAATTGTCAGCCTCATTTTCCAGTGATCATATATTCTTCTGAAACAGTAAATGTTTCAGAACAATAAATGAAAATAAATGTTAAGATGAGGATAATAGCATGAGTGTTTATGTGTTTATATGAATAATGATGTAGTGTGTATATAGACACATCTTTGATGTGTGTCTTTACACATGTATACATAGAGATACATGGATATATGCATACACACATACCATCACACTTTTGGTTTATAAAGTTTCGTTCTTCTTTAAATATACATTTTTCATAAAGCCCTTTCAGTAATTGTTCCTGTGCTGTGGGTTAACATCATGCCATTTGCTTAGTTATAATCCTGTGCACAGGTTGTACAGAGATTTTCATTCGCTAGTTAGTGCACAATAGTTATTCTGTCTTTAGTTGCCCCTTTTTAGAAATGTATACTTTTATCATTCATGTTTGTACTTAACTAAAAAAGAAGAAACTAAGGTGGTGAAAATATTTTTCACACAAAGAACAGAAGTTCAGTGTCAGTTATTTCATCATTGACATTATTTAAAGTATATATGTTTCCCATATATCAGAAGTTCATAGCAAGAAATTTGCATTTCTATAAGGAAGTTTTCCATTAAAATATGGTTCTGTTCCCCAGCAGTGAGGTTTCAGCCAGCTTTGCTGTTTGAGTACCCACACTCCTCCAAGGGGAAAAAATTCCTCTTTTGGAGAAATGGGAAGGATAATACATGCATTCATAGACTAAATTCTGTATAGTATGCTTCAAGTGTAACATTCTGCTTCCTTAAGAAAGTAGAAAGACGTGTCTGTTTGTAGTGTTAATATACATGAAAATGTTTCCAAAAGAGAAGGTTTTCCACCCTTCCTGAAATCAGAACAGATATAGTCCCCTTTGTATAGAACCAATTGCTAAAAGTCTTTTGTATTATGATTTACTAGAACAAAATCAAGTTTACATTTTTCATTTACATTTATGTGAAGGGTAATTTTCATTAGCCTTCAAGGAATTAAAAGGAAAGAAAACTGTAATTGCAGGGTTTTTTTGGTCTTTCTTTTGATGTAAGAGAAAAGCTGACCTGCACTGACACTAATGGGTGAAAACATCAGTTATTCCAAAGCAAAACTTTGTATCTCATCCCCACACTTTGTTGTAGTGAGATATCAGCTGTAGTCAGTTCACCTAAGTCACTGTCCCAGTAGTGTGGGCTACACATGCCGGGGCTGCAAACTATTAAAACCTTTGAAAAATCTTTGTTTCAAGGAATTTTAATTATGGCTCAGAAGGTCATTCATGTTGAGACTTTATATCACAGGCCAAACTTCAGATCTTCATGAATAAGGCAAGAGGTTAGCATGTGTAACTTTATCCTCACTGTGGAGTTCATATGCTGCTGATTATAAGCTTGTAAACAAATCCTTCACATCTCTCCTGTCTGAAACAGCTTTATAAGGAGTATATTTTTTAGAAAAATAAGAACAGGTGACAAGGACAAATTGTCCTGAAGACTGTGCAAGGTAGTTAAACCCCCCACTTTCTGAAGAAAAAGAGATTATAATCAGAAATATCAGATCTCTTTAGACTATGTGGAGCATACTTAGGTCATGTCACAGTTTTGTTGTCAAGGAACACTAGTCCTTGGCTTCAGTGAAACACAGGATGACTTCCCTTTTCATTCTTCTCAGCATCTGTTTTCTTCTCTTTTGCCTCTTTCTCCATGAAGACATGCTTTTCACAGGCTAGCCTTGAGCTGAAGGCACTAAATAAAATTCCTTGCTCACCAATTTGTAAACTCCTTAACGTATTTGGCAACTTGAATGAGCAAAATGTTTATGACAGCTACCATCTCTTAAGGGTCTTAGACAAAGTATATAAATTTTTAATCCAGATTCCCCCTTTGGAAATTATTAATTTGCTTGAATCATAGTGATGATTCTGCTATTTATTCTATCCTTTATAGTTTAAGACATACCTGTGTTAAGTTTGTTTGGTCCATGCAGCAGTACTGTTTTATGGAGCTTTTTTACTTGAAAAGATATAATTATTTTTTTCTTTGTTTTCTTGAAAAGAGCCATTCTGGCTTGTCTGCCTCTCACTTTATTTGATGTACACAACTTGTCTTATGCCTTAAGAATCAATTTGGCTCACTTGTGTAATTTGCTCTTTTAGCCTGCTTTTGTCATCTTTGCTTCAGAGAACATTTACGTCTTCAACTGAGACTAAATTGTGTTAATTAGGAAAATATCTAGTGGCATCTTGCCCATCACCATGCCTGAATGGCCACGTAAAGTTAAAGAAAAAAAAGCAGTGCTGTTTCTCTTGAGTTCAAGTGAAATCCTTCCAAAATTGCCAGCACAGAGTAATCTATCTTTTTAAAACACAGACAATGTAACAGACAAAGGCACAGTAAGACAGATTTGGATGGGAAATTATGTAGATGTTTATTTTTAATAATGAGAATAATTAATTGTTGGGAGAATTTTTCTAACCAAAGTGATAGAGAAGCTATAGCTGACTGTTTCTCTAAATCACGTACTTAAGCTCATCAGGAAGTTATTAGGCTTGATGCAGAAATTACTTCATTAAATTTTACACCCTGTATAATGAAAGAGGTCAAAATAAATAGTCATGATAAACATTTTTGGTCCTCAATTGCAGGTGAAATTGTGGTCAAGAGAATCCTAATAGGACCTAAGTCCTATTGATTTCAATAAGAAAATGTTTTCATCCAATACACTTACAAACAAATCTTTCACTTATGCTAGGTGAAGACAGAAACAAAGTATTTTAGGTAACTTACTTTTTTAATATATTGTGCTATGTAACCCGGTGTTATGAAGGAGAGTAAAATATGGCTAAAATGGGACATGCCTATTTATGGTTTTGCTATGGTAATTACAAGTAAGATTTTTTATTCTTTTGTGCCTTTACTAAGAGACAGAAAAGATAAAAGTACCCCCTTCATTATGCTGAGAAAACAGCTGAATGTCCCTGTGGAAATTTAGCATTTGTTCATCTGACTTTTCTTAGCTCATTATGACTAACCCTACTGCCAATGAACCTGCTAATATTTTACTTAATACTGGGTTATAATATTTACTATATTGAATATTACGGTAGTGTATATATATATATATGTATATAAAAAACCTGTACACATTGTATATATTGTGTGCTGAGGAGCAGGTCTTAATCCTCTTCTAGTCAATTACAGAACCTTTTGACTTCCCTGAGACACAGGTTTAGGTCCCTGCTGGTTTTTTCTTTTGCAAGTTAATGCCTGTACTTTTAGCCCCTTCATATAACGTAGCAGAGAGACCCTCGCAACCTAGAATCAAAAGGGGGTCAGTCCCCTAATTGCTTCTGTCTTAAAACATTTCGGTCTTTCTAAGACATGTAATTTTTTTTTCTTTTCAGTGCACATGAAAAGGGATAATGTTAGCATTTTGCAGTTAATTCAATTACTTTCCACTTATGAAAATGCTGACAGGATTTCCGACCACTGAAAGAGGTGCCCTGACTATTAGATGTGATTGGCAGCCCAGACATAACTTATAAATTGCAGCTGAAATTAAAGCATTTTATCTTCACTCATATATGTCCTTCATGACAAACAGTTCAGCAATACTTTCTAGCCATTATTTCAGTGAATTGATTTTCAACAGCAATTAATGACCAATTTGTGAGATAATGTTCTCAGTCAAATCACAGATGTGTCAGGATCTGTTTCAGTAATAGACAATACTTTAATGCACTTGTGACCTTAAATCATAACTGTTGTTCTTTAAATACAGTAGATGATTTTTTTCAGATTTGCACCATCTGCAGTAATACTGTTATCAGAAAACTGCTCTGTGCATTACATATAAACTAGAAAAGATGAAAAACAAAGCTTATTCAAAAAGTGCCATTATCTGCATACTGGAGAAAACAACTTCCCATAATAAACCCATTATTTTTTAAAATGTTATGTAATGATAATAGTAAAAATTTGCCAATAGCATAATAAGAAAGTAATTTAGAAAATAAATCTTGCCAAAAGCAATTATAGAACACACAGAGGAGAAAAAGACTACTCTAAAATATGTTTAACTAAGGCTTATAGTCATCACACCTAACTTTATTTTAAGAGTTCATTTACCTCAGATTTTCTCTATGGCCTGTGGAAAAAAAGAATGCTCCCAAAGGTAATTCATGTGAGAGGTGAGCTGAATTTCCATTTCCAAGTGACTCCCTGTTGTTGTTAAATGAACAGAGATGTAGGATCTCTCGGTACCCATTTAGACTGAACATCTAAATTTTAGACAACTAACATTAAGGGACATAAGCCTCTATTAACTCATTGTCTGATGATATTAGCATGATTTTGCCACTAAAAGTTGCATAAAAGCAGAGATGACAGTAGGAAGGGTACAAATTCCACTATGGTAAAGCAATGATTTAATCCCATAATGGAATTTGCAGACAAGTGCTTCAACCCTACATTAAAAATTAGTAGAAAAGATAATATTTTCTTGGATATATTTTAAATTCTTAAAAAGATATAACATGGCAGAAAATTCAAGGATAGGAGAACATTTTGAAAAATATGAAGACAAGTAATGGTCTAAAGTAGCAAAAGATACCCTTTAGTATTATGGACAAGAACATTTTTTTTCATTTATTTAAATTTTTAATTGGATGTGTTTATCCTGATCATCTAGAATAGCAGTATTTAGTGTTCTGCATATAAACCAATGGACAACTTTCTTAACTGAAGATATGTCTGGGCCCATTGGTACAGCCAGCTGCAGGAGCAGAAGGTCTGACTCCTGAGCAACAGCATTTCATGGTTTTCAGAAGAAGATTTCTTGTTCTGCTCATCCTTCAGGTCTGTGGGGGAGAAATGAACAGTTTCTTCTGGCATCCAAAGTCTCCGTGTTGACTTCTTGTCCCTCCTCAAGGAATAATGAGAGGTTCATGCATGTTCCAAAATTTGAAAGGCAGGGATGAAGTTGAGTTACTATGTTCCTTGCTTCAACATAGTATGGAATAGTGGTTTAAATACCTTAGATATGCAGCAGTGAATATCCAAGATAGCCTATAGATGTGAAAAGAATGATTAAAGCACATTAAATCCACATACAGTTAAAAATAGTTAATGCACATGCTGTTAATTTTTTTTTTGAAGTAATAGAACTTCAGTTATCTTCAAATTAAAGCTAACAAGAGATATAAAGATTAACAGTTATTAAGGAAAATTAAGGGAAAGAGCTATTCTCATATGTAATTTAAACCTCCCTTGGTATCATGAAAACTGAATAGACATTTTTGTAGTTTTAATCACATATGCTTTACACTCTTCTTAATTTTAATTAATTTTTTTTTCAGTTTTTCAGCTTCTAGAATGATAATTAAACATACACAGTGGTTTATCCCTTTAGAAAGGAGTCAAAATATTTCATTCCTCTGAGGAGACTCTCTGTTATAAAAGACCCATTTGCAGTCCAATAGGCAGCCTGTTCTTTAGACATGAAAGCAAGCATTTGGTACAGATATTTCAGGGTTATTTTGCAATATCATCTTTAACCAGCAGACAGTTGCTAGGTATATGTTGTAATTGCTATTGTAATTTTAGTGCCTCAAGCAAAAAAAAAAGTATTTTTATAAATGTTTCTTTGTTATATCTATAATTAATTAAGTTTAGGGATGTGACTTTCCCCATCATCATGTGCTTCTGATTACAGTGATACCTGCATTAGCCTGTATTTTGAAGGATTTAAATCTTAAATATTCACCATCTGTTAATAAAAGAGATTATCTCACTGCATTTTGCAACAGGTATAGACTAATTAGAACCAATTGGTATTTTAGCATTCCTTTTTTCTCATAAAGGAACTCTTCAACCTAGAAGTTACATGGTTAAAGTCTATCTTTTGGTTGAATGCAGTTTTATTGGATCATTACTTAATCCATCAAAGATGTTGATTATATCTTTTAATAACTGGAATAGCTGAGACCAAAAAGGAGATTGATTTAATGATATGGCAGTTTTAGCACAAAGCAGGCGTTTCAAAACTAAGTGGTTGCATGAAAGAGGAGAAGTTGCCTGAAGGCTTTGGCGAAAGCATTATGGTATTTCGGTGACAGGTTTCCTCACTGCTACTTCAGCACAGCTCCTTTACAGCTGGCTGCTTCTGTTTGTGCTTGCAGAACCTCCTAAGGATTAGGAGATTATTGGTCTTGACTAAATAAAATGAAGTGAGACTTGAGATTTCTGCACAAGCTTTGCGCTATTAAAATTATAAAAATTTATTTCCATGAGTATCTCTATAGAAGTAATTAGTGGACTCCACTGCCTCAGTGATACTAGTTTTGAGATTAATATGATATAAAAAAAAACTGTGAAGCAGCCTCAAAAATCCTTCTCTCTGAAGTAAATGCATTCTGACAAGAAGGACAAGAAAATATCAATTTAAATTTTAAAGATAAACTTATGGAGACAATTTATAATTATTAATCTCTTGGTCAGACCTACAAAATTAAAAAGGAATGAAGTCCACTGAAAAAATCCTTCTCAAATGTAACTTGATGGCTGGATGTATTTTATGATCAGAAGAATCTCTTTGGTGTCTTTAAACTAGTAAAGTGTTTGGTTCAAAATGACTACTACATTGAAGTAAGTTCTTGCAGAGTAAAATGACATGGGCCATAAATCCAACCAGAATTACCATGATACCATAAATATAGATTTACTTGGATTTGAAAAAGAAATAAAATCAATTTATTTCAGAGAGAACCAGTCCAATAAAAGGAATGGTTGGAGCTGATACTTTAAATTTTCTTACGTAATAATTGTAAATATTCTACAATAGAGGCTACAACATTTTACATGAGAATGTGTGTTGCTGAGCTTGTAGCTTCCTTATTTCCTAAGATTCCATGTACATAAATCTATTTTTTCCCAGACAGGTTTCATTATTTTAAAACCTGCGTGGACATATAGGTGCATCAGTACGGAAAATACACTTTGATCTGGAAATTTCTCATAGACCAGATTAGAGGGTTTAAGCAGGCCAGGGGAAAGGGAAGCCTTGTGAAATCCTCCAGCTGGTTCAGAAGCAATGGTTCTCATTCTGAGTTTCCTAAGAGCACTTTCATAAGTTGTCTAATTTTTGAAGCCTTGGCAAATTGTAATCCAAGATGAAGTTCTGTGAAGTTGTGTGGTCTGTTCCTCATTGACATTAGATTATTCACAGGCAGTGAGGGAGACTGGTTTTTAACCAATTATTTTCCATAATCATCCAAACTTCTAACAGTTTTAATAACATCCCTTCTGCTGTCTGTGGACCAGCCATGGGCAGACCTGAAGACACTATGTGATTTCAGCAGGAACTGTGGCTGTCAGAGGAATTTCACTATTTGGTGTGATAGGTTTAGCTTTGGCCTCAGTGATTTCTTTTACCCCTAGTGACTGCTGAACAAAGAGAATGTTATTTTGTTTACTCTGATGAGATTTGAGATGTTCAAGGTGATGTGAACAGTCATCAACTATTGAGCTTTTAAGACTACAATATAAAGTCATTGTGGATGTTAGTTATGTTCACTAATGTAAGGTTAGTCTGAATATTCTGTCAAGAGAATTTTGAAATGCACTTTTTGGAAGATAGTCTGTAAGAGCCTTTCAAATACTTCCTTGGAAGATTATCCTATAACCAGAGTAAGAGCTAAGAAATGCTAAACAAAAAAGCTTTCACCCCAGCTTTAACCAGGAGGCTGCCTTTCATATTGTTTTCTTACATTAAAATCTTCAAACAATAATGCAAACTGAAGCATGAATGTTAAAGTTGACTCCTAAAATTCTGGTTCTAGTTAAGGCAGATTGATATTTATTATTTAATTTCAATCACCATGTTTTCAGATATTTTGATCTACTGATAACCTATCAAACTAAGCTAACTTCCAGCAAAACATGAAAGTAAAACATTATTCTTAGACACACTGTGCCAAATGTTTTAATAGAGTAACTGAAAGGGATCTGGAAATTTTGCTTTAAGTGTTGCACAGGAGATGGTACAGCAGCTCAGCTATGCATGAATAGGTGACAATGGGCATCTGGGTAAAACCTGAAGTTTGATCTATATGTGGCAGGACAGTGTACTTTTGTTTACTTACCACAGAATGATAGTGGAAATTATTCAGATACTTTATAGCTTCTCTAGTGTTGGCTTGATAATGTAAGCAATCTGAGAGGACTGGAGAGAAAAAACAAAGTGCTTAACAGAGCGTGCTAAGAAGAAAAAAACATCAAAATCATAGTCTGTGTGCCAAGATGATAATGGTCTTATCAATGGGCTGTGAGCAGATTTTAAAACCCAAAGATCTTAAAGACAGATGGACCATCAGATAAAGTCAGTTTTTAACTTTGTAACTGCAACTGAGCTATGTGGATTGGGAGCAATGAAATCTATTTGATCAATAATATGCCTATAAATAGGGGTAGAAAATTCTTGTACCAACAGCTCTACCTGAGATTGTTATGTGGGCATCCTTTAAAACCAGTGAAGAGAAATAAGCTTCTCTAGAGCCCAATTCATCTCAGCAATGTTGGACTTGTACAATGGGGAGTTGAACAGCTGTCTTCCTAGAAAGACTCATTTCCCTGTTTTAGATTAGACAGCCAGAATATACCTAAATATCAGATTTCTGGAGTTGGATGGGTTACCTTTAATGTCAGATTTTTTAAGGTGTTAGCCATATATCTGCATCTTTACGAAAAAGAATAAGCTTAAATATTTCCAGGCTATTATGCAAGGGTAATGTCATTAACCTGTCCTCTAAATGTGGTCCTGAGATCTTATTTGAGAGTGTTAGGAATGATTTGGTAGATGTAAAATTGAAAACAGAGCCCAATCTCTTGACTTCTTTGACAGTGCAAGTATTGCCACATGCCTGTTTCCCTGGAAGCCTTAACAGCAACCCTGGCAATTTCTAACACACTTGACTAAAAACAATTGAAATTGCAAGTGAATTGAGATTGCTACAAAAGCTTGAGTTACCACTGTAATTTCTGATGGCAATCTCCTTAGCATTTAATGAGGTTTTGAAAAGTACTTTAGTTGCAATTAATAGAAATAATGGTGTATCCGTAATTTCCTTTGGCCTAAAACCAAACTCTAATTGACATATATTCTAATAACGTTGTCGTGAATGTTAGCTGCAACCTTTTTTTTCTTTTTAAATGAAGTAAATAGGATTAAATATCTTTATTAGTACAAGACATGAAGCATGCAATTACTTGGCTAGCAAGTAAATACTAACTGGCAAACTGCATAGACAATCTGGAGCTCAGATATTTGGACCTTGCTGGTGGTCCCAGAGTCTGCAGTGAAGACTCAATGGCATAGGGACAGAACTATTCTTGCAGTTGAGTAGGTGGCTCTCTGCAGTTGAGAGCTAAGACAAATAGCTAGCAAAGGCAGGAAAATATTTACTGCCACTACCCACTACACATACTGCCACCATACATAATGTACCAGCATTGTGACTGAAAATAACTTTCCTGGCTCAAAGACTATCAAACTATCACATACTCCACCAATAATACAAGATGTTTGTAAATGAAACAGCATGGAAATGCCAGCATTTATAACATCTTAACCACATCTGTGTCACTACATTCATTGTAGGAGTCAAAGCATATGTTCATCTTATCTAAATTCAGGCACCTATAATGCTTTAATTAATATTTTGGTCTTACTAAGCAGCTCGTGCAGTCAGTGGAAAAAGATGGGCCTTTCCAGAGGGCAAGGCTGATCTGCAATAAGCTAAATTAGTCTTCGGAGGGTCATACTTCTCTCCATTAACTATTAGGAAATTCAGTTACTGGATACGTACCTTGTGTGCCCCTAAGCTCTTACTTCGGGTGGAATGACTCTAAATCCACATGACTAAAAATATTATTGAGGAGTGTGAAAAGGAAATGATACATACAGTATCTGGAGGACTGAATTTCTTGGTTTTTGTTATTGGGGTTGCTCTGATATTCAGTCCAATATTAGTGCTGGGTATGGCAAACTTCAGCCGGTTATACATACCGTGTTTAACCTGAAGCACTTGATTTGTCCTAGTGACTGAATTCTTGAGTTTTATCCTTAAACAACCACTTTTCTAGTCTGGGAAGTCACATGTGAAATCATGCATAGTTGCTAATTTAAAGAAACAATGAAGTTCAATCAATATTCAACTTATCTTCATTGTCTTCTGTTTTGACGCAAAAGAAATCTTACTGCAGGTAACAAGTCAGACAATAATGTTTATCCATTGCAGTTGTTTCACCTTTTAGAATGAGGTTCAGTCTATCTCAACTAGACATATGTTGGCCTTTGGAGACCTATAACTCATCTAAATTCCAAACAAAAAGTTAGAGATTAGTGTGTTCAATTGATCAAGAAATGTTATTGGATCCTATATCTCATACCCTGGAAGGCATGTTTGATCTTCCTGGGAAACAAGAATCACAACCTTAGAAGCTTTCCTCCAAGAAAATGAACTAACTGCTAGTCAAGGGAGAAATGCATCTCTGCTCATTTGTCTGAACAAACCCTGTCCCTCTTCCTTGATATACTCTTTTTAACTGAGTTGCACCTGCCTCAAAATTGACTTCCCTGAACTCTTCTGATGAATGGTTAATGATAAATAAGGATGTCTGAATCCAAATAAAAAAAGTTCAGAGCTGAATTTTAAGTGCATGTGTCTCATTTTATACATATATTAAAAGCTAATAAAATTCTAAAATTACAGAGTAGTTTTGATGAAGACCACCGTTCCAAATCCCATACACTACAACATCTGAGTAGCTGTTACAGTTACTTTATTTAGCTGTTATTTAAGGACTTTGTGGTCTTCATTTTAAAGCACAAGTATGTATTTATGTATTTACACCCTTGAGCTAAACCATCAAAGACATCTTTGTAAGCTACAATTTTTAGTAAAAATAAATTAAAATTGTTCTGAATGCTACTGAAATAACAAACTGGCGCAATCCATCTGGAATTCATTTTACTTCATATTACAGGCTTTGTGTCACTGCTGTCCAATTTGACACCAAAAAGCACAAAAAATAACATTGACATAAGGATATAGTTATGTTTATAGCACAGAAGTAGATTTTTCCCCCCTTATTTTCAGAGTAGTATCCTTAGAATTGGCACCCTCAGCTGGCTTTCAGAAAAAACTATCTGCAGTGGTCATGTTAAAATGCAGCAGCAAAAGCCTATGGAATGAAAAGCTGTCAGTCCAGCTACAGTTCTTAGTCAAGTACTTCTGTTGTACCCACTGGGGCAGGCTGCAAGGCTGGAATGGGAGACAGGCTTTTCCAGACATGCTTTGAAGAAATAGATACAATACAAGTCTGCTGGCTTCATCAGTGCTATTTTCTTAGGGTCCATTAAGTAATGCCAATTAAAATCAGTAGGGGGTTTTTCCTTTAAAAAGCAGAATAAAAGCTGCTTTTTTTTCTTTTTTATTTTCTGGCACCACATTTGACATCTTATGTAATATATTTTTTAAAATATCTAGAAATTTTGGTCTCCACAATGACTGCAGTTGTAAGAACTTTAGGTATCTGAAAGAGATAATAGAAAGGAGAAGGCAATTAGATCACTCTTTTGTAAGGGCAGAACATAAGATGATCTAAGTATGAGCCAAAGCTAAATAAAAATTTGCTTTCAATAAGGGAAACAATATAAAATTTGAAAATAAAAGGTTATTACTAACAATAGATTTATAAAACGGAAGTGTCTTTATTTGATTTATAAATAAATCTATAAGGGTTTTCACAACCTCAAGTCAGAAAACACAATCTTCTTCAACCCAAAATATAGGCTTATCCAGCTATCTAAAAGTATGGGTCCTAGTTCATTCAAGAGAGAAAATAGGTATCTCATTTAATTCCAAATATGTCTGTGTATATATATGGGTGCTAATGTATGAAGTGATTTACTCTTCACATATGCTTACATCTTTCATTTGGAACCTAAAAGGCTACTTTACACCAGATGCCTACATTATGTTTTGCTACATTTAGGTGGAGTATTCTTTCAATTTAAGGGAAGAAACCAGTCCTTAAAACAGAATTAAACTGAAAGCAAGATGATACTGAAGACAGTTTCACCAAAGATAAATGCAATTATTCGTACTAATATATTGTTATTTAACATATGATTCATTTCTTCAGATATGAAATGTGGTAGAGAAAATGTGTTTAGACTTCACTAAAACATTTAATATAGTGCTATAAGATGCTATTAGTCAGCCAAAGGGTTAGGGTTGGACAGGTATTAGCACACACCTTATAAAATTAAGAAAAAAGAAGGAGAGTAGCTGGACTTAAAGAGGGCTTTTTTCAGAATTCCACGAGGGTTATTCATGGAATGCATCTTCTTTAATAGACTCATTTATAGGCTTGGCAGAAAACCAAGCAATTTGCTAAAGAAATTAGCAGATAATGAACAAAATAGATGACCTCAAGAAAGAAGTGTTAGACTGAAATAAACTAAATGAAATTTTAATAGTATTGAATGTTTGGATATGAACATAAAGGTCCATAACAAATGACTCTGTTAAAAGCTGCAGCCAAGATTTTTGGGACACAGAAGGAGGGAGAAAACGGAAGCTGATCCCAGAGAGATTATTAGCTAAGCAGTGAGATTGGCCATGAAAAGAAAGAGGGGCTCCTAAAATCTATTAAGCAAAGTATTTCCCATGGAATGGGAAATACTGTATGAGGTATATGTAAGACAGCCATAAAATCATAGATTCTGTGAGTTGGGAAATGCTATTGGAAAGGCATGGGGAAGATGCAAACATCTGCCAGACCAGCACCAGTGAGGATGCTGAGCACCACTTCCCCTATCAAGACTTAAGTTTCATTATCACCTACCAGGACCAGGGACTGGGGCTCCCAAGTGAGAAGGTAGAAATTTTATATAGTTCTGTAAAACTCCTCCAGATTCCTACTTCTGATGCCAGAACCCAGAGCAAAGCTCTGTGAACACATGGTGCCCCTGCTGCTGCTCAGGAGACAGAGTGACTGACTTTTACTCTGGAAAAAAGCTGAAGCAGCATGATCTGAAAGAAGTCTCAGGTTAGTGGTGCAGATGGCTCACAGAGCTCAGCATGAGTGTGAGGTGGGGTGTCCTTTCCTTTCCTTTCCTTCCACACAGATGATCTCCCACTCATCACAGGTCATGCCATAGGGAAATCCTATTTTGAGTTTGTAGTAGCAAGACAGTAGTAAGTAGCTACAAAACTGTAAATTTAGAAATATGACCTCATCTAATAATCAGAAGCGGTAAAAAAAGTGAACTTTGGTGGGCAAATAAACCCCTTTTGGATAAATGCATCCAGGGACAAGGCAAAGAGTGATGTGATACAGCAAACATATTCTATTACAACAGTGTTTTCCCTAAATTGACTGTTTCAGAGTTTTCCATGTGACATCAGCTGATTTTATAAAAGATACCAAATGAACATGCCCCTAATGTGTGACCAGATTGAAATGCAGCCACATTTATGCTGATAGAACATATTTCCATCCAACAATGGTTAGGTATAAACAGCAGGGAGTCCTATTATATGCTTATCTAGTCTGTGAGTTGCTGTGCACTAATGAGCAGCAGATGAGATAGATTCTTTGTAGTCATTGTTTTCCTTTCGCCCCTCCCTATTTTTCTTTTTTTTATTAAATGTTTTGTTCTTTTAATTGTTGCTGTTCTCTATGGGTTTGTATTTAGTGTCCTTGGCTTCTAGAGAGAATTCTCCTTATATTTTACCTGATTTTAAGTGTAATAAGTTTTATGTATCTTAACATACACTGTCATAAATATCTACAATTTCTCTTCTACTTCGTGGAATTGCTTGAATGCATTCTCAAGGGAAAATATTATTGAAAAGGAAAATATCTAGTAACCTTAGATCTGTATTTTTGTTTCCTTTTTTCTTCAAACATGGCAAAAAATTTTAATACAATGAAGGGTAAGTGAAGATAAGAAAAAGTGAACATCAGACCTCTACAGAATACTACCTCATTTACATTCTTAATATTCTGTTTTTGTAATTAATTTAATTCATATTTTTTTCCTTGAAGAATGATCTTCAAACATGTTAAAGTAAAAGAGAGAAACACAATTTAAGGTTTCTAGATTATTTATAGCTCTCCCTGAAAGGAATAACAATTTTTCAGCCTTCGGAGAAACTTATAGGCAATTAAACTGTTGAAAGACATTGAGATAATTTTAGTTGTTTAATTATAGTTATTTCATAAAGTTCTAATCTAATAATGTTCAACAACGAAAAAAAATTAAATTCAGCATTTAAAAATATCATAAATGCTACATTAATGTGCTTTGTCACTACAAATATATGTATTTAACTTCTACATAGATAAAAAAGTGTTTGATAAAGAAAAAATAAGACAAAATTAAATGTATCATAACACAGCTGAGGAAGATTTTATAGTCTCAGATACTATGAGCAAGTGAATATGAAGATAAATATATAATATTATTTAAAATAATATTCACATCATAAAGTGGAAGCACATTAAAAGGATTATGCTCTTTCAGCAATCTAGAGAACTGATTGTTTTACTTACACAGCTGAATGTACTGAATGAATTAGCTATGAGCTTTTAATGCTACTGACATACTTATTCACAAATGATAATCCATTTTCATTCTTCTAGATGTGTATTATATATCAGAAGACTCTGGGTGGGGCAATGCATGTACTATGTCACCTGGTCAGTACTAGAATTATTCATAGTTCCAGAGGCATCAGATTTTTGCCAGGGTCAGCAGAAAATTGCCAGTCAATATTAGCAAATTATATAATTTAGAATTAATCTTGCATTCTCTTTTCAGTATCAGAAAAATATTTCAAAATCATTATCTAAGTGGACTTGAGGCAGTGGAAAACATATCTGTAATCCTATTGTGGGGCTAATTAACTCCTTTGTGTTACTTTGATGTGGTTTTGTAGTTTAGACTGTTTAATTTCAGATTGTGCAATTCAGCATGTCTACATTATAGACTGGAAAATGTAGCACTATGCCTACAGCAAAATGTGAGTGAGGAAATATTGGCGCGGGAAGGTTGATCCCGTAGTGCACTCAAGCTTATTATTCATCTCTTAAATGAGAAAAGCTGGCTTTTGCGAACAAGATGGTGATTTATCACATAGTTGAAGTGAGAAGCCAAAGGTTAGTAGCGACATATGAAAATGAAACTATTTCATGCTTTAGTTGAGTAAGGAGCTGGCAGAGTTATTCTATTACAGTTTATAATATAGATTATACTAATATATATACATTAAAAAAAGGAAAAAGTGAAATTCTAAATAATTTACTTATAATCGCAGCAATCATTTGTAGATTATTCCTTAAGGAGACATAGTAGACAGCTCCCTGCCTCCACTGAGTAGTGTAGCTGAAGCTCTATTCTAAGCAGGATTCCCCACATCAGGAGTACATAACCCTTACAGTTCTGGATAGGGGGACTCTAATGATAGAAAGAAAAAAAACATTGAAGCAAAATTCTGACTACAACCCTGAGATTCTGTTTTTGGCACTAGAACAAGTGAACAAGTTGCAGTTGCTAAGTTACTTATAAAAAATTACATACTGCTCATGCAACTTCGCTGTTTTCCCTAGAGAGTAGAGTTTGTGCCTAAGCACAATATCGTATGATTTATCAATGTATATCTACTGTAGAACATGTGTTTATCTGACAAGGAGACCATGCTGGGGAAAAGTGACCTGTCACTGTCTTCAATGTGATTGCAATTTCCATAATTTGAAGCAATTTCACATATCATCGCTGTGAAATGGACTGGTGTGTTAGATCCTAGAACCTTTCCCATGGTACAGATTTCATTGGGGTTAGATATATCCCTATAATGACATTTGGATTATTCCAAATGAAAGAAATGTTTTAACTTTGCTTTCCATACTCAAATGCTTCTTAGATTAAACAAGATTATTATTATTGAGCTATGTTGTAAACCTATGTCAAAGCAGCTTCTTAACCAGATTTTAATTAACAGATTATAGATATGCTTTACTTAAGCTGTTGTTGATGGTAACTGAAGTTATCACTGCTCATTAGCATTACTGTGGTGACATGACTTATGCTCATTAGTGCCCCTTGGCTATGAGGCAGCACATGAATATTTCCCTCCTGTTTTGTCTAACTCAAAGGCAAAGAACTAGGCCTTTATTGCACACACGTGAGATGTCTCATACAACAGAAATTCTTCTCAGTTCTCCCAACTCTGGTCTAATATATCAGTTAAATAATAATTAATACATTCTGGAACAGAATAGACAGGCAATAAAACAAAAAAATTACCCAAATGAAAACAAACCCAGCAGGGTAGGTTTAGAAAAGGTTACATATCATTTTAAAAGGTAAATCCAGAGTACAAACAGCACTGAAGTATTGGTCTGTGATTATTCCTAGCATTTAAATTTTTGATGTTCTTCTTGGCAACTTTGAAAAATAGAACTCTTCCAAATAATATTTGAGCATGGCTCAGGAAACAATACAAGGATCATTCTACATAGGGGGTTGGATGACGTTATATTGCTTGGAGATGAAGGCAGTGGAACATTTTAGCTTTGTGGATGTATGCCATGTAGCCTCTGAGACACAAAATGGTTTTATTTAGTAATACTTCTGCAGCCAAGGAAACCATATTCTTTCACACTAGCAGGCCCTATTGCAGCATTGCTACTTTTCAAAAGAAGAGGTGGTTGCAGTTTCACACCTTCCAGGTTGTGTTGTAGTTGCATCAGCTGTAGCTCTTTGGTGTTGATGTTATTTGCTATCTTTTTTTGGGGATAAAATTGGCTGAATGCAATTTAGATAATGCTGACAAGTATGAAATATAATTCGTTATTTTTATTCATAAATCTGCTAATACGCACTTGTTCACTTTTTTAATAAAAATAAATTTGTAATTCAGTCTCTAAAACCTATCTCTTGGTTTATTCATTTACTTTTCATAATTGAATGGAATGCAGAATAGAGAAGACACTATTCAGAGTGACTTTCCATCATAAATTTTTGTTAAATATCATAAAATTTGTTGCCAAGACAATCAAAGTCATCCTTGAGACCAGACACTGAATTTTTTAATGCTATAGTTTCCTGCAGTCAGCAGCAGCAAGAGAAATAAAACCGCCTTGAGGTTTTTCATCACGTGAAAACATTTGTCAAGCTGACAGTTTGGCTACTTCACAAAAATACATAAAGTTCATCAACAGTGCATAAAAAAGTTATAAAGCAAAGCTCTTTTTATTCTGTTTCGAGATATATGATTAATGGAATATAGCCTAGATTGATTAATCTGTGCATGCATAGTATCTCCCATTTGACATTTGTAGATAGTTGCTTCTTTTATGAGAATTTTTCTTACATTTATATACAAAAGGGGATTAATCATCCTTCCAGTTAGTCACCTTTTTTGTCACTTACCCACCAAAAAGACTTGGCTTTTCAGACAGTGTTTCCACTAAACACTCTTGCCATAATATTCGGTTTCTCCACCACACACTCAGTTTTCATCTCTCTTGGCAAAACTAGTTTTCATTCTACAGCTTATATGGAGTGTGATGTTAGCAAGGTATTTGAACAGAAAAAGACATTGCTGGTCTATTTTCCATTTCACATGTAATGAAAACAATTTGAATCTGAGTTGACACACAAGCACTAATGGTGTTCATTCAAAGGGAACAATAAATAATGACAAACTTCAGCAGTGATGGAATCCTACACATGTATTTGACAAACACCCTCAGTGTCCAGCGACAGAGTATATGGCTTGAGTATATGACAGAAAACAAAAAGAGTGAAAATAAATCAGTTAAAGTACAGTGAGTATCCACTTATCCAGAAGACAAATGGTCATCTTTAAACCATTATTTCACTTCATTTCAATGGAAAGGGGAGATGCTCCAGTCCTCTGACCATCTTCATGGATTCCTCTGGACTTGCTCCGATAGGCCTATATTTTTCTTATGTTGGGGACCCCAGAGCTGGATGCAGCATTGCAGGTGGGGTCTCATGAGAGTGCAGTAGAGGGGCTGAATCACCCCCTTAAACCTGCTGCCTATGCTGCTTTGGATGCAGCACAGGATTGGCTTTCTGGGCTGTGAGCGCACATTGTCAGGTCATGGCAAGATTTGCATGCATCAAATTCCCCAAGTCCTTCTCCCCATGGCTGCTCTCAAACCATTCTCCACCCAGCCTGTCCTTGTGCTTGGTACTGCCCTGAGCCATGGTGCAACACCTTGCACTTGGCCATGTTGAGCTCGATGAGGTTTGCACAGTCCCACCTCTCAGGCCTGTCAAGGTCCCTCTGGATACATCTGTTCCCTCCAGTGTGTCGACCACACCATTCAGACTGGTGTTGTCAGCAAACTTGCTGAGGGTGCACTCAAGCCCACTGGCCATGCTGCTGGTAAATGTGTTAAACCCTGCCAGTTTCCTTGTGGAACAACACTCATCACTGGTCTCCACCTGGACATTGAGACACTGAATCTGCTGTGTGGTGTACAGTGAAAGAAGAAGGCCTAAGACATTTTCAAAATAAGTTATAAAACTTTAATGACAAAATTAATACAGCTCACCAAGTAGTTCAGAGTAGTTCAGTACTCTTTACAGAAAGAGTAAGAAAATTAACTTAGTTTTAAGTTTTGTGAGAAAAGACATTAAACCTTTCTGTGTTGTGGGGGAGCAACAAAGTATTTGTAACTATAAGGAGAGCTCATTAAAAATCTGCCCCCGAATCTGTCTCTTAAAACATGTCATCGTGTCTATAAGTGAGGGTACTCGTTAGTAATAGCAATTATTTCTCACAGCACTAATAATTGATGCTTTCCCAGTAGTCAGTGCATGTTCGTTTTGAGACATAGAAAGTTTTAGTCTTCTTGCCTTTTTCCCCTTGTTTTTTCAAAGGCAACTTCCCTCTATCTTCCTTGGAGCGCAGAGGCTCATATCTTTTGAACTTGTAGGTGAATAAAATACCTGGCAAGTAACCTGCCAACTGTAGGATCAGTTTCCATTTTCAAGAGAGACTTTTAAATAAGCTGGAATACTTTTCAGAGTTTGTTAGCTCACGAAGTCTAAATGTCAGATCCTTCTGTGCTGAGCAGAGTGTAGGCCTGTGTAATTATCGAGCACAACAACCCTATTGTTGCTTTATAATTAATTGATTTTCAAGGCAATGCTGCTCCTTTTCATTTAAACATATTTCTTCTATTTAATTTGTCATAAATAAAGATTACCAAATATATGTCTTGGCTTTTTTAATCCTCTTTCCTCAAGTAAGCCTACACAGAACTGGAGATTCTGAGTAGTCCTGAAAGTCTGCTGCTCTCCCAAATACAGGTCGAAGTGCCATAATGTGAAGAACAGTTTTAAATTCCTGGGTTTTTCCTACTCTGAAATGCAGCTGAGTAGCCACTGTCCACACCTGTAGCAACTATATCATTCCCTGAGCACACAGGGCCAAGCAAACCCCAATAAGCTCCTATTGACAGTAACAGCAAGGAGATCTTACTGACACTATGGCAGTGCATATTTTAACACCATTACATTTTTAATTGAAATTGATCCCCCTTTAACCTTCTACACTTAACCTCTAACAATGTGCTGTACAAGAGTTTTGAGATAGTCACACATTAAAGGTGTGTAGTTAGGCATAAAGCCAAAGTAAAGTGCTCCTTGTTCCTCTGGAGAAAAATATCCATCAAGGAATGCAAATATTTATATTTGGCAGGTATCCTTATCAGCAAGTGATTCAGCCTTCAACTATCTCCAATTATTCAAAAGGAAGCAGATTATTTTATCATGCTAATAAATGATCAGTATTCTATTTCTATTGATTTTTATCCATTTGCAAATAAATAAACAGTCTAGCACCACCATCTTTCCTTCTTTATAATATATTATTACAGCAGTAAATTGATACAAATCCTAGACCTTGACATGGATTTCCTATTAGCTGATTTGTGCTAAAAAGCATGTGATGCGTATAGATGAGTTTGTTCACCTATTTGCCATTTTAAAAAGTGATAAACATGACAAAAACTTAAATACCACTTTTTACACTTTCTATCAATGGTAGAAGCAACCACTAAATGTATTTTCCTTCAACCAGCTTCCAGGTGTATGCAGCCTCATAAGGGAGTTGCTTCTGTCAGAAGCAAACTTTGCACATAACTAATCATAATTTTAGAAGGTCTGTTGCTGATGTCAAAATTAATTCATGAAAAGAATAAAATCTAATATACAGTGTAACTAACTAGCCAACCTAGATAGGCAAGGTCTAGTTTTATGGAAAAATTAAGATATCCTTCAGGTGTCTTAACAGATTGTGACTAGGCTCCAGTTATTAAAAAAAGAGAGATATAACCAGTTAAAAACATGTTTAAATGCAGTTTTTGTTGATTTAAAGAACATTTGCATTATAACTATTCCACTAGCACCTTCTAAAAGTTAAAATGTAGGTACCCTGTATGTGGCTGGTGTCTAAAGAACAGCTATGAAATAACAGAGATATTCTGATTTGAAAAGAAACCAAAGTATTGACACATCAATATAAACTATTTTTCTAATCTATATGTATTAGAAAAGTGTTGAAGTAATATGGAGTAAAACATTAAAGTTCTATTATACCCCAAGTCACACTGTAGTGCCATGCATTAATATAAATATTTGTTAATTCTCTGACTAGAAATACTTCAAAGTGAAAAGTACTTTTGAATATTCCTTCACTCCTTTACATCTTTCTTGTATGGAATACTAAGTTAATACTAAATTAGAGGTATTTAACAGGAATGGGGATAAAGATATGTAAAAAACAATTGGATAAAAACAAAAGAATTTCACAGTACATGATGGTGCTAGTCAGCCAATCCTATTGAACCACTATTGTGAGATATTGTCCACAATCAACAGCACAAAGAAAAATCCTATTCAACTAGAACAGAAGAGCTTTCCAATTAGTAAGACATAAAGCAGGCATTGTCGTGCTCTCAGTTCTCAGTATGTAATTTCTAATAAAGATTGGATAATAGAAATGCGTGCTATAATGAACCTTTTCTTATAATAAGAAGGCTCTATAAAGCAGGAAAATAATATAAACTTTTTTGGACTAGCTGTTTCTCAATCAAAGGGCATATCAGTTTCTGTATATTACTGCAACATTCCAAGCATTAAATTAAATTATAGACAATAGAATCAAATACAGTTTACATCTGTGGGGCATTAAAAAATGAGGCACGTTCAGCAGTTTATTTATCCCCAGTAGAAATACTCCTGTTGAAACAGTGCTCTGAAAACATTCTTTCCTACCAGGCTTGGCTGTTTCAAATGCATTCCTCAGGCAATACACATATTTAGTTTTTAAATGTGACATGTAGAAATCAACCTTGATTTTCTTGGATGGCTGGACTTTCTTTAGCTGTGCTATGGTTTAGGTAACCTTATCACTCCCAAGCTCTAACCCTGCTACTGGACCTGTACAAACAGCCTGAAGCACACTTATTCCACAGGGCTGCAAATAAACACCAAAGGTCCACCTGTGTTAATACGTTTTGAAAGCTTCTGTCACTTATTACACAAGATTAATGTGTAAGGAGAGGCCAAATACTGTGGAGACTGAACATGCGATCTTTAAATATGAGGATCGGTACCATCTGAGCTGAAAATTATACTGTTAGTGGAGTACCATTACAGCTCACTGCAGTCATAAAAGAAAAGGATGCAAACATTACTAGTAGGTTTGAATGCACATTTTTAAATTTAGCTTAAAATTGTTTTATAAATCAAAAATATTTTGGATTTAAATAGCAGGCATCATATCTTCTTCTTCCTAACACTGGAAAAATTCTTCTGTAATTTAGATCAGCAGACTGTATAAATAAATCAGAAACAGCTATAGGGTGCATCAAGGACAAAATTCTACACAAGTATAAATAAGTGAAATGTCATTGAGCAATTTACAGTGCTATGTTTTGCACAGTGTTCATTCTATCTTCTTTGGCTGCTATGGTCTTTTGCCTGGAGACACTAGAGCACATTTGAAATTGAATCATTACATATGTTGAGTCCACCCATTGCATGATTTGCTACACTATTCTCTAAACACATATCATTCTAGTACTTCATTTTTTTTTCCAAAAAAGACTCATTGATCATGAAAAATTGCCTGTACCTCCATAGAGTTTGTATCTTGATGTGAAATTTAGTGTGTTGATTTCTGTGACTAAAAGCCCAAACTGGGTTGTGTTGAAAGACAAATGAAGGCGATTAAGCAAAAATAAATCCAAATTTCCTAGAACTCTTGTGTAATAGAATTTCTGACTGTTTATAGTAATATTCTGTAGACTTGCCCTACTTGGTTTATTCATTTAAAGCTCTCTGACAAAAGGATGTAAGAGGGAGGTAAATATTTAACATGAATGGATTCCTTAGATGTCTTTAGTAGAACTGACTTGAAGCAGAGGATGGCATTTCAAGACATGTAAATTGTGTTAAGGTGCTGATGTTTATATTTTTCGTATAAATGCAAGAACAGGGGAAGGTGACTCAGTGGAAGCCACAGCTGCCTTGATAACATCAAGCCATCTATGCAAACACCACAGCTTCCAGTTTTCAGGACAGACAGCATCCATACTGCTGCTTTACTAGAGCAGCACATGTAAATCCCTATCAGTAAACCACCAACAGACACACAGTGAAAATAAATCCTTCTAAAGGACCTGTCTTCTGATCTTTATAACTCTTCTAAACAGAGCAAGAAAGAAAGCAGTGCAAATTCCACTGATCATCTGACCTATGAATTGCCAAAATGTTAAATTATATAGGGAAGAAGAAGCAATTGTTTCCAATAGCTGTTTAGTATTTTTAAAGCTATTCAGGTAATGATGATAGACATAGACAAAAGAACTGATAACAGCAGAAAAAATAGTTACTGTCAAATGGCATTAATAGCAGCACCAGGCTAGATTTGCATAGGAATGGGTAGGTATAAATAAGCTCTTTGACAAATTTTAGAGCTGAGTTTTGTTTTTGTACTTGTATCACTGAGACTAATTTCAAAAGGAAAAAATAATGTAAGTTGAAACAGGAAAAAGAAAAAGCCAAAGTGGCTTTTGAAACTGTAGATTCTCATATAGGTATAAGTTTTGGAACCTTTGTTAGAATAGTTTCAGATGCTGAGCAACCTTGCTTAAAAAAATGAGACCTTTGTGTGAAATAACATTTTATATTTGCATATAAACATACCTGCACACATGCACAGAAGCACACATTCTGTGAGTCACAGAATATTTTTCCCAGATTAATATTTTCTGAGGAGATGAATGTAAATATTCTTTTTTTTATCTTACTTTTGCACAGAAATATTTTAATTGGAAATGTGACACATCCAACTAATGATCTGGTATCAGTATCCTGTGTTTGTAGAAAACTTTGTTCTTTAGTGTAAATTATATTATGGAAAATGAAGATGGGGAAATAACCTGGAAATTAGCTGGAAGACAGCTAATTTTTCCCCACTAGTGTGTGGCTATTAACAAGAACAGATTGTCAGATGTTTCCTCCTATCTTTTTTTAATTGGTTCATCTAGTAGCAGTTCCACTGCTTGCCTTTGCAGATTATTCTGAAACTAACAGATCTGTCTTTTACATTATTTCTATCCTTATTGCTAAACTACCCACCACAATGCCTTGTCTTGTTCTTCCAGTATTTGCTGTTAACTTTTCTCTTTTTTTCAAAAACAAATACATGTAATTGTGCTGTGGTTAAACAATTTTATCTTCCATTGCTTTCAACAGTGGGAAATGGGTACAGAATAATACTTATCATACACTCAATTTGAATAAGTGAATGAGACTGCAAAAGATGCAGTGAAAACCATTTTTTGGGTTTCTTGTGTTACGTATAACACACATCATGGCCTGTGTGGTCTCTCAGTGGCTGCCATCCACTGGTACATAACAGCTGTTTATATTGAGAAATACATCCTTCTGCAAGAGAGCTTGCTGAAATCAGAAACTGTATATAGATATTCATGTGAATAAAGCTGGCAGAAACAAACCAGATATATTGCATTTTAATTTACATGTATCAGTATTTTCTAATGCTTTGCCTCCTTTTCTTTTCTTTGTAAAGAAGTGTGTCTCACTGCCTTCAGATATTTTACAGTATCCTACAAGGGTCTGAATAAGACTCAATTCTTTAATTCTTAAAGAGACATAATTCCCTTGAACTTTAGTTAAACTTATATAAAAAATGGCAGAACTACTTAAGTGTAACGTTTTCCTCTAAAGTATTTATGAAATATAATATAAACAATTAAATAGCTCTCTGTTAAATAATATATGTTTTGGACCTATTAATTCCTAAGTGTACTTACTTCTGACAGTTCGATAAATATATTATTCTGTGACAAGCTATTTCATACAGTTCATTATGTTCTTCTTACATATTTTTCCTTGTATCAGGCATAGAGAATTGTATCCTGATGTATAAATGCTAGTGCAATATGCAGCATGTATTACAAATTTAATTTGTCCTCAGATAGTCCCACTCCTGTAAATAATGTGCAGAACATAAAACTCTGTTTCTATTCTATTCTAAGAAAAAACATTGCTGTCAGATTAAGCATATGGTACTTGGGATCTATAGTTCTAATATAATATCTTCAAATTTTTCATATTTATATTGACAATCATTTGGGATGTAACCAGCATATCTCACAAGTTTGTATTTAGAAATTGTCTTGCAATTTTGTAAAAGGATTCTGAATTTTGTCTTCTATGTGACTTTTTCTCTACATCTTTCCACACTACTGTGAAAAATTCATAGCAGATTTTTCAGAAGTTCTTTTGCTTTTGGAGATAGCTAAATTTTATTAAAAATACATCTTTTTAGAGAAGACATAATAATAGCTTCTTTAAAAGTATGCAGAAGTTCTTTGCTAGCTATAAAGATTCTGGCTTTGGTTTTTGATGTTTTTTTGTCTATGAAACATTATGAAATCATGGAATTTTTTTTTTTCCATTGATTAATATTTTGGCAAAAAAGGGGATATTTACATGTTTTAAATTAAGTCTTCTATTTTGTTTAAAGAACATGTCATTTTAAAATGTTAGTTGACTTACTATAAAAAGAGAGGACTGCATTAATCAAAATAAAATATGTAAAATTATCAAAATAATTCCATCCATTGGAAAATAACTGGATATTTTGATGTTTGAAAATGCTCTATATTTGAGGCTTTTATTCCAGTTTGGGAAGGAAACATTTTCCAAAATCTTTACAAATTCTTTCAGTGTCTGAAAAATATTCTCTCCCAGTTCCATTATCTTTTGTGTGTTCTGCTCCCAAAATTTCGGAGGGCGAATTCTCAGGACAGTAGCCTGTGGGTCACCCATTCTGCTTGCATTCAAAATATGAAGTGTCCAGCAGTTTTATGTAGACTTGCTAAGTGATCATTGCAATTCATGCAAATCAGAGCTAAATGCAAACCCTGGAGAATTTTGTGCATACTGAAATTATTATTTTCTCACTTAGCCCATCTTCATGATGGAAATTCTTTAATTTTGATTTCTTTTTTTTTTTTTTCAATTTTGTTTCCGTAGATTGGAAATTCCTGGAGAATGGAAATTCCTGGAGAAAACAGCTGTTTTCTCAGGGCTGTGTATTCTTTCAGCACTGAGCAGTACATAATCTAATAATGAGTGGGGTTCCTCAAGGATCTGTACTGTGACTGGTACTATTTTATATCTCTAACAGCAACATAGACTGTGGGATTCAGTCCACCCACCCTCAGGAAGTTTGTGGATGTCACCAAGCTGGTGGAAGCAGTGACAGTCCCTGGCTCTGGCAGAGGGCTATTGAAGGTTCTTTCCAACCCAAAACTCTCTATGTGTCTATGATTGAATCCCTAGATCTCTATGGACTTCTGCACAACTCTTTAGGATACAAAAATGAATCAGATATATCAGTCCTTCATTTTCATGGTATCTCTATAATTCTAAACCTCAGTAGCCCTTGTGAGAAATAAAGGACATTAATGAAATTATCTCATGTTCTACCTTCTGTAAAGTCAGCAATTAGTAGAAAAGACAGAGTGACCCCAAAACATCTGAAATTAAGCCCCAGTTTTAACTCAAGCGTCAAGATGAAGATGAATTTCTAAATTACAGTGAGGAAAGAATCAATGAAGGACCACCCATAAGTGTATGGTGTTTTTCCATCCTGTGGGAAATGGTTCAGGACAGAGTCATACTGAGACAATGTTCCATTTTGAAGTGGGAGAGGTTTATGGGGGATTTTTTTATGATTACCATCAGGTCCATTGAGGCTATAGAGATGCTACTTGTAATTTCAGGAGATTGTTTCTCTGTTCTAATGTAGAATTCTCTTCAATGTAACAGGGGCTTTTATTATCACTGGGTATTTTTCTAAAAGCATGTGAAAGGCTTAGGAGCACAAATGACAGCTGAAATTCAGTGCAGTCTATTGTGTGACTTTGTTGGTTAATCAGATGTGACATGAGGAAAGATAATGTTTATATCAAAGTACAATAAACTTCTAAACAAGCATTATCATTTTTCTCTGACTTGAAAAATCTGTCAGAAACAAATAAATAGTGTGGGGAAAAAAAGGAAAGGGAGGATGGGTGGACGTATCTGTGAAGGTTTAAGGTTAATACGCAACAGTCCATAATACAATTCATAATAGTTACATGACCATTAATAGCTGCCTATTATTGACTTTTGTTCTCCAGTTACACTATTTAAGATCAACTGTGTTGAGTTCTAAACAGAAGAACGTTTTGACTGTTAATATTTGCAAAGCATTACTGATTCTGAAAGGTTTCAAATATGTCCTAAGGTATTCAAATAAAGCTTTTCTCTCTCTTTCTTCCAAGGCATTTACTTAACCAGCATTTTATAGATACTTAAGCATACTGGGCGAGAAACAGAAGAGACAACAAAGACAGCTATTTCTGTGTTGCCCATCATTGCAGTAATTAAAATTTCAAGTATTAATAAAATACAACCTTGGTTTATTTATAGAATACATTTTAGAGTAGAATTCATCTACAATTTATTTTGTATCTAAAACTTAGCTTACATTCTTAAAATTTGGATTATACAAATTGTTACCTTCAGATTATATTTGTTTGGATGCTTTTATAAAGGAATTTTCAAATGCCATTTAGGAATACCTCTTTCTCTTGTTCTGATAAAAAAAGATATCTGGATAAGTACCTTAAACTACACACCTGACTCTGAACAAAATAAAAGCTGAATATGATATATTCCACCATGTAGTATAAATAAAGCTCTGTGTCATATTAAAAAAAGATAACAATATAAAGGCAACAAGAAGACCTTTGATGTATTCAGTTTTCATTAATATTTAAAAGTATTTGAGATGTATCCGGAAAAGCAGGATCAAGTCATGGATGTATTAGTGCCAGTTAACTCACATGAGATAGGTCTTCCAAAGACACTGACATAGCAGCTGAATATGCCTCCTTTCTATGAATTAAATCTTTCCAGAGAAGATATTCTGGTCAATTAAAAAAGAACAAACTTTGGACTAACAAACTGCTCAGTTCTATATAAGTCTAGTCAGTGCTGTTTATAGAGTTTGTATGCTCAGCGAAAATTGAGTTTATTTCAGTGTGTGAGGTGTAGCAACTATGGAATATTATCTCAAACTCTGCATAAGCTGTGAGTAATTTATTTCACAGGAAAAAAAATACCTTGAAAATTTCCTTTCATCTTTTTAGCTATTTCCATTTCAATTTTCCCTCTGACTTTTGCTTTTCTTATAATGCCTCCTTTCTCCTCCATTCTGTTTTTTTCATGTTGATGACTCCAGATAGCCTTACATGCACTGTCAATCACATGCCATCCTGCCCAAGAGCATATGCTGCTGAAAATCGCATGAGATAGCTCCTTTTTATCCATCTTTTACAGGGGAAATTCAATTTAACAGTCATTTTGAATAGCATAAACCCCTGACTCTTGGCATCTTCATTTTAAATGAAAGCACCAGATTCTCTTTCTGTCAAAACACTGAGTCTCTCCATAGGATGAATTCAACTCTTCCCAGACTGGTGTGGTAATAAGCATGTAGTAACTGGTACACCTTAATAAATCAGGTCCTCAAGAGACTGGACTGTCTGTGTTTCATCAGCAGAGGTCTGTGATTATTTGAACCATATGTACCTTCTAAAACTCAAGTTATATAAATCGATTATTTCACTTGTTAACACTATTAAGATATTAAACATAATGTAAAACATCTTCTGTGAGTATAATTTTAAAAGGACATTTCTTTCTATGCTTACTTCCTTAGAGATACTTTGGATGAAGTGCATGAAGTTCACAAAGACTATTTCATGGATGCTTGTGTCATCCATTGGCTGGAATAATTTCACAGTAAAAATTTCCAATTTATATTTCTGCTGAAATTTTTTATTAGAAAAACACATTTCTGGTGCTTTCTATCATGCAATCTAACTTTTGGAAAGAAATTTGTAACATTGATGAAGACATTTGTAATCCACAACATTGTAATTCATTATCACCTCCTAAAATGCTTTACTAAAAATAAAGGATCATTAGGATTTGAAGTCACTAGTGAATTTTAGGCAGCCGCATTATGCAAGTCACTGAGACCTGGGAGTTCATAACAGACACAGTTATGAATGACAGTATTATGTCATGTACCTTTTCTAAGAAAAATCCCACTGGTAAGCTAAACAAATTTTTTGATAATAGAGTCCTTGGTATAATGAGTATGACAATTTACCATAGCAAATTTGTTTGAATGAGTGCCAAAATGTGCCATCTAATACCGAAATGAATCAAAAAAAAAAAAAAATTCTTCACCACTCTGCAAGCAATATCCTGCTAACTGGAAATAGATATGGAAAAAATATAGTAAGATTAATTCAAAAAATTTGAAATTGTTATTATCGTTGAAAATTAACACTATCATTAAAAGCATAATGAATGGTAGACATCATTTATATAGTCATTTAACATTGAAATGATGAAAATTTCTTCTCATTCTGAGTTGATTCTCTGTCTCTTGTTTCTCAGGATCAGCTAAAATACAGAAGGAAGTGTTTTTCCTACACTGTTCCACATCTATTTAATCTATATTGGTTACCCAGCTCAAAGTGGCTCAAAATGGCAGATGAACTCTGGATTAGGCCTCACATCAGAAACCATGGTAGCTTACTGCTGGAATGAAAACCAGTAAGATACAGAAATTGGGAGGATCAAATGTGTTAGTGTCAGAAAACAAATATCACTTCAACACACACATCCTGCTTAGCAGGTTCTGTAACTGCTTTCATTTGACTTTCAAAGAGATTTTCTTCTAAAACAGTCTGTAAATCATCCATCATTTCTAGGTAGGTATGATTAAAACCCAAAAATATCAAGGTTTTATTACACTGAATTTCATTTCTTTTCAAGCATTAGCAACATTAAATTGAATATCAGTTATTTTTTATATATGTAAAAAGTTTACCAGCATGTAAATCTAGAAATGTACCTTAAAATTGCTGTAAATCCAGCTTGTATGAAGATGATGTGTGATTACTCTTAAATTGATTTACACCATGAAAGTTTCCAGCAAGAACTAGAAACATTATGAAATAGTGTGTAATAATATATATTTTTACTATTATGTAATATACTAATACAATAAACCATGGTCTTTTTTAATGGTTATATTTCTGTTGTTTAGTAACTAAAACCAAACCAGCTACAGTACTACTAACTGAATATGTTATTTTGCCATCAGGGAAGAAAAACTAAATATATGCTAAGTATGGCAGAATATACACATATCAGAGTATATATGTGACATAATATATGTGATATATAATAGTTTGAAATGGAAATATCAAGGATTAGGACTTGAACTATCATGATTAGCTGTGTTAAGGGCTTTCAAGCTACACAGAATATTTTCTGCCATTATCTGAGTGGAATTAGAAGAAACAAAAATATTTCCTAAGATTTATTATATGTTCAAGTTTTAGGTTTTTCCTATATTCTTAGGGGAAAAAAGAAAGCCGCAAGAGTGTTTTGTCTTGCATACAGATTTAAACTGTGCTTGTCTCCCCAAACTGTACCTTTTAATTTCAGAAACTTTTGCCTCTGTAATTTGGACAGACTGACAAGGAAAGATCTTTGTTTGAAGTTTTTACTATAATTTAAATTTCATCACTAGATCCAGAACATTTAGAGGAAGAGAACCAAATAAGCAAAATTATTCATGGGCTTTGCTGCACCAGCTCCCTTCATGAAGCCAATTACATTCTCCAAATAAAGCTCGACAGCCAAGCTCACCTGCTGTTAAGAGCAGAGGTTGAATCATATGAAAGTAGTTATGGACTAATGGGCTTTTGCTTGTTGTTACTAGACTTTGCTTTCTGTCTCCTACCCTGCCAAGTTTCTGAGGCATCTGCCTGGCAGCCAGAGATAAAACCTCAAGCAGTGAAAGCTCATACTTCGGTCTCCCTCACAGACATTTAAACCTATCTCCTACTGATTCTAGTTCCCCAAATAAAACACTAAAGTATCTTAAGAACTTAAGAGAGGACTGAAGCACTTCTAGAACGTTTTAAAATTATAGTGGTATCTTTCGGCATTATTACTACTCTAGATTTTTTAGTTAGTTTACTATCTGCCGTTAATTCTGCTATTACAGTTCTTGGCTCAGGTTTTGCTACCAAATCTCATGCCACAGGATTTACTTTGGCCATCACTGGCCAGTTAACACTGTCTCCTTTACTACTGCCCAACAAGTTCAGTTCCTCACTGGTTCACCTGAGTTAATGCAATTTTCCATTATCTGACAATCACTGTTACCACTCTATAATTATTCCCACAGGGCTATATTTGACTGAGGACTGTAAGCACAGGAAGGTAAAAATTGCTAATCTCATATTCAGCAGCATTGGGGTTTTTAGGCGAATTTTAGCCTCTAATTTTATTTCCCAGGGAAGAAATCTTGTGCCTCCTGCTACTAATTTTATGCAGAATATTGCCATTAGAGGTCTTAACCTTGTCAGAAAGATTCAACCATTTGTAAGTTTATATTTTTGTCCTTGTGATGGATGACTCTTTAGAGTACCCTTGCATAGACATTTGCCTTAAAGTACCGGTGTTTTAAAACAGAAGATACTTATATTGCCTGGTCTTACAATTGACCTGTAGTTCATAAAGTGTGTCACAGACTTTTCAGGCTCTCCCCTATGTCTCTTTTTGATTTTTCTTTCTCTTTATTTCTGTCCCTTTCTTGTCACATGTAAGCAGATTTTGTTATCACTTGTCAGCAGTACAGTAAAAAGCTAAATTAAATAAAGTTACGTAAGGTTCACTAAGTTCTTGTAAAACTTGTTCCACTGTAGTATCTATATTCCAGGACTATGCTTCTAATTTGAAGCATAAGATGTCATTCAGGTGCTCACATTACCTAGGCTTTTTATCAGTGGCCTTTTACATTATTGATGGGGACAGAAGGCAACCCCAGTCATTAACTCTTCTTGTAAGGCAGCACTGAAACATCCACCTTATGTGGACTCATTTGTCAGTGCCCTGCATCTGGAAAACATCTTTGCCGGAAGAATGATCTGCAGCATGAAATAGTGTGGGAGGTGAGACTATATTTCTGAAGAATTTAAAAGGGGAGCCAAAGATTTTTATGAGGGCAAAAAAGGGCAAAGGCAATAGACTTGTGCAGTTGTGATGATGTAATGCTATGAAGAACAGAGCAGAGCAACAGCAGCTTTGTCACTCCCTGAGAAAAATAAGAAAGACTAAAAATTTGCATTGATATTTGTCTACGTTCAAGGTACAAAGTTATATATTACTCAAAATGCACTTAAATTCTAGAACGTGTTATAAATGAAATATCACTATACTCTGGTTGCTGTGGAGAAGCATTGAGATTTTTGCATTTAATGTTCTAAGCCTATTTAAGTTATCAATCATTTATATTTAAAAAATATTGAAATAAAAATAGGGTGACAATTTTTTTTCTCCCCAAACTAATAGAAGAATTTCTAATAGAAGAAAACGCTGTTCTAAAATAATCTTAGAAGTAAGAATTATATACTGCTCATTAAAACATCTAAAAAATTGGCTATTAGGAATATAGTTAACATTGTTAGACCAATGTATAATACAATCAATTTTGTCAAACAGGAGACAGTATGAATACGTTCACCAAAGTAGGTATGCTATAAGAGAAAGTGTGGTAAGCAAGATCGGTCTGAATATTTGCCAGCAAGCTCTGGCAGACAGCAAACCATCAGGTTTGTTCTCAGCTTTTAAAATAGCAAGAAATAAGATTTGTTCTCTTTTGAAATGTAGTTTAGCAGTCCAGACTTGCTTTAAAGCTTTCACAGGTAAAGTGAAGTACCATATAGGAGTATGTAAATATTGAAGCAGTCTTCTCTTTGTTGAGTAAAATGCTGTTTGTACTGCAGTGGTGTGGGTTTATGTATGGTCTTGAGACTTTAGATTAAAATGGCAAAGCAGTATAGCACAAAAAGATAACATTTTCTCAAATGTATGGATCAGTACTCCAGAAGATTTGTTTTTACCAAAAGATAAGAGTAGGAAAGATCTTTTCTCTTTTTTCCTGTGTGTTGAGCACTAGCAATATATTCACCCTGAATAATTCATGCTCCGTGTCTCTGGCTTTTTACTTCTTTACACAAGATCTTTACAGAAAAAGGACTTTTTTTTTCCTTTGTCACAGAAATCTATAGAAAATCAGTAAAAGGAAGGGTTCTGCTCAACTGAAACCCTTAGTCACTTCTCACGTGAGGGAGAAGCCAAGGATTTCTAGCCCATGTGCTCGAACAGTTTGTAAAATTTATCCACTAACTGTTTAATATAAAATGCATAGACTATCTTGAGCAGCATAGCCAGAACTTCTTTCCCAGAAAAGCAATTTAACTACTAAATTAGAGTACTACTTCTTGTTCACTCTTTCTGAGCCTTAAATATTTTGTTGCACAGCTTCAACAGGAAATGGAGAACGCATCCATCCTTCCCTACCAATCCAGTAGCTAATAACTTGTGATTAGACCTCTTTACGGAAGGGGAAAGATCTGAGTTTCAAGCCATTTAGAAAAGGAAATTGAATTCATGTCTGCTCTTCCTCAGCTGACCAATTTAGCCATTAGAATATTTTAAAAGTGTTAGGCAGCACTATATTTTCTCTGGCCATGTTGTTGAAGAAAATTGCATTTACACCTGATCTTGTAAGTGTGCTAGATGTGTCCAGCATAAATGTGAACATTAAATCCTAGTATTAGGTAGAGGAACAACCTCTTTTTGGGTTATGCTCAACTTTAGGCATGATCTAGAAATTGATTTTTTTTTAATTAAAGGGTATCAGCATGACCAGGAGCACAACTCTTGACTCCTCAAGGAATCCATATTTACAAGGTGACCCTTTTGAGCATAAGTTGCCTCAAGGTAACTAAAGTTAGATTTTGGGGAAAGTTGCTTAAAAGTTTGAATTCAAGTGCCTCACTCCCAATTGTGTTGTGATTTCAAAGACCGAGCGCAACTCAGCACCCCAAAGTGCCGTGATCCACGTGTCCAGCTCTGGGGACCTCACATAAGAAGGAGTAGAGGAGGCCACAAAGATGATCAGAGGACTGAAGCACTTCTAGAACGAAAACAGGCTGAGAGAGCTGCGATTGTTCAGCCTGGAGAAGAGAAGGCTTTAGGGAGAACTTACAAAAGCTTTCAGTGTTTAAAGGGGCTACAAGAGAGCTGGAAAGAAACTTTGTGCAAGGGCATGTGGTGATAGAACAAGGGATAATGGCTCTAAACTGAAAGAGCATAGGCTGAGATTAAATACTAAAAATTTTTTACTGTGAGGGTGTTGACACACCAGCACAGGTTGTCCAAAGAAGATGTGGGTGTCCCTGCCTGGAAGTGTTCAAGGCCAGGCTGCACAGGGCTTGCAGCAACCTGGTCTAGTGGAAGATGTGCCTGCCCATGGCAAGGGGGTTGGAACCAGATGATCTTTAAGGTCCCTTCCAACCCAAGCCATTCCATGATTCTACCAACTAACAATGCACTTGTGTGAGTGTGAAGGCTGTTCCATGTGTGGAGGCAGCAGCTCGTCTGGAAGCAGTACAGCTGCATTCCTGCAGTGCTACACTGAAGCCAACCAGCTTTGCTGAAAGGGCACAGCACTGCATGAATGATGTTCCACTGCTTCAGAACCTGTGTCATTTGTATCAAACCACACCACGGTGAGATTCACTGGCCTAGAAATGACAGGTTTCTAGAACCATTTTAGACTCCCAGATATACCACTCATTCTCCAGGCATTCAGGAGGTGCTGCCTTCTATTTGCCTGCACTGTCCTAATATCTCACATATCCTACAATGGATGGAAATCCTTTCAGAGGACCTACATAATACTGCTATGCTGGTGTTTCATGACAAAATCACTCTCCAAACCCAACTGCTTGTTGTTTTCCAGCCCTTTCAGATGTCAGGTTCACTTTTATTCCTGTCTCTACCCCCACAGCAAAACCGAGTCAGTGTAGTTTGCTGGATGTAGTCTTAGAAACATCTCTTTTTACAAGTTTGATCTTGAAAGATGTTTAATATTCTCAACTTCCATTTAAGACAATAAGATTCACAGGTGTGCTTTGCAGGACTGAGTCTTATATGAACAGTTACCAGTTTATGTGTTCGGGTAGAGGACTGTTCATCATTATGAGAACATATGAGTCATACCTCTGATCCATGTAAAGAAATATTGTCTCATTTATGAACAATTTGCCTTCAGGACAACATGAAAATAAATCAGGGGAAGCTACCACAGTAATCTTTTGTGGCTTGTATATAACTAGAATTTAAAATGCAATTCATTTAACTCCAAGACTGATTGAAAAATAAAATATATTGAATGTTTTATATTCTTGCAAATAAGAAGTGGCTTTATTTAGGACCAAAATGTATTTTTAGCTCTGCTTTTATTTCATTTCTAATCTATTCAGAAACAAGGGATGTTCTTCCAAAACAGCAATCTGCTCATTTGCTTGGCGAGAGCAAGCTTTGAAAGTGCCATTTCCACATTGCTGTGCAGCTGTGTGCTGAGTGTATCACTGTCAAAAAATGTGTATCTATCCACTGGTTAGTATGCAATGCTTAGACATAAAAGCCTCTTGTTCTGTTCATCATGATGTTCCTCTCTGTGACTTAGTTTTTCCATTTGTTAAGTGAGGCCAGTCACACACAGGTACAACTATTTAATACATTCTGTTTGAAGATCACTCGAGAAAGGCATCATATGTGAGGCTGAATTTTTACTATGACTCCTTTGATGTAAATTTTATCATCTAAGGAAACAACTTTCAGAAACTAGTTACTTTCAGCCTCTGCTGACCTGAACTAAGCCTACCTAGTAAAAGGAACAAAAAGTATTTATCCTATTACTGATTTTCATTAATCATCACACACACGATATACTTAATAATTTAAAATTAATAGAAATTGTGTCAATTTTTTTGTATTGAATTAATATCCTTTTTGAATGCTAAATTTCTTGCTTACAGAACATCAGCTGTGGTCTCTGTGTTGCTGTCAAGGTGCAGCATGGAAAAATGAACATAACTGCTGGTGTGGCACGTGAGCAGGAGCCTCCAAACTGGATGGGGACTCATTTGTCTTCTCCAGCTCTGGGACAATCCCACTTCTTCCAGCATGAGCTGCTGGGCCACGTCCAAACAATTGAAGAAGTTATGTTTATGGATAGCAGTGAGGATAAGCATATTTAGTTACTTTTACCAAAAGTGATTTCTTCAAAATATAACAATTGCCACAGTACAGATATAAGAACATAGTTACTTTGCCCCAGTTCAAACTCCATCATTTTGGAGGGAGTCTGAGGGTATTCTCTGTAATGACTCCTTTTGAGGCTTCTCAACAGCAAAATGATTTTCAACCTCTCTGACCTGCTGCAAGCCAGGCTGTGCTCTGCACCACACTGCAGAAAGATCCCCATGCTTGCCTCTTTCTTCTTTCCTGAGGGCTGAATCCAAGTTTCTGCAACATTACCCAGAATGAATTTCCTTTTCTCTGTGGGACTGACTTTAGCCCGGATCATGTACGGTTAAGCCTCAGATTCCCATAACAGGTCAGTGCAGTTCTTGACAAAATCAGTGTCGGAAAATTATTCTTATGCATTTCACAGATTTCACACTGTTTTCACTGAATTTAGAGGCAATATTTTCAGTGAACTGAGTGAAGACAGTGCTGGGCTTGAAGCCCACAATACCATCCTCCTAAAAATACAAACCCAGGTAAATATTGTGTGTACACTGAAAACCTGTAGTTTGACATGTTTGACAGACAAGGACATAATTTCCAGCTTTTTTTTTTTCAATTTCCATTAATTCATTCATTTTTTTGCCCATTTGCAGCTATTGTTCTAAGTACTTTTTCCTTTTCAGAAAATATCCAGGAGCAAACTAATTTTCATCCCTCCCCGTCTCATATTTTGAGCATAAATATTATGATGTAAAGTCTCAGAGACAAACCTCCTGGAGAACTGGCTTAATTTGAAAATTTTTCCCAGGCATTTTGTGTCTCTTTCTTACTCAAAGATTATATGATTAGCATTTTAATGTCCCACAACTTCTCCTCCAGTTCCCTAGGAGGATATGAAAATGAAGCCGTGAAAGCTAAGCTGTTTGGTATTTATCGTGAACACTCTGATTGTATTTCAGAGCTCTGGGATTTAAACAGGACGTCAGTCTTTCGTAGCCCGTTTGGATATCTTGGACTTCATATAATGCTGCTGGATGAGTATCAAGAGCGACTGTTCGTGGGAGGAAGAGACCTCTTGTATTCCCTCAGTTTGGATCGAATCAGTGACAACTACCGAGAGGTGGAGTAAAAAGTTATATATATATAAATTTCTATATATTAGTCCCTTCATGTCATAACACGTAGCACAGGATATCAGAACTTGCATGAATGAGGTAATGGAGTTTTTGTAGGTGTTTTGTGCATGAAACCTAAAGCCATGTTTATATTTAAGAAAAATACACTAATTACCATTTTCTCCCTCCTCTTCACCCATAAGGTTCACTCTGGGTAAAGAGACCTGGGCATCGTATAACTATTTCTCACTGAATTTCAGCATGATTACAGATGTTTAGAGCATCTCACACTTGTAGACATCTGATTTCTGCAGCTCCACTATATTATTGAGGACTAAAATCTCTCTGGTATTTTGGGGAAATTTCAGAAGAGAAAATGTTAAGGAAAAAAATCAATGTGTAAACTATAAGAACTTTACAATAGCAGCATAAACCTTGCAGATATTTTTTCTAGTCTTCTTTAGAAACTGGATTTTGCATTGGTTTGAGCCAGATGTGCTCTTAAGTAATGACTGAAAGTCACATTTGAAGGCTGCGCTGGGGTCTGTGGGAGAAAGGTGGGTTAAGCCATAGTCCTACCAGAGAACTCAGTACATTGTGGAAACCATGCATGATTGACAAACTGACAACTGAAGTGGAGAGGCTGGAGTTTGAGCTGATGTGAGCCTTGGATGCCTTCCTCACTTCTGCCCTTGGAAGCCAGAACTGGAAACATGCAGTAGCAAGGGAAGCTGACAGTTGCATTGTTCCTGCCTCAACCATTTTCACTGCAGATAAACAATCTCTTGAAATATTTCAGTGTTTTCCTTATCTACTTTTTAAAATTTTTCCAATGCATTTTGATATATTTTCTTTCCTTTTTTTTTTTTTTTTCAAATTAATAAATGAATGAAAAGCAAGTAAAATAAAATAAAGTCCCTTGGGAGAAATATTTTTGTTGATGTCCATACTTCACTGACCACTGATGTCTCAAAATCTTTTCTTTCCGCCCCTTTGCTAAAAGTGGATATAACAATTCTCATGTCAACACTCTGGCCAGCTTTACCTCAAGCCTTCTTGCTTATCTCCAAGCACAATTAGCATGTTCACTACTGTGAACTGATATAATATACTTTATTTTTTTTATAAACATTTGGGAATATCAGTCCTAGATAAGAGAACATGAAGGAAGGCTATTTGAGAATTTATCTATATGAAAAAAAAAAAAAAAACAAACCAGAATTTAACTCCTCAGGCAGAAAATTCACATACTGAGCTTTGTTCCTCAACAGTGAGATATGAGTTAACTCCTTTTCACTTTGATACAAATGATTAATATCCTGTGACAAGATATTAGGGCTCAGGGATATGAAAACATTTAGATAGAATTTGTTTCTATAAAATAAGCTTTTTTTCCCCTCTCTTCTTCCCCATTTGGCAGTAAATCTGTGAGGAAAGATGGCAGGATAGAGCACTTCATGCTTCTGTCCAACTACCATCATCCCATCTGGACACACTCAAAGTTCATTGCTCCCTTTCTTGTTTTTAAGTGGAATATCAGCCATTTACTCTGAAACCATATTCTCTGTCTGGAGACTTGTATAGAGAATATGGCAAACTGATGAAAACTCTTCTTGCCTTTTTTCATGCAAAAGATGAGAAACTCGAATAAATGAAGCTTGGCCTGGCATGTTTAGAAACATGACCTCACTGGGACCTAGCTGCCTTGAACACAAACGTCATGAGCTTTTTCTCTTTTTCTCAGTGTTCACTAGTGCAGATCTCATTCAGGGATAGTTAGGGAAAGTGTGATCACCCTATAGCACTTCCAGCAAAAGTGTGGAATGAGACATTTCTGTTACAGGAAAGCTTAATTGCTGAGATACATTAGAGAAAGTCCCTGGACTTGAGAGACTGGTCGATTAATTATTAATTAAGCTATCTTTAACTGTGTGTTGGTTAGTCTTTGACCTTTGCTTTTAGACTGAAGAGTTTAGCTTAATTAATCTAAACTAGAAGTTGCAGTCCAGTGAAAGTATTTGAGTTCAGGCAAGTTCCTGGGTTTTATCCTCTCTCTGGTAACCAGGATGGCTCACCAGCTGCAAAAGAGAGGTTTCGTGAAATTTTGGGTAGATTCGTATTGATCATCCTGTGTGTCCCAGAAAACAGTTTATGTCTTTTAACTCAGCCATCCCTTTCTCAACAATTTGGAATATTAATATGCCTTCTAAAAACCAAACTGAAATCCATTCCCAATTGGAGATTTATGCCTTTTGCTGTAAAAGGACCAAATAATTCAGTTCTAGCCAGCATATTAGAAGTTGTCCCAAAGAAAAACAACTAAATGCTGAGTGGACATAAAATGCTTTTGCATAGAGACCTGTTGACTGCCAAAAAACTTAACTTGTGATGCATATTAGGTATGCCTCCTATAAATCTGTATTTAATAGACTACGTGTTTTCTTTAGGTTCAATTCTTTTCAGCTTTCAAATACAATGCAACACTATGAAGGGTAAATTATAGCTTTTTAATGTAAGCTAATAGCTGTTTATATATATGTGTACCAAATTATTTTAAGCACATTTTATCCTAACCAATTTTCATATACAATAAAAAGATACCTAAAAAAAGGGGGAAAAGTCTTCAGGGAAGAATACTACTGCTGTCATTCTTGCATTGGTGGGGAAATCCAGACATTTGGGTTGAGCTCTCAACTGTGGCAAAAACCTTCCATGTCATCATGGACAGCAAGAGACTCTCACTTCTCTGTTTGTCAAACTATGTTTCTTTTGCCTACATTGCTCTTTGTATCTCTCATTTAATACATGCAGCATGGATTATATTCTTGCTTAGAGTATTTAACACATGTTGCTATAAGTTTTTGAGACAGTTACTTAGATGTCTTGTTTCTATGTGAAGAATGCCCTAACACTAAGAGCAGCAAGAATGAGGGAGAATATGAAATGTGGATATCAGTGTTTACAGAGAATTAGAGCCATATAAGCACTCAAACCTTATGTAAAACCAAAGTTTTGTAGGCACATTCCACTTAACCTTTGCTTTCCCTAAGAGCTCATTCCCTTTGACACCATCTGTGGAATAAAACCTTACGCATATTTGAGATTTGATCCAAAGCCTGAAAGGCTTGTAGTGATCTAACAGACTGATAGAGGACTTTCTTTGGTATCTGGTGCCAAATTTGTTTTAAAAACATTGCAGTTCATTGTAATTGGTGACAGTGAGGATCTTTGTTTACAGCAAACTTGAACCAGTGCCAGTAGCTCATCACCACTGGTCAAACAGCTCACAGAGAAGGGGGACCTTAGGTCCTACTTTTCATCTCATGTTGGAGTGAAATTAAACTTCTCATCCTATTTGCCCACAAATTCCTTGCAGGTAGCTCTGCTTCAAAGCCCTTATGAAGATCTGAGTCTGAAAAGAAAGCTTCCCACTTCTGTAAATGGGCTTGTGCAGGCAGATTGCATTTTGCTCTTTCTCACCTAGTGTGAGATGGCTCCAGGTTTGATTTTATATCTCTGCTGTAATAAACTTATCATCTATCTTGCCTCTAGGAAAGCTCTATTTCCACTCCAGAGCTGGCTGAACACAAGACTGCAACAGCAGGGCTTTGCTTATGTCTTCTCTGAATACTGTGTAGGAATGTGCACAAATGTAAACTGAAATAAGAAGCACAGAATTTAGTGTTTGATTATCCTTTGGAATAGCATTCCAAGAGGGAAGGTGGCTACATATTTGTTGATACATGTATATAATATCCAGTCCTCAGCAGATATTTTTAAAGAATTTGTGCTTTAGCCAAACACAAGTTGTCTGTTAATTAAGCACTATTTCTTGATTTAAACTGGGGACAGGGTGATTGAATTGCTTAATTGCTCTGTCCTACACTAAAGTTCAGACTAGATCACACAGTAGTCTATTTCAGCCTGAAGTGCTATAAAGCTCATATGATTTCTTTAAATTAGTTTTCAGTAGAGATACCATCCTGTTTTTTAAGGCTAGTGGCTGAATAGAGAGGATGTTTGGAGACACTAATTATCATTCCAGCTCCAATTAAAGTTTTCCCCATATCTGTACTGCCTTACAACTCCATTTTTTCCCATGACGAGTGTATTTAAAAATACCTTTTCCCTGTCTTTTAAATACAGTGCTAAAATTACATCATCCAGGTCTCAAGGATGAGAATACTATTATGCAAGATGAGAAAACATCACTAAACAAGCAATTTAAAAATTTAATTCACAGTAACCTGAAGGGGTGAAAAATTTTGAAAAATTATGTCCAAAGCCAATAGTTATGTCAAGCCTGCAGCCCAGTGAAATGTATGCAAGTGTGATGCTATTACAGCCTATATACCCAGGAAGATTTCCCAAAAGTTCTTATTAATAGCTTGCCAAACAATTGTAATCCTGGCAGAGAATCAATTAAAAATTAAGGCTGGTAATTGTCACACCTCCAAAGCATAAACAACAGGAAAAGTAATACATGGCAGGTTCAAGACTACCATTGAAGCTGATTAATATCTGGATTTTCAAGCAGTGCAAACGCATCCTGTGTTATGCTAATTTGAAATTTGCTATGATAACAAAATCTGACATGCAGAGATTTTTTTTTAATGTCAATTATAAAATACTCTTGAAGAGATTAAAATCCTAATGCTTATTTATGTTAAAACTCAGAAGCCTCACTGAGTCTTAAATAATAATTTCTGGATAGAAAACCTTCTTCAGGAGACATATATCTATTACTAGAGTTATAATTCAGACCTGTGTACTTCAATCAACTAACATAGACTTGCCTCAGAAGTAGGTAATTTGCTATGAGCATCTAAGGTAGATTCCTACACTGCTGCACAACTTCTGAGTCTGCCCTTCTACTCCTCTCTTTTGAGACCCCAGCTGGAGTATTGTGCCCGTCTTTGGAGTCCCCTGTGTAAGAATGATGGGAACCTGATAGAGCAGGTCCAGAGGAGGGCCACAAAAGTAGTCAGAGGGCTGGAACATCTCTCCTCTGAAGACAGGCTGGGAGAATTTGGGTTCAGCCTGAAGAAGAGAAAGCTCTAGGGAAACCTTATGCTGGCATTTCAATTTGTAAAGTGGTATTATAAGAAAGACAGAGAGCTTTATCAGGGCCTCTAGTGACAGGACAGGAGACAGAGGTTTTAAAATGAAAGAGTGTAGATTTAAGTTAAATACTAGGAAGAACTTTTTAACTATGAGAATGGTGAGACCCTGGAACAGGTTGCCCACAGAAGCTGTGAATGCTCCATCCATGGAACTGTTCAAGGTCAGGCTGGATGGGGCTTTGAGCCACATTAGCTAGTGAAAGATGTCTCTGACTATAGCAGGTGGTTACAGTAGTTGGTCTTTAAGGGTCCCTTCCAACCCAAACCATTCTGCAACTCTATGATTTATTCTATTATTCTGTGCCAAGGACCACAAATTCATGTAGCTCCACTGCAGTTGCTTTTTGACATTCCAGATAAAGCAGGAGCTCTGGGTTACCTCTTTGGCTTTTTTCTCTTAATTCTGTATATGTATTTAATTCAGTATATCTTAAGTGGAAAATATACGTACAAAGTAGTTTCAATAGCACTGGGTCTAAGTCTCCAAATACAAAAATAATCAGCAGTGTATTTAATATCAGGTTACAGAGTGAAGTGTTTTATTCCCTCTGTGGTTGCCCTGTTCCTAACAGCCACCTACAGCTGGTATGGGCAATAGCTCTCATTTTAGCCTGCTAGTTAGAACATGTCTTGGGGAAGTGAAAGCTGTGGCTTCATGCTTTTAGCCTTGAGAGATCCTAGAGATCTCATAACTTCTAGGTTTTTGGGTTAAGGACAAGCTTAACCCAAGAGTCATTCAACTCCTGACCAGTGTCTAAAATAAATTACTGTGGATGCCGAGTTTTGCAGTGAATGAAGCAGGAATGGTCTGACCAGGATGACTGCATGAGTGCTCTCATGGGAGTTCAGCAGAGCTCAGGTACCGTTCCAGACTACACAGCAGCAATGCAGAGACTAGATGAGAGTTACTTTTGATAATTCATAGACGCCTATAAAACCGTCTGACTGAAAACAGATGTTCTGATTAACTTGGATTTAAATGGTGTGAGTCCAACACACTACCAGGGTACTGCTGACCCATACTCAGCTTGACCAGGAATCCCAGGTCCCTTTCTGCAACTGCTCTCCATTCTCTTGTTCCCTGATCTACACACACAACTGGGGTTGCACTGTCCCAGGTGCAGAATCCAGCACTTGCCCTTGTTAAACTTGATACAGTTGGTGATTGCCCAGCCCTCTGATTTATCCTGGTCTCTCTGCAGGGCCTCTCTGCCCTCCAGAGAGTCAACAGCTCCTCCCAGTTTAGTGTTGTTGGCAAATTTACTCAGTATTCCTTTGAGATCCACATCCAAGTTAATGAAGACACTGAAGAGAAATTTCTTTAAAGCCCTAGGCACCTAGGAGTAATAATTTATCCCCACTTTTCTTGCAATTAACTTTTCTAATAATTTATCCACAGATTTTCTCAGACTTGAATTATTTCAAGAAAACTAAAATAGTTCAATTAACCAAAAAAAAAAAAAAAAAAGGAAGAAAAAAGCCTAGCAGATGAACTTAATTTTAAAATGTTTTCCAGACAGAAAAATATTTTGTGATTGGATTATTGACAAAAAAGTCTTGATGATATCAGTTTTTTGATATTTACTTGGTTTCAGCCAAGCCTGATATCACTGACGTGAGCATGTTTTTGTTTTCACTTTTAAATGTCCTAAGAAATAAGTAATCATTCCAGTGTGCTCAGTCATTGTTTAATATTGTTTTCACCCAAACAAATCATGCATCTGGAATGAAACATAAATATTGTATAGTAGGTAGCTGAAAAAACCTCCCTTGTGTAATTTGGCTTCATGTCTAGGAACTGACTGTGAAGAGCTGATCCTACTCCCATGAGGTTAATTGCTGACCCTTATTGACTTCACTGTAAACCATTTTCTTTCCTAAGTGTTACTTAAAGCAGGAAATCACTAGTTCAAAATTAATAATTATGTTGAAAATCCCTGGCAGTTTAGCATAGATGTTTCTACTGAATTTATATAAAATGTTCCATACATTAACTTCCTTTAAATTCTGTTGACTGCTGCTAAGTTTGGTGAGCTACCCTAATCAAGACAGTTATGTTCAAACAAAGGAGAGACTGAAGGTCTTTTCTTCTGGGGAAGGCAAGGCTCAGGGGAAACTCATCACAGTGTTCCAGTACTTAAGTATTTAAATGGCATCTCAAAGAGGACAGAGGATCTCCCTTCACAAGGAGCCAGGGACATGGTGGAGTTTCTGTCACTGGAGGCTCTAAAGATGTGTAGGACAGAGTGAGAATCTCATCTAGGCTCCCATTGCCACCAAGGGCTGGACCAGATGATCTTTTGAGGTACCTTCCAACCTGGGCTGTTCTATGATTTTATACTTCTGTTCTGAGAATCTCTCACATGACAAATAGTGGAAAAGCTGCAGACTGCCAATTAATTTATTTTCTTGTTTTTTTTTTTCCTCAGATCCATTGGCCTAGTACACCTCTGCAGGCAGAAGAATGCATAATTAAAGGAAGAGATGCTGTAAGTATCACTAATTACAGAGCAAATATACATTAATTATACCAGTGGCTGGTCCAAAACAAGGGTTCAGGCATCCCTAACTTGAGAGAGATTAAAGCACAGATATAAATTTAAGTGTTGCAGGTTAAAAACATGTAAATATTGTGAACACACTAAATTATTAGTTTAATTGCTCTTCAAACCAACTTGTAAACAGGCAATGAATACTTTTGATCATCTGAACTTTCTTCTAATTGTTTTTCTGGTGCTATCAAAGAATATACCTTAATAATTCTCCTTTTCCATTTCTATTTCCTTTTCTAATTGTCCATATGGATTATTTTGTCCATTTTCACATTCTCTAGAATACATTCAAAAAAGCAGTTACATTATCAACAATTATATAATACACTGTAATTTATACCATCCTATAGGTTTTGTGTTATATTAATAAAAACACTCTGTTTTAATGAGCCTCAGAACTGTTCTGTTCTTGTGATTCAGTGCCCTGACTGTAATCAGCTCCTGAGAAAAGACCTGAAAGCTCACTGACACACAGCAGCTGATATCCTTGGCAGCACAGGATGAAAGTTCTTCTGGACAGGAGCTCTCTAGTTTTGCAGTGCACCAAGCTCATTATCTGCACCTCATAAACACACAGCAAGTACAACACCTAATAAATCCCACAGCTGAGAGAGCTCACACTGAACCAAAGGATCTGAAAATTATTATAGTTTTACAGCAACAGTGACAGGAATGTAGGACATGGAAGGGCACATACAAGCTTTTCCCACAAACGCAGCAAACAGCAGCCTTGATGATAACCACAATGTATTCCAAATAAGATTAGGAAGTTATAAAGATTTCTTCTGAAGTAAAAGCTTGAGAACTGTCCACATTAAGGGACTGGAAGCAGATTGGAAAGTAGTAGTAATAATAATAATAATAATAATAATAATAATAATAATAATAGTAATGATAATAATAATGATGATGATGATGATGATAAAATCCCAACTCTTTACATGCACCTGGCTTAGAACGGATCCTTTCTGAAGATTCTCAAGAGTTCATTGCAGTTTTTCAGGTTAATTTTGTATCCTTGATAATCTTAGGATTTGGTTGAAAATGGCAGTTTTCTACAATGGCTGAACTTTATGGGCATATTAAATGAACCCCAAACCTACATTATTTGGCCTTTATTTAATACTGCCTCTCAGCATAGGTTATTATTAGTTAAAGCTGTACCATGTTTCCTTCACCACTACATATTTTCTGATACTCTGACAATGTTTTTTTGGTTAAATAAATACAGAAATAGGTACTGTTGTTTCGAAGCAAAGATAACCCCCTCAGACTCATCTTTCCCTAAAACTCAAAACCTTTTTGCAATCTAATTTGTTATTATAAGTCCTGAAATTTGGATTGTATGAATGTGATCATTTAAAGAGCTTTGTGTGTTTCCCACATTTCTCTGCACCATGAAGGTTTGGTGTAACTATTATTTTTATAGAAAAAAAACAGAACTTTTAAATAATCACAAGATTCCAGAAGCAGACTATTTAAGAAAAATACATTAAAATTTTAAAAGCTGGAAATATTGTAATACCAAACAATATTCTGATCCTCACATGAGACTTAGTTATGTATGAACTATGTGAACAAGTAACACTAATTAATATCAGGGAAACCTTAGTAATTTTCATCAGCATGCTCAGTATCAGTAAGATAAATTCCTCAACCTGAAAGGAATCTAAATTAGAATCAAAAAGTTTCCTACTAATTTTCTTTTCACCTTCATTTTTTGAAGCCATAAACCAATATTGACTTAATAGCACAATGCCTTAAAATCAGCCCTTTGTCAATTTTAAGTTCTTAATGCTATTTTTCACACTACAGACTCTCCGAAAAGTATTGCTGTATTTCAAACTTTTTTTGCTTATTTCCATGCTGTTTCTTTTTTTGTTTTCCTTTGCAAAAGATCTGTTACTCAAGGCATAATTAGTAAGTAGAACTGATCATGTAATAAGCTTCTCAGCATTGAAATACTACAGGTCTACTCTGTGCCTCTTTCTATATAACAGAACAGACCACTTTTATGAGCTTGTATAGCCTTAAAAAGTTATCATTTCATGTAGCAATAAAACTGCAAGTATTGTAGTCATAAACAGTTTCAGAGCTTGTAACAAGCTTCATAGGGCAGTTAAAAAAGGCTTGTCTTAACAACACAGGCATACCCTTAAAATAAGGCTATGCTTTTCTGATTCAAGTGAAGACAAGGAAAAAAAATCCTTCAGCTGTCATCCAGTGTGCCAGGAATCACACCTGTTAGCCTGTGGTGTGAGAGCTTTCAATTACTCTGAATTACTTTATCAGAATTGGAAATCGTTCAGATGTAGAAATCAGATTCTGTAGAGATGACTAACTCCTCCACACTGAGACGTTTCGGATGAATAAAATTCCACAGATCTATTAATATATCTATGGGGCATTCTAAAGACAACCCTAGTATTTAATTAATTGATAGAGTAAAAAGAAGTCTTATTTCAAAGTCCCCTTGGATGATGCATCTCTTCCCTGCTCTGTGTACAGTACATTATTAGTAGGGTTAGCAGCAATGCCTTGTTGCCTGACACTTCCCAGAACAGCACCTTTTGTCATCTGTTTATAAATGATCAAGTCTAGCCATTTGGAATTAGGTTTTTTTCCATATTTGGTATCTTCCCCATCTTAGGGTTTTTTTGAAGAATTTTTCAGGCATTCCTACAAAGGCACGCAGGAGAAAAAAAAAAGTGTAGATTTTTCCCATTTAAAAAAATCTTAAATCCCTAAAATGATTCTGGCACAAAGATCAACAGCTGAAGGCATATGTGGATAAAAAAGGAAATAATGGGGTAAAGAACAGACCACCACTGAGAGCAAACAGAGGGAAAAAGTCAGGAAGGTCATTCTTGGAGGAGAAGGAGAATCAGGAACAGCACCAGTGCCCATCTATTCAAAACCTGCATGGCATCACAAAATTCCTATGGAATATCATTTTGCTACCACCAGTCAGCAAATATTTGGGAAATGAACATACAAATGGGACACCTCTGTCACTGAGTGCTGATGCATGCAGGGAGGATCACATCCTACTGATTTCAACCCATTCTTCTCTCAATTTGCCTGACTTAATGGTCTATTTGCTTAAAAAAAAAAAAAAAAAGGAAAAAATTAGTTACAAATCAAGAAATTCCAAAATCAAGATCTTAAAAATTGATTTTCCCTTTGTGTATACATAATATTTAATTACACAACAGGGTAATGTTGTGTAAATATGCTTCTTACTTCTATGAATTAGCATGATATATCTTAACAGTTAAGGAGAATCAGGTAGCAAAGGAGATTTCTGTCCTTTTTTGTTCGCTGGAACATTTGGAAGACTTGCACTGAATGATTTAAGGATTTGAAGAAAGAAGAAAGATGGTTTCTTAGTTTTGAACATAATGTGGATTTGCAAGTGTTGAATTCTGCCTATGGATCCCCTGCAGACTCCTCCTCTTTGACATTAAGTTTTTGCAGCTGGTTAATAAGACCCAGGATTGTTCTCACACAAATATGGCAGTCCAATAGTGAGAGTAGTCAACAGTGAAGAACAGGAAACTTTCCAAAAAGGAAATTCCTCCACTCTGTTTTACATGTTAATTTTAGGATTGTATTAATTGCCTTTTGGAGATGTCTGGCCTACTTCACTGACTATTGAAAAGCCTGTGAGAATTGCATAAATTACATGTCTAAACTCTAGAACAGCTAAAGTTAGCTCAGATTAATTCCATTTTAAATGTCTTAAACCTGACATGACTCCTAAAGCTCAGGATTCTAAGTTACAGAAATGTTGAGCAATGAATCGAAATGTGCAGTAATTTTGCTCCACATATAGAAACCATTGCAAAATATAAAATACTTTCTAAAACCAAATCGCAGGAGTCCCAAAATCAATGGATACTTTTATCTCACTGTCTCCATTTCTAGTTTAGCACAGTAATAATGACCCCATATCTCAAAGGGATGTTTGAAAATGTTTTAATTGTAATATTAATGAAGCTGCAGATACACTAATGAGTCTCAAAGTGTTGCCCTGGGGGAAATGATTATTTCTTCAAACGAGTTTAAACAGTGGGAACAGACAAAGTATGTGTCTATACAATATAAAAAATATTGATTAGCTATTAATTATACAATAAATTAATGGTGCAGTAAGAAAAAAAGATATTTTTCTTGAGATAAAGTATATTTAACTTGAGAGAGAAGCCATTTGCTGACTATTCACATCTTATGCTCTGAATCTTACATCTAGTGTATCTAATAATACTTACTAAAAGTTCTATTCAGATTTGCAGAATATCTCCAAGATTAAAGAAGCACAAATTTGTGTTTTTATAACTAAGCAATTCCTAACTGGTTAAGTATCTGAAATAAAATATGATCAATTAGTGCTCCAGACTTGCTTTTTTAATGTAAATATGCCCACCCATGAAACTGATGGCACAAAATTAGTAATATGTAGTGAAATAGAATAGAATGATTCAATATAAGAACATCACCTAAGGGCACATAAGATACAAAAAAACCCAAATAATTAAAGCTAATATTTCCCTATGTTTATTTTTTACATAAACTAGGATGAATGTGCAAATTACATCCGTGTCCTTCACCGATACAACAGGACCCATCTTCTGGCTTGTGGAACAGGAGCTTTTGATCCACTCTGTACTTTTATAAGAGCTGGACATCCATCAGAGGTAAGAAATTTGGTTTACAGTAGTGATTCTTTCAGTCTAGATTCCAGCAAAGCCTCTGTGGTTAAAAATAAATATTTAAGTTCAGTTGCTCACAGTTCTCATATGAACCATACAATAGATATTTTCCCTGATGAAATGTAATGCTGGTCTAAAATTTAGTACGTGATTAGAAAAACTCACTAATATTTGAAAGTATATTCTGGAGAATTATGCAAAGAATTCAAAGACTTCTTCATCTGAGGCTTTTTGGTGTGTTTTTTACTAGATAAGCTGATATAGTAATTCTTAATAAGAATATTAAATTTTTGGGAAGGTTTTAGCTAAATCTGTAGAGTTGTTGTTTTTTGGGTTTGTTTTCTTTTTTTTTCTTTTTTTTTTTTTAATTAAATAATACATCATATATCCAAGTATGTGTTAGTTTGATGGGAGATGGAATTTCTTAACAAATCCTTGGTAAATTCAGCTTCTTTGTATTGGTCTTGTTCAGCAAGCGTATGTAAACTCCTTAATGGTGCTTACAGCTGAGTGAAACAGTACTGCAAAGATCAATAAGTGGAACATATAATCAATATTGTGAATATATTTCTTACACAAAAATAGAAGTTGTCTAGACTTTTCAGAAATTGGGATCCTTTCTGTCTCAGCTATATCAGAACAGGTTTAAAGAGTCAGCAGAAGTACCAGCCTCTCATTTTAAATTAGCATGTAAGACTCCTTGGGCATTAAACCTCGGCTGCTGAAGGCACATGTGATGACAGCTTTAGCAATTGGACCAGGGATTCTTGGAAATGCACTTTTTGAGGTGGGACTTAATAGGTGGGGGTGATGTATAGCCCAAAGATAAGATTGCTTTTAACTGGCAGGTGTCAGCAGGGTTGCTGGTCAATGGTCTCGTTTAGCTGGTTCACGTGATGTCTCCTGGCGGAGCCGAGCACCTATCATGGAGCTGATGCTAAAGCACCATCCAAGAGAATTCTTGCTTTCCCCTATGGCCAGGAGCTCTTGGCTCGAATAAATATTAATGGCAGATATAAAGTTTTTAAAGTGTACTCGTATAAATCAACTAAGAGATTTGCTTCAGCTAAATGTTTTTGATTAATCTTTTCTGAGTAACAATACATCATTTTGACAAAACCAACTGGAACAACATCACCAGAAGCAGCCTCCAAGAATCCAATCCATGCTGTGCACCTCCAGCTGCTGTCAAAATAAGAAGCATCTCAAAGTTAAGACTCCAGCACAGCACTTAGATTTGGAGTTGTATGCATTACAGAAACACACTGTCTTCTGAAATTAAGGCAGGAATTAAATAATAAGTAGCTGGTTAATAAGATGCAGGATCATTCTCATACAAATATGGCAGTCCAATAATAGGAGTAGTCAACAGCGAAGAAGAGGAAATTTTCCAAAAAGGAAATTCCTCCTTAAAATAAGGCAAATCTGCATGTCTTCTTTGCTCCTCTCACAAATGTCCTGTTAGGCTTCCTGGTACAGTTTGAAGGAAGCAATGGCTGTTTATTTAGGAACACTATTTTAGAAAGCATAAACAACAGACTAATAAAAATAGAAACCAACCAAACAAAAAATGAGAAACAAGATATTTATAAGACTGTGTGGCCCATGATCATCCCCTTATCTATCACTGTCCTTCCTCCCCTTATTTTTGTTTATTATTCTCCCTTGTCACACTGTGGTTCTAAAATCTTACCCACACTGAAATCATGGGAAAATTTCCTCTTTTTTTGGCTGTGTAGACCAACAAGAAATATATTTGCTACACTGATAAGTGGCTATACTATTTCCTGTTATCTGAAAAGCTGACCTTCAGGATTAAAAAAGACAGGTGCCCTTTATACAGTAGGTTAAAAATAACACTTGGTATGTGGTTGAGTGGGCAAATTGTAATCTTACTTTCTTTGAGTGATAAAGACATGGTGTAACTGCAGGAAGTGAAAGGACAAGATCCTTCTTCAGAAAACTGCAGTTCAGTCTCTGCTGATTTATCTGGTCAGAGTATCCTCTTCCAAAAACATCCAATTACTGTCCCCTATTTCTTCCACCTCATCTCTCTGGCCATTTTCTCACTGTCTGACTGTTGTGGAAAGGACAGTAGCAAATGAAACAGTATTTAAAATATAACTATACACCTCTTTATACCTCAACATGTCTAAGTAGCACAAGGTGTGCTTAAGGCTCATATACATTTGAACAATGGCACTTCTCAGACATATTGAGGTATGAAGTGTGGGATGGAAAGGAGGGAGCCCTTATGACAAACTTCTCTGTATCCAGGTACATAACTAACACAGCCTATGAAGGTAGATGCACACTTCCATATGGAACTATGAATCAGCAGTATCAGCATAGAAAAATACTTGCTCTGTGGTCAGGGACCTTAACTAGTAGTTTCAATAGTGCTTCTTGTGATAGCAAAGGGAGGATATGACCCTGTCAGTAAAAACTGCAGAGTTCTTAACTGATACAGATCTAACTGTATATAAATGTAAACTAGAGGCAATTTTAGAGAGGCATTAAGCACATGACAGAATAGCAGGACTGTATCTTCTGCAACATTACCTCTTCCCATTTACAAGCAGGCCAAAGAGAATCAACCTGTTGGAACTAAACATCCAGCTAAGGCTGCGGATCTTGGTGATCACCAGTCCCATGTTGCAGGGACATTTATTTTGTAGTTGTCTTGCAACAAAAGTTTACATAAAGTCATCCATTTCTGAATAGCCTTTTGGTAAGAAAATGAAGCATTGCTGGTTTTCCTTTGAACAGTGAAAATATCCTAGAGCCATGATCACAAGCATACTATATGGCATCCTGATTTAGCATGGGTTTGTGAGGTGCAGTACAGGTTTATGAAAAGGAACATTCTGCCTCCTGTATAAAATCTTACATACTTACACAGCCACAAATTCATCTTTTCATATCAAAACCAAGTTTGAGCTGTGTCTTGCAGAACACTGAGCTCTTGTCAACAAGCCGTGAAGCCAAAAGATAACCAAATATAGGCAGAATTTGCTTCACTGGCAGATCATTATACTTTTGAACTGCCTTAAAAACAGAACCTCTAATGCTCTCTAAAAACACAGCAATAATGTCTATTCCCCAACCAGCCTCTGTAGAAAGTATTAATCTTGCTATGTAGTGATTGAAATGTGCTTTGAAATCTTTCACATGCACATAGAGCTATGATACATTACAGCTTCTTTTGTGCTTTCCATGGTTTATAGAAATTTAATTATACCGTGCATTTTGTCTTAATATGTTGATCACATAAACCAACAAGAAATAAATATTGGTTTTATTTAATTCTACATCAAACTTGTGTTGTACCACAAAAGTATAACCAAATATATTTTTCTAAATCAAATTACTTATAAATTCTATTAAACACTGTATATCCATTTGAGAGATGAAATATATAAGGGTTTACTGCATTCTATTCCAATATTGGTTTAATTGATTTCACTTTGGAATTCCAGGCTGTTCACTTTAGTAAAGCTGTTGTCAGTTACTGTCTTTCTAAAAATATATAAGTATAGTCACTGACAGCAGCTTTTTATCTTTTTCTCTGTTTTTAACTACTTTGACTCTGATAAATGTTGCTTTTCCAAATTTAAACATTTCAGCAAAATATCCAATGTTTTCCTGCCATTTGGAAATAAATTGCAAATTAGGAAAAATAGGAATGCTGACTTTGCAGACAGAACAACTACTGGTGTTTGCAACAGAACATATTACAAAGTCATGTCCAAGAAAACATAAGCAAGTTAAATGCCAGACAGTGAGTTCATTATCTCTGACTTCATGAAATGATTCCAAATGTCAAAAAATCAGTGCAGGTCAGAAAACACTAGGGTCTTCCATTTTTGTTTTTTTTTTTTTTTTTTATTTCATCCAGAAATGAAGGGGAATTCATTAAAATAAGCATTATTTTTCCTGAAGAAAGCAGGAGTCAGAGACCTTGCACCCCAAATTTCTCATGAAGAATTGCATATGCATTCTTCCCATGTACTGTGTGAGAGAAAATCTGAGATAAGTCTTCAAACCAGATATAGAAGATTAAGAGCAGAAGAAAAATCTTATTTTGTTTGGATTCTCACCAAATTAACATTTGTCTCTCTTGTTGACTTTGATGCAAACAAGGCAGGGTGGGGCAGAGAAGGGGGAAGCATCTGCCTTAAGTATCTTCCTTTTGCTTTTATATAAACTTCTCCATTTTGGCAGCAGGTGGCAAGAGCTGAAAGAAGTGCTTTTGGTCTCAGTCTGTGTTTCTCCACATCTAACTGCTAGTAACAGAGTGCTCCAGTACTGTTCCATATGGCTCAAAATACCCTGAGTGAGTTTTAATGAACCTTCAATAAATCAAATGGTCTATCTGCAATCAGGTAATGATTTTATCTTTATGAGTTATCTATTCAGTAGAGCAACAGGTTGTAGGGCTGCTCTGGAGGCCTTCCAGTGATCCAAATTGCCTCATTCACTAACCCACAAAGCACCTTTAACAAGTCCGCATGGGAGTTTCACCAATTACAGCTAAAAAATTACTCTGTCTTCCTAGGACCTGCAAAACGAGCAGAAATTCCAAAAGAAAACAACGTGCAGAAACAATATCCCAAGTTTTTGCAAGCTATGTGGTGACAAGATAGAGATGATTCCTGGAGACAAAGGCATCTCTGCTTGACAAAACCTGTTGAGGGAATTAAATTTATGGGAAAGAACAACGCATGAAGAATTTTTCCTCCGGAACACGCTGTAAATTTTTAATATGTACATGGAGCTGGCAGAGTGCCATTTTCAGTGCCTCATTTAGCTCAGTAAATGGCCTACAGCTGTACTTCTCCACTTCAGAAGGCTGGTGGACTAAGCCACCCTTTCCACAAAATGCACTGATGGTTTTTGGGAGTCTCCGGTAGGTGTTCCTAATCTGATGAATTCCTTATTTTGCTATTTGCTCCTCAGTTAGCCAAGTGAGACTCTGCTTATCAGGGAAGGCCAGCTCTAAATTATGTCTTTAGTCCTGTTAGAAAGGACTTGCCTTTAGTGAGCAGAAGATGTATTTGTTTGCTTGGAAGACAGTCCAGTCAAGTTGGAACTTTTTCTTTCTAATCCACATTGCCTTTAATATTTTGTGGAGTGTGGGGAAGGACATTTCTATATGTTCTGTGATTCAATGCAAAACAAAGAAAAGGTTCAATTGTGCAATAGGTTTTCTGTTTATTCCTCTGCACCAACCAAATGTGGGCAACATGAACTCCTCAGCTCTTGCTTTAACAAACTAAAGTGAATTCCCATGCAAGTCACAGAAGGATGTGCCAGTCATATCTCAGTTTAATTTTGACATGACATAATTCTTCTGCTCTTGACCAGCGTTTGGTAATGTCATCATTCTTCCAGCTTTGTTGAGCACCAAAATTGTAGACATATTTATACCTATTATTTTACAATAATAAAGTTGTTTCTGACATATTTTTATAATCAAAACAAGCAATGACCTGCCAAGTTGCTCCCTCTCCATGCTTGTTCCTATTACTTCATCTCCACACGTTGTTTTCAGAGGATTAAGGAGGAGAAACATCTGGTTTCACTGACCAAATCGAAGTGGGTGTTGGTCAGCTCTTCATTAGATAGAATGTGTGACAAATTCTTTCCCTGAAAATATTTGCTTAGAGACACAGCGTCCCACTGCAAGGGTGAAAAGCCACAATTTGGAGCACCATCCACTAAACAGATATGAAGTTCTGCCAAGCAGAATGTTATAAAATCTTTTACTAGAGAGGTTCATTTACATCCTCTGATCTGAATACCCACATCACTGACTGCCAAATTGCACCAAAACATCCAAATGCCCCACACTGCATTTAGATTAAAGCATTTCATGTTCTGGAAGTTGAATATGCATACATTTCAAGAGAGGTTAAAATGGTACCTAACTCAGAAAGAAAATTAATTAGGTGAAGACAGTATGTATGCTCACAGCAAACAACAAAGGTGCTGTGCTGCAAAAGGGAAAATGAGGTAACACCACTATTTCTCTGTCCTAAATATTAGCTGTTCTAATATTTAATTACTTTTAGTGTTAGGAAATAGCCACTTATTCAAGGTTAAATTTTTCTAGCTTCAGCTTCCTGTCTTTCAACCTTGATATGCCTTTGATAGCAAAGTTGAAAAGTCTCCCACTATCTTTTCCACATCTTTTCCACATGTAAGTACCCATGCACAAAGATCAAGCCACCTCTTCACTTTTTTTGATAAGTTGAATAAATATAGCTCCTTAAACCTCCTATCACCAGGATTCTTCAATCTTATTTGTGTCCTTCCTGTGAACTCTCTGCAGTATTTTCACATCTTCTGCAAGTCCGGACACTAGAATCACCCAAGCTATTCCATGGTGTGTGTACAGGCAAGGTCACTGCCCTACCTCTGTTTGAGATTCCTCTTTCATGGACTCAAGTGCTGAGATCTTGGCACGGCATCTCAATGAGAAATGTTTTAGTGGTTTGCACTTGACCCAAAGTTCTTTGCTCGAGCACAAAGTTATCCCGGTTTACATGCTTAGTTGAGGCACCTAATTATCAGTCTCATGTAACAAGGTAAATGGAGAGATTGATTCCTAGTGTTGCCTGTCAGTGTCAGCTTTAACAAGGCATCTGGGATATCCAAGATCCTAAATGAGGCACCTCAGTCTGATATGTGAAAGCAGTCTGAAAAAGGATCTGAACATCCATCTTCTAAGGTGTTCTGATGTACTTCAGATATAAACTCTGTTCCCTATTCCAAGATACAACACTTTGGATATGGTTGTATTAAAATATACTTAATAAGCTTCTGACCTTTAACTCAGTATTCCAAGCATTTCATAACCTGAGCTCTCATTAACCTTTTCTCTTCATTATTTTGTCCTCCTCAGTTCTTTTGTAAATAGTCCTTTTAATAGGAAAGAAATCATATGATTGTTTAAATCACTGCTAAATTTAAAAACCATCTTTTTAGCAAAAGTAAAATTTAGGGAAACTGTCAGTAAAGGAGGATTCATCAATGATACCTCATATGAACTGTAGTTTGATATATGTCAACAGTTTGTATTTCTTAATTCTACAATGCACATTGTTTATCAAATAGCTATGTACTAAGTGAAATGCTCTGGAGAAAGTCAAGTATTCTGTAACAGCACAGTTGCTCTTATCAGTCACTCTTACATGTTATAACAGACAACACATTTTTATGACAGTGCTCTCCATCCATAAAATGAGGTGAATGACACTCATTACTTTTGAATATTGTCTAAATATGTCCATACGTGAAGTGTAAGTTCTATTTGGGAGATTGGTAGAGTATGTGAATTGATCTGCCATATGAAATGAATTTTCCATCGTATTAGACCTGGCCTTTGCAAGATTAAACACAGATGGTCCAGGGAGAATGAATCCATGAAGAAGAATAATAGTGTTATCCCATAGAGAAAGAAATCCTCCACCTGTGTGGTAATTTGATGGGGGTAACTGAGATACTCCAGCTCTCATTATAATGGTTTTTAGATTCTGCACCATTTATTTAGGAAAGAAAGCATTTTTCTAAGTGACAGCACCTGGTGAAGTCTATATCATTGTTTGAAGAATGGAGTTACTGATCAATAAGGAGTCAGTCATCATAATTAAAACCAGGAAAAAAGTGTTTAGTTAATATTTTTGCAGGTTTATAAGATGCATGCCTAATATTGTATAATCCTTCCACGATACATGACTGATATTTTTTCTTATTTGACAGATATCTATATAGAAAAATTATATTAGATTAAAAAGTAAAATAAGTATTGCTAGTGGTTCATCAGTGTCATCGGGAGGCAGTGGATCCACTCCTCTGCCCTTTCTTTCAGAGTGGCCAACTTAGACATTCCCTGGTGAAACTCTGCAAAAGGGCTGTTGGCTGTCTAAGGCTCCACACCATGGAGACGGACAGAACAGGGTATCTGAGTCCTTCTGAAATCCATTCCCAGCTGAATGTAGCTGTTGTCCTTTCCATGCCCAAGGCATCTCTTCCTCCTTTCATCACCAAAGCCTAGATAGAAGCTCAAACCTTAGAGCTGCATCCTTCCTTTTTTTTTACTTTTTCATAACTTTTGTCGCCAGTTTTTATGATAGCAATCATTAGATTAGATCATTAGAGAGGACTTTATTTGGTATTTGCTCTGATTTGACCCTCACAATCTCAGCACAAATTTCCCCTGTCAAAATCATTGAAGAGGAAAAGCCTTGGTTAGTGAGGCTCTGTGTAAAGACTGTGCACTTCCCCACAGAAATCCCTGCACTTTGGTATTACATTTCTGGACTATCTTTACCTTCTCTTTCACTTGGTTATAAGACTGTATCACCATATATAGCTACTCATATATTTTAATGCATTTTAATACTAGGGAGCCTTTATGTCCCTGGAATTTTCATACGTATTAACTAACATATTAGTGCACTATAATCAAATTTTCTAATGGTTCTATTCTTTGCCATAAGACTCTAATGAGTTTATGTGACCAGTTCAAGGTCACACAAAGGTGTACCTTCTAAAATTCTGACCAATGCAATCACTACTACTGAAATACTGTGCGCTGCTAGGGATAAATGCCTGTGATTTCTATGTGCAGTGTGGTGGGATCTTTTTTTATCTTTTGCCAGATTTTTTCACATTCATTAAGTCAGGAAAATATATTATTTCTGTCACTTTAGGCCAGATAGTTTGACACAAGTCACAAATTGCTAATCCTTTTGCAAACCCAGACAGCAGTCTGACATAGCTCCAGATTTTAAATACGTTTTCAGATTGGAGCCCAATGAGTGTCTTAATCATTTAACTGTGGAATAAAATGCACAGATCTGAAAAATGCCTCTGAATTTTTTAGGGAGGATTTAATGTCTATGATATTTTATGCACTCTCATCCCATAGGGCGATTGATCTTTTCAGTATGTCACTGGATAGTAAAGAGGATTGAAAACAGATCCTCAGAAGAAATACTACCTCCCAAATAATCTTAATTATGTCAAATAGCAGAGACCTGACTATTTCAAAGAGTTTTTGAGGACTCTATTCCAAATATTGCATTCCCATTTGGCTTGGAAAATAAAGTTCAGTGAATGCTGAAGGTATAATTTGAAAAGTTAGTAATCCTCTGACAACGAGAAGAGATTTTTTTGCCAGTGCTTAGATCCTTCTGAAAATTAATGTTTGGATTACTTACAGAAGATATTACATGAAAAGTTTTCTCCCTGTTGGAATATCCTTGTCTTGCTCACCTATATACCTGTATGCCTGTTTAATGGTGACTGCAATAGAGCAGTGTGTTGCAATAGGAACTTATTAGCATTATTGTAAGTATTTGGAGCACAGGTTCCTTTCTATAAACTCAATTATATTCCACTGGGTTTAGATTTTTAATTTTTCAATGAATTAGTTGGCTTTGTAGTAATTAGACACCTAGCTAATGTTTGGGACTCTATTTATCAGATAATGCTAATGCACACTCTTCTTAGCACCAGAATTTAGTCTGCTTAAATACAAAGGGCTAAATCACATGAGACACCTTTTCAGGCCTGGAGCAGTAAGTTATTTTCTGCTGTTACACAAGGACAAACTATTTTGCTGTACATCTCTTTTACCACGTGCCTTCTTGATGAGGCAAGTGTAGAGCTTAAAGCAGGTCATGGAGTTGAAGGTTCATTTTGGAGACTTATATTTGAATTATATTTTCTGCTGATTTACAGACATGTTCTGTGATATTTCAGCTTTTGGGTTTTTTTTTAAAAAAAAAGGGAAGTCAAGGTTCATCCTTCCTAAAAGAAACCTCTGCACAGTGTATTCCATGTGTCTTTCTATGTTGAAATAAAAACGTAAGGATAAGTATAAAAGAAAGAGAAAAGAAGTGAAAAATTCTATTTTGAGAATATACAGAACAAAAGAATATTTGCAAAAAAGTGAATTTATATGTGAATTTATACTAAAAACATTATAGTGTGAAAGAGAATAGAAATCAAGATGAGGTTTATTCTGTACATTGTACTTCACTTTCTGTCATGGTCACAAAATTTCTATGCATTCACTCAGTATTCAATCTCTCACATGAGAAAAAAATACAGTTACAGCAGTGAAATGCTTTACAAACCTTATATTTGATTGATTTTGTAATAGGTTCCTCACATTAGGCTGTGTGACTGAACATGGCTGTACAAAATGATATTTTAAAGATACATTGTTAAGGTAAAACCAGACTTAAAATTTATTTGAATAAATGGGAAAGTACATATGGGCAACAAATGCATGCCTTGTTTAGAAACAACACACCTGATATATTAAGTATTTTTTTTTAGTTTTATTTTCTACAAAATACAGTCTGGTACTGTCTTGGAGATTTCATGATTTACATTAATTTCCATAGTTCTAAAGACTGTTGATAAAGCTGCAAAAGTGTCTCGCTGTGCACCTAACTTTGTGAGGGTTTCAAATCATAGCTTTTCATATGTTACTTTATCGCTTTGTCACTTGGGTTTTAAGATAGTGTTAGGGGAAATAAAGAAAGAGCATCATACATGGAACCAGTGAAACCAAGAATAATACACCTTGTTTTGGGACAAATGTCCCAATGTCATTCTCATAAAGAGAAAGGGTAAAATTGCAAGAGATTTCAATGTAAGTGAGAGAATATAACCCTGAAAGTGAAAATTCACCTCAGATATTGCACATAGGCAGAGGAGAAACTTCTGAACACGCTGTCCTCAGAGCAGGGATGTGCACATGCCCTTGGCAGCCCTCTCCCTCCCATACCCTCTCCATTTGCAGCCCTCTCTCTTGCTCTGGGCTTTGGTTGCCAACTCTGGTGGCCCTTGGTCAAAGCCCCCTTGACGAGGTCACTCAGTGAGCCAGTCCATTGGGATGTCCTTTCCCTGCGGACTCAGTGTCTCCCATCGTGTCCCAGCCCTTCTCAACCCTCTTCCACCTCAAACAGGACACTGATAAAATACAGTCAATCTTTGATTTCACACCCCTATTTTTGACGGTTTAATAATTACTTGAATATAAAAAAGAGTGCAACATACGTGACACTAGCACCATGAGGCTTTATTAAGAGTTTTAAAAGAACATTTCTCATAGCTTTGCGCAAGCAGTGCATCTCTATTTTATGCTTTCCCATTCAATTCACTTTGCATATGAACCTTCTTTTTTCTAGTTCTCTTCAAAAAAGTACAAATTACATGACACCTAGAAATGGAATGCAACGAACAGCTCTTGCATGTAATATCATTCTTACTCTAAGGTTGAAGAACTATGAGATCATTAAAGCTGAGAATGAATTTTGTCCAGTGCTTTAAGAGCAGTAGTGAATACTATAGCCAGTGTTTAAAAAAATACTTACAAAAATCTGCACAGCCTTTCCCCACTGTACTCTAAATATGATTTACTATCTGGCAAGGTAACATGGACATGTCAGAAAAAAATAGCAAAATACAAATCAAAACATACCACACACCAGAAAAAAATCCCAAAGAAAAAACCACAAAAAACCCCTACCAACCACAGAAATGCACAGGTCTCCTGGAGAGCAGACCATGGCAGTACTGTTGCAACACATGCATACACAGTTAAGGGTGTAATTAAAGGTTATGAAATGGTTTCAATCTCCTTTTAAAAATGCCAGTATGATATGTTTTACTTCTTTGCTACATGGAAAATAATAAAATTTAAAGTGAAAAAACAAAAACACCACAAATCCTTACAGAAAATCAAATTATTTTTCTCTCATAAAAATAATATCTTAAGAAAATACAACTCAAGCCTCTGTATTTTAAGTCCCTGGTTTAGTGAAAAGATGCAGCCATTGTATTAATGTTCGGAATAGGCTTAGGTACTTTGCTGATCAGGAATAGAAGTAAGCATATGTTTTAAATTAATCACATGCATAAGTGTTGTTTTGACCCAGAGCAAAGCAGCACTTGGCATTAGTGAAAGCAATTTTCTGCGACAAAAGTTAAATTCAGTCTTTAAATTTTAATGCCTCTGATTGACCTTTTCTTTCACTATTTTTTATAGCCTACATTACTCTTCATTGTCTAAAATTATCAATTCATATCAAGTTAATGGCAAAATGTTTGATACTTTGAAAATATCTTCTATTTCTTTAAAAGAACATTATTATTTTAATAATAGTTGAAAGTGTATTATGTTTCCTGAGTCATTGGTATCGTAAATCAAACCCAGAACCCCACTTCTTTTCCCAAGCTACATGTAGAAACACGTAATTCCTCCCCCAGCCCTCCATATGTGCTTTTGCATAGTTTTTACCCTAACCACTGAAAAATGCCCATAAAATAAATTATGATGTTGAATTGATGTGCTGTATAATCTGTGAGGAAACTGTCAATTTTACTTTGACATTTCTCAAGGGATTCCAATGTCGCAAACTGCAAGGAGGGTTAGAATTATGGAATTAGCCTTCAAAGCTGATTATTAATGTGCAACGCTTATTTCATTTAAACTGGCATCCCATGGAAGCTGACACAACTAACACCTGAACTTCAGTTACTTGCCCCAGTGATAGGAATAACTCATTGCAACCATGGAATATTTGGCATGATGTCCTAAAAGCTGAAGGTGGAAAATCTTTCTTGGAGGAGTCATTGCTTACATTTTCAGCAACTTTTCAAACAGTTACATGTGTCTGCAAGCATTTATGAGATATACATCCTGCTTTATATCAAAACTAGTGACCTCCTCCTAAAAATTCCACCAAATTGCACTGAAATCCAATTTTTTGTCTACCCCCATTGTAAACACTACATTATACATCTAAGCTACAATCCTTATTCATAAATTCCAGCTAATGAATGGATACTATGCATATTGTTTAGCATTTTTATTCCAGTCATATAGTTAGCTGTTTTAAACACATTCATGTCATGAATGTTAAAAGAAATGGGTTTGTCTTTACCATTGATTTAATTCTTGTTCTCAGGGAAATGGTTAGCTCCATTAGTAGCTTTTTCGTTGTGCTGATGTAATTTTGTGTAGAGTGATGAAAAGTTCTTCTACATCATCCACAAGACTCCAGTACTGGCCACATCCCCCTGGTCTGAGTACCAGTGGCATTTTATCAGGGGAGGACCAAAACATGAAGAGTAATTTATGATGACCTGGTGGGATCATGTCTCCTCCAAAAGCAGAAAAACTTTCAGTTTCCATTCCCTATGTACGATGAAATGTGAGCCACAAACTATAAACCAGGAAGTACGGATAATACAACTTCTTCAAGTATGGCTTCAAAAAAATATTGTTCCCCAAAATTATCACTTTACCTGAGTATGTTTTTTTCTGTAATCAGTTTTAATTTATTACTTCTTCCTTGTATAGGCACATCCATTTTTATTTTACTGTGGGGAAACGTAAACAGAAAGCATGAAGACCAGAATAATCTGTCAATTTTTTACACTTGGTTTGTCTCTCCACTTACTTCTAAATCTTTATTGAACCAATTCACTGACAAATAGTTTAGTTGAGAATCCCAGAAGAGAAACCTTTTCATTACTAACTTTATTTTTAATACCAATTAGAGAATACATAACATGAGACAATTTTTAGAAATATTACCTTTACATCAGATTTTATGCTATTATGACTCCCAAGTACTTTTTCATTATTTCAGAAAGTTTTTCCTTTCCTTCCTGAGCTCACCTTACTCTTTTTTTATCCACTGTTAACTCAAAATGTTACAGTATTTAGTTTTGAAAAATACATGGCATGTGATGTTTGAAAAGTATGGAATGGGACTGAGAATTCCACACACAGGGAAATATTTCTTCATTGTTTGACATTTACCCAACAGCAGAGGGGGAATAGTTACTACTGATGTGCCATAGTTGCTGATACAGCATAAATTAATATTCCTGCACCATCAGTCTCTACCCAGGACAGTTATTTTCTGCTGCATCAGCTTTAACAACCAGGCACTAACATACCAGGGTTAGGCAAACAAAGGAGCTTCTGGAGAGATGATATTATGAATGCCTTGTTACCTCATGAGTTTTAGGTCCATTAGCTAAATTTTTATTTTTCCTTATTTTATTTTATTTTATTTTATTTTATTTTATTTTATTTTATCACTTTTTATGACTTTTTATGGTTTTTTCACTTCAAGTACACATGAAACAGATGTCCTGTTTTTCCAGAACTGCATTCTGAGTTGCATCCCATTTTTTGTAGAAGCTCTCTAACTATTGGGAATCTCTCTTTTTGACCAGAAGTTGCAGGAAAATGACATGTATGGTTTAGACAGTTGGGAATGGCATACAAGTACATCAGCTTGTCTGATCTGGGAATTAAGATGTGAATAATGCTTTGAAGTCGAGGGCCTTGTGACAAATTCAAGGTTAACTGTTTTAAATTAAATGCACAGAAAGATTCAGTTATTCATCCGTTAGTTGGAACTAAGAGCTCTACTACTTTCCACTTTCCTTATATCTTTTTTTTTCTGTCCTTTTAAGCTATTATTTTTTATTATTGTCGTCTTTCCAGTTTTTCACTTTCTGTTTCTTTGCTCCTTGTCTTTTTATGTTGTTTCTTTTTTCAGGAGAGCATAATTGTCTTGAAGTCACCTAAAGAGAATATTCATTTAGCTTTTAGGGCAATTGTACTTGCTTGGGAAGATTTGTAGGTTGTAGATTATTGAGCTTTTTTCTGTGCCTTTACTGTGTTTTTCTAATAAATACCTGAAAAGTCCAGTCTAATGAAACCTGATTTTTATGACTAAAAAGTCTCTTGGATCTTTTTGATAATGTGTTCTGTAAGGGAGAGACTGAAGCAAGTACTTCTAAAAATTCTGGGGGATTTGGCTTCCTGTTGCATGTAATTTTATGCCTCACAAAATATTTGTCTCATATATTAGCAATGTGAACCTGAGATTTAGTTTAATGAACAGGTAGGTTACATTTATCCAATATACTGATATAATCTACATTTCAGTGGACTTTTGAGTAAAACTTTACACAGAGCTGAAAGTACCAAATTATTGAAATATTTGCTAGTCTTGATGGCTGTGTGGCATATTTTTTATCAAGCTTTCATAGCTTTCTCTCTATTTGCCCTTTTTTCTCCCCATCTCTGTGTTTTGTGGCATGCTGTTCTGTTAATATCTACATTAAAAATATTGTGCTCTCACTTGATATTTTAATCAGACATTAATGGGCTTTTCTGTGAAAGCTGAGACAAACCTACCATTGCAAATGAAAATTTAAATTGTAAATTCTTTCTCAGTCTTTACAGCCTTATACAGATGAATTAAACCAAGTTGCCAATATTTTTTTATACTGATATTCTGTTATCCACTGAAGAAATCACATCTGCTCTGAAAACCAGAACTGGGGATTCATTCCTAGACATACTTCTATGAAGGAGATATATAAACATCTCAAAGCTATGAAGAGAAGATAACACAGTATGGTATATTTAACAACTACTGGGAAAAAAAATTGTTTAAAGGGGGAAAACACATTCCATGGTGAGATATCTATTTAATGTTTAGATAATCTGGAGAAGAGTTAGAGGAATCTTCCCTCCCTACTCCCACAGAAATGAAATAAGTGCAATTTTAGTGCACATTTTTCTGATTCTCTTTGGGCAGTGAACACACAAAGGTGATTTGTAGAAACTCAGAGAATTTTTACCAGTACATCAGTGAGCAACCATAATTGTGTTTTCTCCCTAATGAAGTCAATCCTGCACAAAGGTATAACAAAGTTAAAGCTTGTCTCTGAGGACTGTTTCTTTGCCTGTAGGGTTTATGGTGTTCTCTGTCTTTTTTTTTTTTTTTTTTAAAGGATCATCTCTTTCAACTGGAATCGTACAAATTTGAGAGAGGACGAGGCAGGTGCCCTTTTGACCCCAGTTCTTCCTTCACCTCCATCTTAATTGGTAATGATCTTCATGTGACAAGCTTCACAGTCCTGTCAATCTGTCATTCTGAGTCTCTTTCTTCAGCACACCAAAGTGTTGTCAGCCTTCCATTGCAACCTTCCACATGTCAGGCTTAATCCTCATGGTGCTGCCCACATTAATATTACATTCCAGGCAGCATTAACTACAGCAAGGGTGTCTCACTGAAGTGAAATGTAGAATGACATGTGCAATCCTGAAGGTAATAGATTGTTGTGTAACTGTGGAAATAATCATTTCCTGCTTTCCTTAAAAGCAAAGAAGCCTGTCTGGCTTAGTCGTTTGCACCACTTTTGTTTTCATCTACTGAGATGAATCTGAGCAACAAGCACCCTGTAAAAATGTGAATTTAAATGTATTTATATCAAATTCGTTGTTCATATAAATTACCATTTTTAGGATTATTTTTTTTTAATGCTGCCTTATAACAAAACTATCTCAAAGTGGTGATTCGATGTTAGAAGAGTTGATCTTATAGTCAAAAGATAAAAAAATAGAGTTCAGTCTAAGTCCTGAAGTGCCAGGAAGCTGTACTGAGATAGTGCTCCTCTGTGCCTTGCTGGGAAGTGTATCATGACAGGACTTGGATCTTCGAAGTTGTGCTATAGCAAACCATATGGGTTTTCCTCAAATATGTTTGCTTAAAACATTTTGTGAGATGAAGCAAAGACAGCCTTGGCACTACTGACTATGTGTACATTGACTAAAAATAGCCTGGAACAGCAGGTAAAGGGTAGAAGCTAGATGGAGTTAGGGAGTAGCAATGATTTCTGGGTTTAGAAAACATAAACAAAATCTGAGCATTCAAAAGGACTATCCATTAAAAGAAAGAGTGAGAGAAAAGAATCTAAAGATTAAATAATTTTTCTATTTTTCAGGGATAAAAAAAAGAGGATTTTAGGGCCCTTTTGATATTTACATTTGAGTCTGCATCTTAAAATCTGAGAGATAAATTCTCTGGTGATCAACTACAATGGTATGGCTCATCCATGGTGGTGATGAAGTATTGTTCATGAGTGACAGATGTATTTTTACATGCTAGGTTTATTTGTTCCTTTACAGATTAATTACAAGAAGAATCTTCAGCAGTAATGTCAAATCTTTCACATTGCAGCAATTCATCAAAATATCCTTCATTGTCATTAAAAAAAAAAAAGTAAATTAGAGCTTTAATTCTTAAGAGTTAGTGGGTTAAGAAGTCATAGAAGAATCAGAAAAACATGCTGTATTTTGCCTGACCTTCCAAAATCCATGAAGCACAGATTGTCACGCTTTTATTCAATCCTTATTTCTAAATTGTTTCTACAGTTTTTGACAGATTCCAGTCTCAGCTTAGCCTGGGAACAAAGACTCATGGAATTGCTGTAGGCCTAAAACCTCATGGTCTAATCTTGAAGTGCTTCTCAACCTTTCCTCAGATAGAACTAAGTAAATAAATTAACCTGATCATGTTCCTACTGTGAGATCAGTGTGAATTTTATTTTCTTAAATGGAAGCCAGATTGTCCCACTGAGCTTTAAGAGTTTGCCTGAATTATGGGAGGTCCTATGGATCCTCATATTTTTATCTGAAGGAGAAAACAATTAAATAAGCCCTTCCCTGATAAAGGATGGTTAGAGTCTTGGAGGTCCACTGACAAAGACTTATAAAATCAATCTGACAAAGCTAAAAATTCTGTAATGTAGCAAGATTAACAGGAGAAAATAATATTTTTATCAGATCACTGATGCACCAAAAGACAGAGTAACTTTCACCTCTTCATCAAAACCAGCAAGCTATTTAGAGGCCATTTTTCTAGCCATTCATTAGGAAATTCTATAATTTGAAGTTATCATGCAACAATATTTTAAAAGCATAATAAAATTCTTCTTATTATTTTATTTATTATTTTATATTTTTAACTAATGGAGTTAAAACACTTCCAACAGTTAGGAAGAACATCCTGAGAAAATTTGAATTTCCATGTATTCTACTTTATTCTACCAACTTCTACTAACCTGAGACACACAGTTCACAGAATAAAATACTGCACCTTAGACTCCAGGATGTCTGTCCTTTATGTCTGCAGGTAGCCAGCTGAAAAGGTTAGAAGACCTAGGTGCAATCACAGTGAACAATAATCTTTTAACTGACATTTGAAAATGAGACAGACTTGTAATGCCAAATGCACTGAGAAGGAAGGGATGCTCCTTCGTTCAGACAAGCACTGAGCTCAGCTCATGATGGCCATTACCCCGTGACAGGAGATGATAACTACAGCATGCACCCTCCAGGACTGGTCTTCCAGTCCTTCCTCCAATGCCTGGAGGTTTAATTCTTCTTCACGCACTTCCCTTTTCTTAGAAAGTGAAATCTGCTCCTGGTATGAAGTCAGCATGATCTTGGAGGCTGCACCCCAGAGTTGTCTCCACTCTCCAGTGCAGGTTCAGCCAATGTGCTTGTCCTTGAAAAGGTTTTATGCAAACCTGTTAGCAAAGCACACCCCAGCACCTTCTCCCTCGTAAGGACACTATTCAAAACCTGCTCCCACCTCTGCCCCTCACATTAACCCAGCACCTACACCAGCATTGCCATTGACTAACAGTGAGGGTTAGGCTAACAAGAAAATGTTATATACCTCTCATAAAGCTTTTAAAGCTTTTAAAATCTTGATCTTGAAAGATCATTTGCACCATAACTAATTAGGACCAGATTTAGCTGGATTAATTTAGGAAGAAAGATAATCTCTTGTTCTGCATCTCTTTATGTATTTCAACACAAGAGTTAAAATACCCCCTTCAAGAAAACAACAGTTCGTGACTTGGCTTTAAAATGAAATATCTGTGCTATTGTAAGCATTATTGTAGGTTATCTGACCCACTGGTGAAGTAGCTTTTGATGAATTCCTCAATATATGAACTATCAATTAATTTATTGCCAGCCTCAGGAAACAGAATGGAAGTTGGATGGCAGACAGGCTGAATAAAATGTTTATGTTGAGCTCAATGGTATATAAAACTTTTGGACTTTTATTCCTAATGAACTCCCCCATCTGCTTTCGATAACCAAAACTATTTTTGATACCAGATTTTGCACACTGATTAACTCAGACCACACTAGCTCTTGAAAGCTGAGAAATTAGTTTATGTCCATATATTCTTACCTGCAATATAGCAGAAGTGGTGAAAAACCTAAACTACACCTGAATAGATGAATATCCAGGGAATCAATTCCAAAAATGTTTTCTGCTTTTACGGTTTTGAAAGTTAGGTATTTGTGTCTTTTCTTTTACTCTAGACAAAAATACATTTTCTCTCAAAACAAAAGACAAAATACTTGAGTGACAGACAGAAAATATAAATATACAGAGGTATTAGTTTACCAGTTAAACAATAGTTTTTTGGGTTTTTTATTTGCTGTTTTCATACTGCCAAAAGTATAATTTGCTAAAATGTGAATTAGTCTTCTGATTTTAGTTGTCATGTGAGTAATAACTGACTGACAGTCAAAGAAATGCATGAAAGGTGCAGCTTATGTTCTACTCATTATGTTCTAATCCTTTATTCATAACATAAATTTTCCATTTTACACAGAAAAGACTACTGATGAATAATAGCTTGTGTTTGCATTACCTTCAAATTCGAAGCAGGTACACAAAACATGACACCTTTAAGGTGGTAGCAGCCTATTTAAAGAAATCTTTTGTATGAGTAATTTAATTTAAATGCTTCAATCTTTTTTGCTTTGGGGTTGTCACCTAAGAATTTTGAAGGGTTTAGAAGAAAAAGTTTGTATTTTAATTTGTTAATATTTGGCTTTGAATAAAGGGCAAAAGTAAATGAATTTTTAAATGGTCACAGTTGAATTTTGATGTGTTTGTTCACTTGAAAGGAATGCTAGCTAAAAGTATGTGTGTAGCACTTGAGCTAAAACTGGTCTGTGAGGTCCATGGGAGTTTTTTGTGTGCTTAAATAAGGAAAGAAGAAGCTTTTTATTCTTTTTAGAACATGATTAACCAGGCTGTTAACCTGATTAACCAAACTTAAATTTTAGCAATTTAACGTGAAGCTGAGGTTAGACTGGAAGAAGGGAGGATCAGTGAAGGTCTCTGAAGTTACTCAGCTGATTTTCACTGGAAGGTAGAGGTTAATCAGTGTGACATGCAGCAGTATAAAACCCTGCAGCCAAGACAGGAGTGAATTGGTATGTGATAGTAGCTTTTCAAGGAGAAAAAAGTAGAAATCTTTCCAGAATTCTTCAAGCCTCAGTCTTAGGTTATCTCTAAATCTGGAATTGGTCAGCACCTGTAAAAACCTAGCAGTGTTCAAAATTTGTAACTTGCATTTAAACAAAAGACTATTGAAAAGAACAAGAGAAGATCCTCTTAGTGTCACAAGTGCAAAATATATCAGAATTATGTTGAATGTTTTCATGCTGAGATATTTGACAGTCACACTTGTCAGTACTGTCCCTTCACTGTTCTTAGGTGAAGTGACCTGTCTGCTCACACAGGATACTTATATTTAGTTTAGTAATGGTTCAGGGTAAAAATAAGATTTAATTTATGTATCTGTAAAATATTTTTCATGCAATAATATTCATCCAGGACTGGAACTTCCATTTTCTCCCCTCAGGATCTCACAGGTACCATTAGTGATAACTTCTTCAGTATATGGTAGAATGCCATACCAGCAGGTTAGTTATTTATACCAACATTTTATACCTATGTCAAACAGAAGAAATAGACTTCATATCCAAGCTTCTGAACATCTGGACTTACAGATGTCAGTCCTGATCATTAGCAATATGTGATGAATCATTTACCCTGGACTGAAGCATTTTCCAAGGTTCATTGTAGTGTTGAAAAGATAAAATATCCCATTTTGCATTACACATCACCAAAACTAACAAGAATACCAGCCAGTCTGTTATATTTTTCCAATAGAATTCCCAGGGGGGATATATGACTAAAGTAACTCATTAATTAGGGTTGTGAAGATTGCTTGGAACAATATAAAGACACTGGCAAATTCCACAGTTTAAGCAGCATTGTGCTGTTTAAAAAATAAAGTTCTCTATTAGTTTTGGGCAAACTTAATTTCTACAGATGCTATAATTTATACTAACTTTTTACTTCACTTGCCAATATTTCACACTAAATCACAACCAGGTATTTTCCAGGCCAATATCCATTCTGTATATGATGAAGCCTAAGGCAAAACTATGTTCAGCTCCAGCTCAGCTGAGGTGTCTGAACCAGTCCCAGCTGCCAAACTATTAACTTTTCAGAATAATCATTCACAATTATGCCACCATTCAATTCATATGTGTCTCTTAGAAGAAACAAAATTCACACTTTGAGGGAGACCTACAAAAAAAATTCTTGCTTTCTGCTATAATCTTTTATGAATGGCAGAAAATGTTATTTGGATGTATCAGTCATGTTTATTTTGATTAGGAAGCAGGAAGATGTGTCACTGAGGCCTCCACTCAGATTAGCCTTCAACTGGAAATACTTTATTTCCCTCTCCTTGAGCAGTTTAATTCCTTCTGTGCTATTTTCTAGCATAAGGATGCCACCTAGTGACAATAGCTGCCTGTTTCTTAAATTGGGCCTGAAAATTTCTAAGTCCACAATGACATGAAATAAGTTATTGTTAATACTTGGTCAGTTAAGGACATAATGTCCATACAAAACTGAAAGGTAGAATTATTTATGCCATTTTACCAAGGTAAAATATATCCAATATCACAATTTTAGATGGGTCAGAGATAGGCTTGATTTTTAAACATATTAAATTGTACCAATATGCATATTGATTTTTCAACAATTTCAAGTGCCTGTTAATCAGTGTATTATTTCTAAATTTTCTGATGCTTGCTTAATTTATGAATACCATCTAAATCCTTTGAAAATGAGACCCAGTTTCTGCTTCCATAAATTTTTCAAGAAATATTCACCACTAGTTGTGGAGGATGGATGAAATCTCAGGTTCTGTCCCTATGCTGGTAAATATTTCAATGCTATGAAAAGAAGTTATTGCTGGACCAGAGAAAAATAGTCCATTTTTTTCTGTCCACTGAACACAGAATCCCCTCAGCCAGCAATTTATTCCCAAACCATAGTTATTCCAGGTGAAATGAAACAATTCCAGTAGGCTGACTGGAAAACCCCCTCAGCCTAATAAAACTCGTGCTTGTTTAAAAGAATATTTTCTAAGGTAGCAGGTACTGCTTCTTGTCTCTCCAGCTGGGGAGATAACTGCATCCAGCCCTCCAGTGTTTTCAGTATGACTCTCTTTTCAGCCACGTTTTCCACAGAGCTAAATTTCACAATTATGCTCAGGAAAGGCTCCTGTGTTTGAGCTCCAGTCTGTGGACTCAGTTTTGGTTTAGGCTTGAGCTGTAACCATATAGTGTAGCCCAAATCAGTAGTTTGGTGCAGCTAACAGCATTCTTATCCTTAGCACCGCGTTCTCTGAAAACTGTGGCTGCATTTTCATCTGATTTTCTTCCTCCTGTTATATCTAGCTCCTCACAAACCCACCCAGGCATCACCATGTCCTTTCCAGTTCTAGAACCAGGAAATTTGGTGCTTCTCATTAGCAAAACCAGGGCACATCTGGAACTGCTCAGCAGCCAATCGCAGGTCAGGGTCTTTGCACTGGTGCAGATTTAGGTACCATCTCGTTGTCCCCAGAGCCAGGCACTAACTTGACCACAGTGAGATCTTTGAACTGAGGGACCCAATGTGTCAGATGTTATTGTGGCAGATGTGGATAGATGTTAATGTAACACCTTCATATTCCATGTGTGAATCTGTCTTGTCAAGACAGTTTTGAAAATGAGACCACAACACATGAAATTTAAAATTCTTGTCCTCATGCTGCTCCAGTTGCAAATTCTGGACTGCTGGTAGGAACAACATCCAAGTGCACTTCAGAATGTATTAAACTACTGACTCCCCTTCTCCCCTCAATTTGAGCAAATACTAATGAGCCATATTTATAATGTGGTTCCTACCACATGCAATGAAATTAATATGTAGACTATTACCAAATTTATTTATGGGGTTTTATTAATGTCTGGTCTGCAGGTGGTGAACTTTTTACTGGTCTCTACAGTGACTACTGGGGAAGAGATGCTGCTCTGTTTCGCTCCATGAACCGCATGGCCCATCTTCGCACCGAGCCTGACAATGAGCGCCTGCTGAAAGGTATGAGAAGGACAAGGAGCTAAAAGCAGAGGTGTTTCAGATGACTGGACAATTCCTGGTTTGCATGGGATCAGATATTGCTATGCAAATATTAGTGTTGGGTTTTAGCCTAATTCAAATTAAAATATATAAAACAGAGAGAATGGGACTGGAAAATGGTCTTTTGAAAATACACAAAGGAATATTAATTTGTCAATTGGAGGTATAAAAATTCTTCAACATTAATGTATTCCACATGTTCTATAGATACCCACCAAAAAAAGAAAATATTTTTTTTACTATTTCTATCACCCAATTGTCCTTAGGTAGCTCTCTGACTGACAGATCCCTTACCTCTAGTTCTATTTTTTGCTTTCTATCAGCTGATTTTAAGGCTTGAAAAAATAAGACAATATTTTAATAACTGGACTCAATTCATTTTTTTTTTTTTAAAGAACCAAAATTCGTTGGCTCATACATGATTCCTGACAATGAAGACCATGATGATAACAAAGTATATTTCTTCTTTACTGAAAAAGCTTTAGAAGCGGAGACAAGCACTCACGCCATATATACCAGAGTGGGACGTGTATGTGCGGTAAGATCCTTTCTATGATTTTGCAGATAACAAACTAGAACAAATGATGAATTGTCCAGCAAATTATTATCACAGACAGACTGAAGTTTTACCAGAAGGACCAGAAAAATCATAAGGAAAGGCTTTGCTTTCCTCTACTGCTCTGTTCAATTCTCCATTTCCCACTCAGGCCATCCTCCTGGTGTGTTGATCTCATCTCTTTTTGTCTCCCTGGCCCCACACAGAGGAATGAGATCTCAGGCAGTTGTTGGCAAGGAGCACTGTTAGCATATGATCCCCCAGCTGCCCATATTGGTGCTCTCTGAACGCTGATGAATTTTGGGTGCATTCCTTTTCTAGTAACCAACTACTGTAAGGATGATGAGAGGAGCTCTCCCATTCCCACTGGGACTACATCTGCTTGATTAAAGGAAGGAAAGAGAAGGTTCTTGTTAAAATCTCTGCCTGCCAGGCTGTTCCCAGCCTGGTCTGCAGGTTAACGGGGTCCGAGCCCGCGTGAGCTAGCGANCTTTCTTAAGATTTGATTTTGTTTCAAAAAAAAGTTTGTATTCCCCCTCCTAACTGTCGGTAATACCTTCCTTAAACTATTGGGCAAAGAGCAAGATACAATTTAATTATTTTCTGTCACCTTGATGTGTGGTATTTGTCATATATGCTCACAGCATACTGCTCCTTAAACTTTCTTGGGTATTCATGTATAACTTAAAAACATCTGATGTATGCAAAGTACCAATATGCAGCCTCAGACATTAATGTCCACAAAGCCACTTGGCTTTCTGGATTCCAGCCTGCATCAAGATCCAAACTGGATGTCTTTGGCTTATGTTCTGAATATATGCCTGAATAGATTATTTTAATAGTTCCCTCTACTCTGCAATATATCCACCTGGAAGTCTTATCTCTACCCATGGGTTAAACCAAAATCCCAATGACCTTTCTCTTCCATTTCTCCAAAATTTATCTGGCCATCAACTTCACAGCTGTATGTTAGAACTCAGATTTGATTTAGTGAATACAAATAATAGCTAGCTGGTGATTCAAGGACTGGCTTTTTTTCCCCAGCTTTTACATTTTTCATCTGAGCTGTAACAGGTTTTGCAACACAGAGGCATCTACTCCACATATTTCTACTTTTCTGAGGAAAACAGAGTTGTTTGTGAGATGAGTTTTGCAAGCCTATTGCAGAGCCTTCAACAGCCAGCTACGCAGGTCTTGAATAGGCCACAGATTGAGGATGCTACCTAAAGGTTACAAAACCTGATTGCTAAGCAGTACTAAATGTTCCCTTTTCTTGAAAGTCCCAACTGTTGCAAGAGCAAGAAAAAGGTGAGACAGCCATAGCGAGGCAGGTGTTGTTTAAATTTGTTGAGAATTTGTTAAAAACACCTGTAAATAATTGCCTCAGACTTGCCCCATCTGCACCAGCTCTATAGATAGATGCAGGGCTTCAGTTTCCAAATGCATTGAACTGAACCTGCACTGAGCTCTTAAAGCAAAGCTAAAGTTCAGTAATGTACTCAGTATATCTAGTTTGCAAAAATGAGCAATAAAAAAAAGCTTTACAACAGCTGTATAGTTAAAAATATCCAGGGATATTGTACAGAATTAAAAAATTCTTATGAAACCACAGACCTTAATGAGACCTGGACTTGATCAGTGCAATCCTACTTGAAAACTGACTCCAGAGAAATAATACTAGTAATAGACATGTGGTTTGAAAACGGATGCTTTTGACATTAGAAGATACAATGAGCAGCTAATTCATCAGAGATGTTTGTGCTTCCAGACTTACTCATTCAAATTGCCATTGACATTTGTTTCTCTCTACACAGAATGACATGGGAGGCCAGCGAATGCTCGTCAATAAATGGACCACTTTCCTCAAAACCAGGCTAGTTTGTTCTGTGCCTGGGAGAAATGGAATTGACACACATTTTGATGAATTAGGTAAATATCCTAGATGGCAACAAACTTGAAACCACAGAAAAAAAACCCCATATAACTTCACGATAACACATCTTACTGCCAAGTATTGCACTTGTATTCATTATCAGGGAATGGTGGTTAGCGTTGTTTCCAACGTATATGAAGTTGGAGTATATATGGAGTTCACTATCACCAATTACACCTTTATGTATTGCATTGTTTTTAAAGATTGCTTTTAAAATCTGCATAAAATTAAATAGAATAAATGAGTAAAATAAGATTATGCTTTTAACAATCAAAAAATGTTCTTTGGGGGGGCTGAGAAAAGTAAGGTTTTAACAATAACATTGCATTTAAATTTTACAGAGGATGTGTTTTTGCTGCACACTCGTGATAACAAAAATCCAGTGATATTTGGCCTCTTCAATACTACAAGGTAAACAACTAGAAGAAATAATAGCAGCCATAGAGGAATGTTTGAACAGCCTATTAAAGAGATAGAGGCTGGATGATACATATCCCTTAGCAAATATATAGTAAACAGTTTAATCTCAGTTTTATTCACAGTGGGCTTCCTTGCTAATGTAAAAACTTCTCTATAACAGTCAGGGGTTCGAAGTGTCATTCTGTGATTCAGTATATATGGATCACAAATTAATTAAATGTTTCTCAGCTTGACAATTTCCTGTGTCAAAGTATATGCACTCCTGCATGCTTATAAGAATGGCATCTCAGAGCCACCTGTCTTCCTTTAAGAGCTCCACTGTAATTCAAGGTTAAGTAGATAGCAGCTTAAATTCCTACTAACTTCTTAGTGAAGCCTAAAGCACCATCTGCGATGCTGCTGGTGGCCTCCTTTTCGTTTTCCACTGCAGCCTAGTTCAAGTGCAAGCACACAGTACTCTCAGCTTAGTTTAGGATGTAACTGGTAGAAAAGAGCACCTGTGCTTTTGCCACTTTCTCCTGATTTATAATTTTTTTTAGTAACAGAAGGCAGATCTGCTCCTCTAGGGTTGCAGACACCTGGCATTTCCTACTGACTCTCAATGCCAGTAGAGAAAGGTGGGCACCTAATTAAAATTATCTGGATCAACTTCTGCAGTCTTCAGAAATAATTTCTTTATAGAGAACATTGATTTTTCCAGAAAAAAAATTCTGGAACAACAACAACAAATTAGAATAAAATTTAAAAATAAAATAGAAACTTTTATCTGGATTGTTCTATATAAAGTGATCTGATCTAACTAATAATAACAACCAACATTCCCACTCAATACGAAAATGACTCATTTTAGGACTCTTCATTTTAGTCAGAATTGGTTGGTTCCCATCTTTCCAAGCAAAAACAGTAGGAAAAATGTTAGAGGAGAAAAATGGTTAAGTCACTAATCAAAGACATACAGGACCTGAGTTCAATCTGTTGTGCTTCCTCTGTGTTTATATACAAGTAATTTAGAGTTTGTGTACACCATCATCAATTTTTGGCATAACAACGCAGAGCTTCCTTGGAGAAATGTTATGAATATAAACACATTAAAGACTTTTAAAGAACATTGGATGCAGCATTTAGGAGAAAAGCATATAGGAAAGAACAAGCAGTGTTTTCTCCCTGAATACTGTTGAAATGTGAATTGTTTTTAATTACATAATAATTCCAGCATTATATAGACAGAATGTGAAAGTACTTTAATAATGTCTTTAAATTTTACTTCATAGCAATATATTTAGAGGATATGCTATATGTGTTTACCACATGGCAAGTGTCCGAGCAGCTTTCAATGGACCATATGCTCATAAAGAAGGACCTGAATACCACTGGGCTCTCTATGAAAGAAAAGTACCTTATCCTAGACCTGGTTCAGTAAGTACAATCTATTTTCCACTGCTTGGCTATGTAAATGATTTTGGAAAGGAAAAGCAGACTGCTGCTAATGTAAAAATCTTCCTGACTTCACAGTCCAGTCCTTTGAATATCTGCATACTCCAGCTACTCCTGGAAACGTGTGGAATGGCTCAGCAATAGGTTTAATCAAGTACTAGAACCATAAATTTCCCAGAGGAAAATAGTGGGATCAAGTAAATACGATTTTTCAAAATCCTGTTGGGACACGATTTTATCAATTTTGTGTAAAGGTCCTAAGGTCCCAAAATTAGGAACCCAGGCAAAAGGGGTAGAAAGAGGCAGCTCTAGAAGGTGGGTCAGATGCTGTATTCAGAAACAGTAAGTGCATTACTTATGAAGGAGCCTCACTTTCTTTCTTTTGTATGGTGAAACTGGGACATTTAACAAGTGTAAAAGGAAGAAAAGAAAAGGAAAAAAAAAACCAAAACAAAAGAGAATACACTCTTTCAGTGTCAGGTGATTCTCGTTCCATTTTTCCACCTCATTTTCCAAAAGGATCAAATTTAAATACTTCTGTAATTCAGATCAGTGCACAGGTTGGAAATGAGACATATTTTAATAAAAGTAACTAATCAGAATAAATGCGTTTGTAGATAAGGAGCGAATTCTCCATCATTCAAAGTCCTTTGCTCAAGATTGGTTCCTTCTGGAAGCAATGGTCTAGTACCCTCATAATTCACTGGTTTCCTTTCAGACATCACAGAGTGAGGTTTTACTACCCTTCAATCAGGTTCCTGAGCTTATCAACATTCTTGTTCTGTACCCTTTACAAAGAATATAAAAATATTAAAACAACAGTGTAAAAAACCAAACTCAGAAAAATCACTCATACTTTTTGTTAATTTTCACACAAGCTTGTTTACAAAACCAATTTTTTTTCAGTAACTATTAACTGAAGGAAAGAAACAAGAAATATTTTGGAAATGCAATTAAATGGGAATTAGTGTAGTGAGCATTCAGCAACTATAGAGGTGCTGTCATGTAGAGAGTTGTTCCTGTCTGGTACTTAGATTTCTGGAGGAAATCACAAACTCATACTTAAGAAACAGGTAATAACTTCTACAAAGGATTCCTAATTCTTATGTTGTTTTCTCAAGGACATCACAAGTAATCTTCACCTCAAGCCATTTTCCCATTTTAGTGTCTTTTTAGGTGTTTCTGCAGTTTCTGTTCCAGGGCTCTCACATCCCCACTCAAGGGGTGAGGAGAGCAACTGCTGGTGCAGGTTGAAGGTGCTCTTGGCATTGCAGGACCTGTCACCATCTCACAGAACAGGCACAACCAGGGCTTCCAGGCAATGCCAGGCTAACTCAGGGAAGTACAACATCCAGGATTTCTTTTTTGCCTGGTACTTTTTGGGATTACAACTACCTACTCAACCGTGGCAATTGTCATGTGCTGCAAAGCTGCTTTTGTTTACAGTCATGAAGGTCTACGCCTTGTCATTGGGCAGATTTCTAACTCTGAGCAAAGACATTTCTAACAGCTGTTTGGCTAAATCCCCCCGCAGCCCCAGTTTTCACACTTCATCTCTTAATCTCCTCTCAGTCTAGGGGCTCACTCTCTTGATATTAAAGGTGGAATAAACAGTTGCTGGATGTTCCTTTCAGTGCTGTTTTCCCTTTGCTAACTGAATCAATATTCCCTTTTATACTAAAAACAATCATGTCCAGAAATAAGCATTGCATACAATTCATTTATCACCAGATCGCAGGAATGAGAGGTGAAAAGGCCTGTTAGCTTATCTACTCCATTCCAGTGAAGCTTTTCTCTCTGTAGTATGATTTCAAATGCATGTTCTTTCTCATTTTAAATTAATCATTTAAGATTAATATTTTTCTCTACTTCTCTTGGAGTTACAGACATAAGTCAAAATGTAGAAGGAAAAAAAAGAGATTATCTAGGATTTAAACATTATGAATATGATTTGAACATCTTGGCCAATGAGCTACCCCTGTAGCAGTACTGACATCAATACCAAATACTTTTTTGTTTGTTTGGCATCCATTGAAGTCATTAGTATTGAGTCAGGATAGAAAAACAGGTAAATAAATTATAGCATTTTAGGAAAAATGGTTGAATTCAAAGGAATTATTAGTTTCATATTTGTTATTTTGTATAGCAAATGTATGGGTTTTTCACTTTTACCAAATAGTGAGACAGTACTATGCATGGATTGCAGAATGGCTGTATATTTTGCAAAGATGGTACCATCCGAGTTCTTTAAGTGGTATTCATTTTTTTCCGGGCAGTAGAACACCTCGCATAATGTTATTTGGACTAGCATTAAACACAGGCATGACTTCAGTATTAATGATTGCAGTTATTGCATTGATATCTCCTAGCACTGAAGATTAAATGGTGTCTTTTTGGCAAGAAGGAGAGAGCACAGTGCCAGCACTTCAGCAAGGTTGACAATGATTTATAGAATGGCTGCCCTAAGTTCCACTTGCTTTCAATGCTTCTCCTTTTTGGCCATGTTTGGGTCAGATTAGTGTGTCACCTCCCTAAAAAAGCAAGGCATAGGAACTGAAAAAGGAGCAGAAGAGTGCAAGTAATTTCCCAATATCAGGGAAAAATTAGCTGAGGAAGCAGCTCTCTCCTGGGTACTAATAGATTTAATCGTGGTTTTCTTTATATGTTGCAGAGCTCATCAGAGGCTGAAGTAAACGGCTCTGCCAGCTAACAGAGCATTAATTGACTCATTTTTAGCTACTCATTTAGGGCACAGTTTAGAGGTCTTTTCAATGTTTATCCAGTAGCATGAAGAAAAAGTGTGTAGCGGGCTGCAGCCAAGTGCTAGGTTTTAGACTCCAAAGAATGTGCAGCATGTTGGTAAACTAAATCCCACTACCTTTCCCATTACAGGAGTGGCAGTGACAAGAGGCCAAAAGTAACTTAATGGGCATCTCTGAGAATCAGCACTCATTGATCTTAGGTATTGAATGAGTAAAGAATAAGTCTATAAGGAATGAAAGTAGAGCTTAAAGCTAAATAAACAGAAAGCCACTGTTAAGAGTCACACAGGTTCTGACAAACTCTGCAATCCTCTGCCATAATCTCTGCTGGTTCTTTTAGTTCATTTAGGCTGTGTTGCTTCTGGAAATGACATCAGCTACATCAAAAGTGGTGTTGATAGACTTCAGAGACAGCTGCCTCTACTGTTTCCTTTCTAGACTACTTGATTATATTTAATTAAAATGAAAAGCCTGTGAATGATTATTTTTATTAAATCTCTCCAGAACTAGAACTTTGCAAAGGGAACCTGGCAATGCCTATTCACTTGATATGCTGTGCAGTGCATGGGAAGCACAGGCTTAGCCTGTCTTCATGCTCCAGCTCTGTCTCTTTATTGCAAACAGCTGGTGAAATTCCATCACTAGGTTGATTAGACAATTACTTTTAAGTCAACACTGACCAAATACTTTCCTGTAGCTAAGCCCAAAAAGTGGAAACAAACATTGCCCCACTTGACAAGTGTAGGAGTTTGTTATTGTCAATTACAGCTGACCACAAGTTTAAAATTACTGCTTCCAGTAAACATAAGGAGTATTTTATTTCGTTTTATTGATCAAAAAATCCAATTTAAATAGAGAAAGGCTGCTACTGTGGCTTTGCTTGAAATGCTTCTTAAAACCACACTGTCCTATGAATATTTGGAGAAAGTAATGGTTACTGACATATTTCCAGCTTGATCATAAATGGTTTCAATTAGACATCATGAAGCAAATTGGAAATGTAGGATCTATGTTCAGTTGGGAAACACTATCTCGTTCACAAAGCATCCTAAAATTAACTTCTCTCTTTAACACATTAAATTATCTCTAATTGCATATTTGACTGAAGGAGTAAGCCTCTTTTAATCAGTCATTGACATAAAGTTTATTTGCTTTGCAAACTGGTAGATTGATCAATGCAAACATTGGTATTTGAAGCTAAACTGTGGTATATAATACTGTCATCAAGAGTCAGGAATTAGAATCAAACATAATACTGTTAGAATGCCTGAAATCAAGAATTACTGTTGCTGATGGCATAATTTTTAAGTGTGCTTAGTTTCTTATGGTAATACATTTCACAATCAAAAAATAAAAAGCCTAGAGATTGATTTCAAGCATTAGTGTTCTGCTGATTTTGCATGGTTGTTTCTCTACTGGGATAGAAAACCCCTGCCTTCTTACTCTGTCAATGGCTATTTCAATTTTATCTTCAATATGAATTTGGGGAAGACATAAGCACTATGGCTTTTGTCAAAATCTGGAAGTGTTACTCTTTATTCTGCTCTTAGTATGCCAGAAGGGAGGAACTCCTTTCTAAACATGACAATGTCAAGGCACTGTCCAGCATTTCCTTTCTTCTCATGATTAATAATCCACACATGCATAAAGTACAGAGTTCACTGTCCCAATTCCCTCTGGGGTCTTCTGTGGTTGGTTTTCTGTAGACTTGTCTTTATCCCTGAAGACAAGACCCTTTTCTGACAATTTCTTGGGCAAACCTTCAGGATAATCTGTGTTCTATGTTTTTGCAGTGTGCCAGCAAGGTGAACGGTGGGCTGTACACCACCACTAAAGACTATCCTGATGAAGCTGTCCATTTTGCCAGGAGTCATCCACTGATGTATCAGCCCATAAGGCCTGTTCATAAGAGACCAATACTAGTTAAAACTGATGGAAAGTACAATCTTAAGCAAATAGCAGTGGACAGAGTTGAAGCTGAAGATGGGCAATATGATGTTTTGTTCATTGGCACAGGTAAATACAGAAAGCAAGAAAGAATTTTTACATTTGAAATTTAGTAAGTTGTTTTGTTGTTTTTTTCTCCAGGATGAAGCAAATCAATACAACATTCCTTTCTAACAATTTTTTTTCATGCCTGTGCCAGTCTTCAACTTACAGAGGATGTTAGTCATTCTAGACATGAGCTTCACTGTGATGCTGCCATTATATAGAAAAGAAATGGTAGGGAAACATTTAAAGACTAGCAAGAGAAAAAAGTATAGGATTCCATTTTAATTTCTTTTCTTTTCAAAAAAGAACATTAAAAAAAAATTTCAGGACAACTGATCTTATTTTTTAAACTTCAGAACACAGTCATGTATCTCAGCTGAGACTTGGAGACCTGAGAGAAACAAAGGTGATATGATTTCCAAAAATATCAGTTCTAGTTATTGGCTTTATTCCACAGTTTCTTTTCCCCAGTTCTGGAGACAAGAAGTCTAGCTGATACCATTAAAAAAACCTGCCACCTTCCACATTTGGGTTAAAACACAGCTCAAGGAAGGAAGGAGGAAATGCCCAATTTAAAAAAACCTAAAACTGTTAGAAGTTTCCTGCCAAGTTTTCTTGTCTTTCTTCTGTGCCATTTTATTGAAATATAGAGAGCTTGTTTAACAAGAATTTTGAAACCTCTTCCTAACAAACACAATTAAGGCAAAATACAACATATAGCTGCACTAAGTCTAAGAAAGCAGAGAAAAAATAAATACCCTAATGGTATTTGAAAAATAGAAAATATTGAGAAAACAAGAGGAAAGGCTGGAACTAGACAAGACTTAATTCACATCTTATCTGTCTGGGAAAAAAACAAGGATTCTTACATTCACATTTAATCAATTTAACAACAGGAGTGGTATCACAAATAATTTTCACCATTTTTTCTACGAAAGCAGTTCCAGTGAATTATTTTTACTAATGACATTCCTCTGATAAGTACATTTCAGTGTTGAGAACATTCAAAAAAAGCATGTTCGTAGAATAGCAAAGTCTTATTTATATTAGTGTTGTTTTCTAAGGTTTTGAATGACCTCAGTATGGTCTTGGTAATGGACTTACTGTGGTCTGTAAAAGCAGATTTTACAGTGACTCCTACATTCTTCATATTCTCTCTTTGAATTTCTGATTGAGACTGCATCAAATATTCTTGTACACAAGTCTTCTGTTCATCAAAGTTGAATCCAAAGGGGCTTAGGTGTGTGCTTTAGAGCTGTGCTAGATTGGTCCCCAACAGCTGCCTAGTGTTCTCAAGCTGTCTGATAGCAGATGATACGAAATTCCAGCAAAAGAATTTGGGTTTTAGAAACTCTGAAATGAAACCTGCAAGCACTACTCTGGCAAAGCTCCCATCAGAAAACTCACTGCTTCTTTGGGCAATATAATGTTAAGAAAGGGTTGATACCTTTTTTTAATCCCAGTCCAACACCTGCTGTGTATCATAAGTAAGCAGCATCTTAAAGCTGAGCAAGTTTCCTTAGGGTAGCAGTGCAGGTTAGAAAGGTTCATCAAAGGCAAAGCCTGAACATCAGAGCTTTTACATGTCTGTCAGCAGGATTTGAAGAGGGACTTACTTATGAAAATCAGAGCTTGGAATACAAATTTTTTTCACTGTTCTACTGCAAAATGGTTGCCTTTGATTACATATTCTCTTTGAAAAATCATGTATGACCCCAGTTTAATGGTTCCTCTTTTTGTTTCACCCTTTGATCTTTTGCTCAACATTTTCCCCAGTGCTTCCCTGCTTAATATTGCCCCTGTAAATCAAAGGTGACTGAAAGTAACAGAAGAAAGGAAGTGATATTTGCCATTGTTGATGACAGATTTTCAGATTAAGGACAGCAAGGCTTTCCTATTAATAGCCAGCAAGGAAAAACCAAAGTGGTGGAAGACCAGATGTTATTTGTGTGTTTTAATTTCCTGCAAGAGCTGCAGTGACAGAGAGGTTGATAAATCTAAATCCAACGTGCCTTGGTCTTTTTGAATGTGCATCTTATATTTTGGTTCATCTCCCTTTGACTAACACCTTCAGCTCAACAACAGCTCAGTGTTTCCTTAGAGGAGGGTGAGAATTGTGCACAGTGAATCCCTGAAGGTTTTTGTAGTCTTGTCTGGGCAAATGGAGCTGCTGTCAGCAATTAAGGATATTAATAGTTTCCTATCTAGTGTAAACACTTAGGTCCTATAATTAAAGCTACTTTACACTTGCTTGCCTCAATGCACTAGGCTTCCACCTACTCCCATTTCTTTTTCTGAAGCATGGTCACCCTCTGTGATCCTTTTGCTATTCACAAGGGGTTATCACTCAGTGTTTGAAAAATACAATTAATTATGTCTCTTGCAAATGTCTAAGTTGACTCATTTTCCGGGGACAAAATGTGAAATATTTCCTTTTCTAAGAGTAAGAATCCTCATTAATGAAAGCAATATGTAACTACCTTCTCATATTTATAAATTTCAATCCCTTATCAATTTGAAGTAGTTGTTTCAGCTATTTCAAGGCCATGTAAATGTTTCAACCAATCATAACCTTTGTTTTATTTTGTTTTAAATTTATGTCCAGATAATGGCATTGTGCTGAAAGTCATAACAATTTACAATCAAGAGACAGAATCAATGGAAGAAGTGATTCTTGAAGAGTTGCAAGTATTCAAGGTGAAGTATATACCCAAGTCCTGAATTTTCTGCAGAATTAAAATATCTAAAAAAAAAATCTGGAGATAGTAAAATATGTAATACTTTTGTGCAAGAAATTTTCTAAACATCTAGCAATTTTATGACAGAAACCTTTATTTTCAAATGAAGTTTTTCTAATGGCCCAAGTACCAAAGCATGTTGAAGCAAATCAAAACTACTGCCTTTCTAATTATGTGCTTGGACATTGTAGTGCAACTTTTAATTAGAAACTTATTGAATTTTGTTTGATTCTCCCTCATATCCAATTAAGTAATTAAAAGAGTATAACTGCACACATAAAATGTGCCTACTACAATCTTGGAAACTTAAATGAGGTCCAAATATAAAAAGCCCAATTCTCAGAAAGAGTGAATCAGTTAATCTGTCTCTGCAGTGGGCAAACCTGGGTCCTAGTGAGGCAGAACTCCATTCTGCTAAAAAATAACCTATGACTAAAGCTCAGTGCTTGGCACGTGACAAAGCTAATGTAATAAAATTCTCTTAGTGAGCATTCTCATCATGTCACGTTAGCCACATCAAGCAGGAGGCTAACCTGCTTCAAACCATAGGGAAAATCTAATATCTAAAGTTAGACATTTAAACCTGGTACCTGAATTTAGGCAGTGTAACTATTGACTTGTTGCCTGGGGGAAAAATCACAGAATTTGCCCTTCTTGATGAAGCTACTTTTCAATAGAACTATGAGGGGCTATATATTGCTCCAAGAAATCTGAGCAGAGGGTAGAGAGGACAATGGTAAAAGAAGGAATTCCTGCTATTTTTATCTTATCTTCAATTAATGTTTTGTTATAAAGAACACTCCACTTATCACTCTCAAGAAGGACAAAAGAGATTCAGTAGTGGCAAGAGCTAATGTCATGTTTGACAGGGAAATTGTAGTGTTCCTGTACCTCTGATAATCCTGAATTAAGTGTTGGCTGGTTGTTTCTAAATAAACTGTTTTAAAGCAATACTTTTCAAAGCCACAATTTCCTCACATCTTTCTTAAAGAAAGTCAAAGTATTTAGCAAAGCTGAATGCAATAAGTAAATATCAATCCTACTTTACCTGATTTATTTCCATAGCAAAAATATATTCTTTTTTCTAAGCAAGCAAATATTTCCTATTTTTTTAGATGCCAGTTCCTATTATATCTATGGAAATCTCTTCAAAAAGGGTAAGTATTCTACAAGTTTGAAACGTGACGATTGTGACTCAAATGTAATGAAGCTGTAAACTGCACAGAGGTAGATGCATAGATACATAGGCAGATGTGCATCATCTATAATGAGATCTGGTTGGATACATGTAATCCTTCAGCAATATAAACTCTTGGTTATATGCTCTGTCCCTTTATAATGCATTTATGTTTTTCAATTCTAATGTTAAATATCCTTAGTTCACAATATCATGCATATCAAAGCAACTAAAAGCCAATCTGTTTCATAGGTTACTGTCATACTAGGGAGTAGCTTGGTGGATGGATATGGCAATTCACAGAAAGGTTCTTTTTTGATAAATGCAGGCAGACTTCAGCCCCATGGGGATATCAGTGCAAAAAGAGCCTTGCTGGTTCTCCTACATATTCAGTTGCCCTATAAGGCTGTTTGGATCTGAGTCCTTTTTGAGTTTCTGCAGGTTTCTGCTGATATCAACACCCAATTTATTACTCTTGTGGTTAGATTCTCATCCATATCATATCTTCATATCGTCTCAGCATGGAGCCATTATAAACATCCGAGGACAGTTATATCTTAATGTCAAACGTGTCCAACAGTGATGTTACACATCCGGTGCAACGTAGGTGCACATCAACACAGTGAAACACACATAACAAAGAATTTAAACTGCATTTTTAGGAGGTGTGAGAGTGCCTCAAAAGGTTATTTTAGTCTTGGTGTCTAATCAACTTGCATTCTTCCTGTAGGTAATGCAGAAGGTCAAAGTTCTGTGATGGTAATTCAGAGGAGGATTTCGGTCTAAATATTTTGAATTATTTCCTGCATCAATCTTTCCCCATGGACCGTGAAAGCAGCTCTGGAGACTAGATTGTCTAACACTGCACCTAAGAGATTATTTGGAGAAAGACTCTCTGTCATTTCAGATGTTTGCCTTACCTTTAACTCTCAATGAATTGTCATGGTTAAAGGGTTGTGTTGGAAGAGTAAAAAGGATGTATCATAAAATTTGAAGTAGCATTCCTCCATTATATTCAGCTCCCAAGAGGGCTGCTAACTCTACTAATTCAAGGTATATCTGGAAAATCTGGAGAGAACTGTAAAAAAGCCACCAAAACAATCCAGTGGTTGAAGAACAAAACTTCTTGTGAGAAGTAAAAGTAGCTTAATTTTTTTAAAATATCAAAGAGAAGACTGAGAGAGAACAGGAGAGTCATATATATGTTACTGTGCAAAGTGACTTCCTACGGTATGTATGAGGATTCTTAAACATAGGTGGCAAAGCAATTTCGGATTAAATAGCCATGATCAGCTTGTTGAATGTAGATAAACTTATTCTTGAATTAGGATACAGTTTTCCGATACTGAGGACAATTAAATATTGGAATACATGTTAGGGACAGAGTTGGCATCAAGTAATTTTTGTCTATAAAATCAGCAGGAATATAACTTAGTTGAGTATATGAGAAAAAAATTATGTACCTCAAGCATTTTCACTGATCTCTTTTGAACTTGGAGTTACTGAGCCTGTGGAGGCCTCCTTGCTACCTATGTCTCCATATCCTTATAACACTGACCAGTCTTCACCAAGTCATGGTACAGTACAATATCACATTTCAGGGCTGAGCTAGTTATCCGCAGAGACTGGGAAAGAATGTTCTTTGATGTTCAGTTGGCTAGATATCAGATGCTTCTCTTCCCTCCTGTGATTCACCAAGACTTAAGGAAGTCTTTACCCCTGCTAAAAGATAAAAGAGAAAATCTCATCTCGTATGTCTCATTGAAAGTGTTGTTCATGCCTTCTGGGACAATCACACCGCAGCACTTGCAGACAAAGAATTCCCCTCAAACAAGTATCCTAGATTTTCTCTTCATTCCAGTTGGCAGATTGAGTTCCTGCTACTATCGTCTGGTTTATCTCACCAGAAAAATTCTTCAAGCACTGCTGTTACCAGCATCTCCTATTTTCTTCCCGTGGCATTTCTGAAAGTTAAATTTCTGTGATCTAAAGAGATAGGAGAGGTATAATACGAAACAAGATTGGACTATCTGGATTAAAATTTTTATTTTGTGATAGACTAAATGAGGCATCAGTATTTTCCAGCTTTAAGTAATTTTCAAATACCAGATTTTGAAAGCTTGGTTGAAGAGTAGGAATTATGGACTAAATTTGGCCATTAGGACGAGCACAGCTTAGGAATCTTTTTTCTGACTGGTAAAACTGTGGAAATGAGCTGTGCATAAGCAGTTTCTATTGCAATGCACAGTGCATATGTCTGTGTTCAGAAAATTTGCATTCATCAGCAACAAGACTTTTTCTCAAATTCCTGTAAATTCAAGGTATTCTCTTCTGAAATTATTGTGCTAGCATCTGAAGAATTAGATTGATTATCTGTCATTTGATTTGAAAAAGACATCTATGTGAACTTAAAAGATTCAAACAGTCAATGCTAGTGCTGAAAAAACCCCCACCCAAACTCCGCAAATAAACATTAAAGAAGTAGATAGTGACCAGTTAATTTGTAAGGAAAGACTGCACAACAACAGGAAAACAATTAAATATCTATCTATCTATCTATCTATCTATCTATCTCCTGTGCACTGGGGGATTATACAAATCATAGCACTACTGTGCATGTAAATACAGACCACATTCTAAGTGGGTACATCAAGAGTTAAATTTAATTGAAAAGTCCCATTTTAAAATTGAGTTTGCTTATAAACCTTACATATCTGAACTTCTTTGTTTAAAGTCTTTTATGTCAAGTTGGGGATTTTTGTAGATCAGTTAGGTGACAGACAAGTGTAAAGAGGGAGGCATTGGAAAATATCTTGATGAAGAAAAAGAAATATAAACCCTTGCCTATTCAAACACAAAGCTGAAACTTCAGAAGTGAGGAAATGCCAAAATAAACTTGTTCATTTTACCTTCTTTCTGTTTCCCTGTCCTCAGTAGGAGAGTTTAATCTGTAATCAGGTATTTTCCTACAGAGTAACTCTGCCTCCCTCAGGTCACAGGCTGGATGCACAACCAGCAAGCAACGATTGATCTAACAATTGTAATAACTGCATTGGGAAAAAAAGTTTTAGTGGACATCCTAGCAATCCTGTGTGGTGTATTTTTTGCAGCAACAGCTCTACGTGGGATCCGAGTCAGTCATAGCTCAAGTGAAGTTCCACCAGTGCGACATGTACGGCACGGCCTGCGCCGACTGCTGCCTCGCTCGGGATCCCTACTGCGCCTGGGATGGGATCTCCTGCTCGCGATACTACCCCGCAGGAGTGCAGGCAAAGAGGTGAGAGACGTTGCTTTTTCTGATGTGCTTTTTGCAAAATATCTGTGTCAACAGTTTCTACTGCAAGGCAAAGTACTTCGTATCTCCCCCTCAGACATAACCGAACAGTGCGATGTCAGCTGCTAATTTACCAGCATAACCTTAGGGCATTGCAAGGAACCAAACACGCAGGATGGCATAAAATGCTCTACCAGGAATATTTTTATTACTAAAGCTAAGTTATTTTGTAGTTATTTGCATTACACCATAAACCTTAATTTCCTTAAGATTCTTTTCAACATCAGAGACCTAGTTTGGTAGTATGACACAGCAAGGATATCACACTGAAGTAACATATACAACAGAATTTCTAAAAAAAAGCAAAGAAGAATCTTTGTTAATAGTAATATACCTTTACCAGGCAAAATCAAATCAGAGTTTCTGCAAAAGCTAAGGTTTGATTTAGGTTTTCTGCGGAGGATGGAAAGGCAAGTTCCTCTAGAGGCCAGCTCAAAGCACAAACCTGCTTTGGGTGCTTTAATTCTTCCTTTTGGAGACTCTTTCTCTGTACCACCCTTCACTGGGTGGTTCTTGACCTTCACTCTTTCATTCAATGATTTCCCTGAGACCTGTTGTCCTCCCTTCTCTATCAAATCCAGGTTCTGCAATTCAGCTACACAGATCAAGTATCTAGAACATGTGTTTTAATCCAGACCTTTTCATAAAATTACTCACCTTTGCCACCTAGAGAGAGCAACTTATTACCTGAGTCAGCAAAATTTTGGTAATGTGCAATTCAAAACCTTTCTGTGCCTTTTTTTTTTGCAATTACTGGTTCTAAAAATACATACATATTTATATTAGACCTAGAAGGACTACAAGAATGAATTTGATAAATTCCAGAGAGAGTTTTGAAAACTGGTGGAGGTGGTTCAGTCCCAACCAAGTCATATTATCCCAAATGTATTATTGTTTCCTAAGAAAAATCAGGAAGGTGGGGCTTTATATTTATTTATTTTTCATCCTGCACATCTTATCTTTCCATGAACCTGGATGCACTCAAACAAATGCAGGCTGACTATTGTCAGGCACAACAGACATTTCCATAAACTTTTATAAAAGAAAATTAATACAGTCATGTTACCTTTGGTAACATCACTTTTTGGATAAGGTACATTTAAAAATACAAATGAGAAACACAGTCTGTGATTCAGCATAATTAAGAGTCTCTTGGATTTACTGCACTAAGGCATAGGTTAAAACAAGCAGGAAACCTACACTGCTTTTGCAAGCAGGATTGCATAATTTTCTTGTGCCTTTTGTGAATAGACCTGAAGGGGAGCAGTGGGCTCTGGTTGACTGCTCAGGGTGAGATGAGTCTGGTTAAAATTTTCAGGCTCCAGATTAAGAAAGATGAGCAGCTATATAGTGGTCCAGGAAGATTAATGTCCTACAGTATAAGTAGAAATTGGATTATCATAATGATAAAGCATATGGGTTACTCATCTAATGATGTAAAAGTCATTTGGAAAGGAAGGGGGGGTAAAAATTTCCCAGCAGCCTTTAACTTGCTAGCAGTATCACCATTTACGTTGTGCAGGCTACTTGTTGTCTAAGAAAAGATAAGAGAAACTCACTGAGGCCTGGACTCTGTTGTACATGTTTCTCAACTAAGACAATTTCCAGAGTAGCAGCCTTTAAGTTCTCTGAAAACACATTTATCCAGGGTGGAGTGATATGGGCAGCATCCCAGGCACCTTCCTGTGCCTTACCTCCCCAACATTCAGCAGGTCAGCCTCTAAAAGAAGAAAATACTGCTGTTATCTCCCTCCTTCTCTTAAGATAAGCACTGTAGCGCTGGAGAAGGGATTTGCACTCAATTGAACGTTCTTGAAGCCTGCAAAAGTTGTTTTACATGTAAGAGTTTGGGGAACGGCCAGCAAGTGTTGAGAGGCATGAATGGCATTTGCCTTGTTCCCTTTAGGCCACAGCTGAAGCTCAGAGCATTTTAAATTTAAGACCTTAACTGTGTGGTGCATGGAGAGGCAGGGACAGGTACTAGGGACGTGTATAGAAGTTGTTTCAGGGTGCTTCTCGTCATGTACCGGGTGAAGAGTACTACAGGAAAAGCCAGGTCCCAGTAGACAGCGTGGAGTTTTCTGATACCAAGTGGCACTGAGTAGTTGATAACTCTGCCATGGCTTCCTTGGGCTCCAGACAGAATTAATGCCACATCCCACAACATTCATGTCTTAGTCTGGCCTTGTCTCAGGGCTCCAGATTTCTGCTGGAGCTGTACATGGTGATACAAGTAATGTGGGTGCAAGGGGCATTGAAGAGGACTTGTTTCTCCTGTTCCTGATACCCCTCCCTTCACTGGAGTAATGGAGTGCCTTACATTGCAACACACTTGAGCTGGCCTTAATACCACTTCTGTCTGCTCAAATGTGGCCCTCATGCTATACATTCAGGTGGACTTTTGATTTGTAAGAGCAGTACTGCTAGTGAGTAAGGGCACTGCTCAAAGCTCTCTTTTTAATTCCAGTCCTACTGGTAAAGAGTTGAATTGGGGCAGGGATGTACAATGTGTCCTCCCCACTTTGATCCAAATGCTGTCTGCTTTAGACCCTGATGCCTCCAGGGTATAACAAGTGTTTAGAGAAACATTAAATAGAAATCTGTAAACTAAGGCATGTAACAGATTTAGAGACAAGTGAAGCATAAATACAAAAACCCTCTGCTTGGCATCTGGTACTAATTTTTTAAATTGTGGAAGTCTGTAATTTCTTGTACATGCATAGCCTGGATAACTAATTAAATGTAGGATTTAATTAAGGAAAAATAAAAACTGAGTTCAAAATCCCATATCTTCATGCTGTCAGCACAGCACACTACAATTCCATGGTAATTACAGGTGTATGGTTCCTGCATACTGCAAATACCTCAGATGGCAGAAGGAATTTCTATTGCATTCAAATTTCATGACGTGCACTTGAGAAAGCAGAGGTCCAGGACTTAAATGCTTTAGTTCACTATTAGTTCTGCAATCTGATTTAGGCAGGTTCAGTTTTTATCTAAACAAGCACTAAATTCTACAGGTGAGATTCTTTGCTGTGTCAGTTCACCATCCAGGCTGAAAAAAGTCTGAAGTAATTTTAAAATGTCTTTGAGCTTGGGTAGGTCTAGTGTGATTCTTTAGATAATTTTTAGAAGCTGACAGACACTCCCCTGCTTCCTCTCCCTCTCTGGCTTCTTTCCCCATCACCCACTCCACCAGAAAGCATACAGTCTACTGATACGTTTATGCAAACCACAGCGGTGCCTTTACTTCCTTAGACTTTTTGATTTTGCCTCATACATTCCTGGGAAATAATAAAGAAAAATGAAAATTATGGTGATGATGATGATGATAATGACTGTATTTCTTTCTTGCAGATAATTTTTACTAGCTTTCTGAAAGCACAGGGTTAAGGGCTGGAATCTAAATTCATGAAATTACAGATTGCAAAAGATACTTCAATACATTCAGTACATTTGTTAATCACTGAAAATCGTTCGGTAATTTATCTCAAGGATTGTCCGATACTCTATTATTCACAGAATTCTGAGTAAAATAATTTCTAAGAAAAAATTTAAAAAATCAAGCTTCTGTCAGTGTTTGTGAAATGAGTTTATCCCCCAGCATCTCCCTCTCTTTCATCACTTCTCCCCATTTTTAGCTTCTATTCAAGAAAATAGCAAGTGAAGGCACTGGTAACTCTGTCTTCCCCAGTCTTCACAGTCACAACCGTAAAATTCCATCAAACAAACATTTATTTTTCTTTAATGAATCTGACAACTGGAGAAATAACCCTGTCTTACAGAACTAGGATTTTTTTACAATTATCTTAAGGAACTGATAAATAAATAGAGCATGCCTGCTACCTGTCCTGTTCCTGCTAGATAGGGCTGTTGGACCTGACAGCAGCAGGGCTGTCTTGTTTGTTTTTTTAAAGGCTAATGCAAAGCCTACAGTGTTTATGTACATTTGTGTCGGATGATGTCTCTTCTGAGTAATCTACCTACACAGACCTGCAAACCTGGTGACAGCATTTATCAGCACTGACATTAGACATTGCAAGGACAGCTCCCAGGGCAGAATAAGGCCCAGTTGCTATGTCAGAATCTCTGTTTTTCTTTAATAGGATGCAAGTATTGTTAGCATTTCTCCCTAAAAGCCCAATGCAGTCCCCACTGAATTTCCAGATTTCCCTGGAACAACAATGGAAAAAACACTGGTTCTTCTCTGAATATCAGTGGAGGTTAAAGCTGTGATCTTGGTCCGTCAAGAGCACTGGATCAGGAGTCCATCTGGGTGACAGAACTCAGAAAATAATCACTCTCTACTGCCAGGTTAGAAATGAAAAGAGTAACATCCATGGACAAGGCCTTTACATGGCGTAAATATGCATAGTTTCAGTAAATTTGACTTGTGCCAAGTTAAAATTGTATCTTTTGGGTTCACATAGAACTGTAGAAAAATTATTTCAGTAGTAAAAGAGTAACAGAACTCTTTGGCTTTGCTTGTTTCTAACATAAATAATTTATACTGTACACATACCTACCATGAAAGATTTGCTGCACTGCATATTTCTTCTGTTAATCTGTTATGTATGGCATTGGCAACACTGTGTAGAATTACTCTTTATGCAAATACAGGAAAGGTATCCTAAGAGAAACTAAACTTGAGGTTGGACATACTAATCTAGCAAGATACAGCCTTCCAACAGGCTCTTTTATTTCCCAAGTAAACAATCTTAATTTTATTTATCAGGACATTCAAAGAAAAAAAATGCAATATAAAAGCACAATTCTTCTGGTAATCATGGTTTTCATTTTTTTTCTGTAAATGCATATAGAAAACCCAAACCTCATTTTCTTTCAAAAGCACTGGCATTAGTTCCAGGTCAAAAACAGAGCTCCCATGTGGGAGCCACAGTTCGCTTTCTAGGCATGGGCATTCGTGAATGTGTCTGTTTCCCTGTTGAGAAAAACAAGCTCAGTAGCTGTCTGCTACAAAGGTGAAATAAAATAAAGTATTTCCTCTCTGCTTTGAGATTCGCAAGTGAAAAAAAAACAACATGAGTGTGAGGGATAAAAGAAGTACCATTCACATACATGGGAAATAGTTCTGAATTAAAAAAGGAAAATTTCCTTCTTTTCTGGAGTGAGAGAGAGAGAGTATCCAAAGAGAGACTAAAGGTCCTTTTGGCTGAATGTTACCTAGCTGGTTCAAAGGATATTGTTTTAGTATTTATAACATCAGTGTAGTTATATATAAAATGGACACATAATTGTGCCTCTTCTCCAGACAAGTGTGTTTCTTTTTTTGGACATGTGTCTCCCAGTAGGTTGAGTAGAGACAAAATACTGATTTATAAATTAGTACTTCTCACAATAATGGTAAACTGTTAGCAATCAAGATTTAACTCCTTAAGTTTTTAATGAATGCCAGCTTAGCATAAACCAAACAACATGTAAGCTAAACATGTTCTCTCAAATGCTTCCACTTTTTCCCCTCCAGACGTTTCCGCAGACAAGATGTTCGGCACGGAAATGCAGCGCAGCAGTGCTTTGGCCAGCAGTTCATTGGTAATCTATTCAAACATGTACAAATTGCTTGTAAATGCTTGGAACAGCCAGCACAGAGTGTGCCAAGAGTGTGAGCCAGACCATGATCTCACCTGCCTTTTTTCACTGGCATGTTCCTGTAGTGTTATAAGAGCTGTGGGGATGAGCCCCTGACATCCAGGTCTAAGAGTGACTGTCTCAGTGGCAGGTCACGAGCATCCCAAAATGTTCATGTGGCCCTGCAGCACTGACATTTGTCGCCCGGATTTCTGCAGTGCTTAGATGTTTTTAATTCTGTGATAGAAGTTCTCACACATTTTTCTGTAAACGTAGCTATGCTTGTCTAACTGTCCTTATTGTTTTTCATTCTTTCTTCTGGGCAGAGATGTGTGATGGATATTTCCTTTGACCAGTGTGATTGAGGGGCGGTAATTTCCTCCCTCCAATCCACGGTGGCTGTTAAGAAGGTATATAACTGTCTGAATAAAGAGGCCAGCCCTTTTTGGCCCTTGGCTGGCTGGCTGAGGGTCCTGACGTAAGTCTGGGTGTCTTCGTGTCTGCGTGCGACAGACATTCAGACCAAAATTGTGGATAATGCATCTCAATGGCTTCCAACGGAAAGAAAATCAGAAAGATGGGGCAGGGCTTCCAAAGGAAAGAAAATCAGAAAGATGGAGCTGCATCCTGAAACGTGTATTAAATAGTCAGGACACTTAGACAGAATTGAAACACAGGAATGGGCAGTGACATGCAGAACAAAAATGTGTATTTATGATCATTATCAAGTTTTCTCTTAAAAAAAAAGGTAGAGTACTGTGTCTAATGCTATTGTTCAAGCCTTAGAAAGTGAGGATTTCAAACATGGATATTGGGAATAGCAAAACAGAAAGAAAACAGTTGCCTGGAAATCCTCAGCATTTTGCAGGATAACACACAATACATTTGTAGAAGGAAAAATAAAACAAAAAAGGTTCTTCTAGAAAGATAGCCAGAGAGACACTATTTTAAATATTACATTTATTTATTTATTTATTTATTTATTTATTTATTTATTTTATCAGAGAAAGCTTCATTAAAATTGAAGTCTATTGGAGGATATAGTACATTTTGGAAAAGCATATTCCAATATTAAATATTAATTCTTCCACAAGTTTGAAATATGAGAGAAATCACAATATATAAAACAGTGTGTTTTTTTAGGGTATAATGCTATTTGGTCTCAAGAATCTTTCTCACTATTATAGAATAAGATGATTTCATTAATGAGGCAATTGTTTACATCCAGTGTATGTACAACTACTTTATCCTCCTCCAGATGTTTTGTTGAATTGAAAACCAGAATTAAATTTTGACTAAATTCATTCACCTTGTTTTTATTAGCACCCTTCAGCCCAAACTATACATTCAGTTTACATATGTATAGCATGGATACATATAATATTGGTTAGAGTATTTATAGTTTCATTCTGCAAAAGGTTATGTGCTGTCATTATCCTTAAAAAAATTGAATTATTTATTATATTTAAACATGTTTTGAATCCTCCTGTTTCACTGAGTGAAAATGAAATTAACTATTCATAAGAACCAGGCACAAGCAATTAGCGGTGTGAAAGGCTGAGATCTGTTTCTCTGTGTATAATCTTAGGTGAGTCACAGCACAATTTGGTCAGATACTGTGAAAGTCTGGGATGATGGGAAAATTCATTTAGCAGGTCAGATTTCCATTAGACATTACTTTTCAGTCATTAAATGGTTGGATCTGAATTAAGCTTCACTCTTAAAAGTAAATATACCCTGAACATGGAGTGTAACAAGTACTTGCAGTAACACTTTTTGAAACATTTATTTCCCTTCCAGGTGAAGTCTCGGAGAAGACTGAGGAGAGGCTTGTTTATGGAATAGAGTACAACAGCACCCTTCTGGAGTGCACCCCTCGGACCTTACAAGCAAAAGTAATCTGGTTTGTCCAGCGAGCACATGAAACTAAGAAGGAAGAGGTAAATGTTCTTATAGATTAACTTTTTCCAATAAAAGAGCCTGTTGTTAGGATCATTACATCTTCACTGAATTCCTGTCACCAGCTGCTGAAACGTATAGGGGTGTCAGGGAAAATCACTATGTTCATCTGGTCTCTTGAATTAATAGACCTGAGAATTTCACCTGGTGTTTGCATTCAGCATCTTAAACACAGGTGTTAGAAATGTAGTGAAGCTTATTTAAGATCTCAAAACAAAGGAAAATACATTAATTCTCTTGGTATGCTTTTGCAGGGGTGAAATATGTACATATTTTTTCCAGTGTTAGTCTAGATTAACATCTATTCATTCTTTCAGCCTCCTCCATTACATTACATTACATTACATTACACAATCTTTTGTATAAGAATATTGGTGGATTCTCTGCCTTTTTTACATGTATTTTGCCATTATGAACGTTCTTCATAGGTGTTATTATGTTTATTCCTCAATACCTCTCTGATACACAGCAGTGTAGATATCACTACAGTATAGATATCTCACTACAGGGACTGGTAAAAAAGTTACCATCCTTCTTATAACCCCACTTTAAGTACCAAAAGGTCACAACAAGATCTTCCTGGAACCTCCTCTCCTGTAGGCTGAGCACTCCCAGCTCTCTCTTTCTTCGTAGGAGAGGTGCCCCATTCCTCTCTTCATTTTTGCAACCCTCTTTCAGTCTCACTCTAACAGGTCCCTGTCTGCCTTGCACTGAGGATCCCAGAGACAGATGCAGGACTCCAGGTGGGGTCTTACCAGAGCAGAGCAGAGGAGGAGAAATCCTCCCCTTGACCTGTTGGCCACACTTCTTGTTATACAGCACAATATACAGTTGGATTTCTGCAAGTGGGCGTGCCCAGCTCTCATCCAGTTTCTCATCCCTCAGTACCCCCAAGTGCTTCTCTTCAGGGCTGCTTTTGATCCCTTCATCACCCAGTACTTCTGCTTAAATTCATCACCTTTTTGTTAAATGAAAAGCTGAGGATACCATTTTCCTGGCCACTCCTGCTGCTGGATTAGACAGCTCAGTGCTCCCTGCTTGCCAACATCTGTGAATGTCTTGTAGTGAATAACGTAGCCTTCGGGAGCTGTTTGAGGAACTCAAACACCAGACTCAGAACTGAGGCTTTAAGATCACAACGATCCTGCAGTTAGATATACAAATACCTATTAATGTCTCCTCAAAAGCATACCAGTCCATTAGAGAATTCACAGGGATCCTTACCACAGGTCAGCTGGCAAATGCCCTGTTGTTTTCCATCCAGTAGATTATTTGCGTGTTTCTCACTTATTTCCCTCTGCAATTAAAACAGTAAACTGCCTGCTCCACTATATGTTCTTCCATGCTTCCCAGATTCCTTAGACTGCTCTCCATTTACAGCTCAACCTTTTCTTTTCTTCAAGTAAAATTTTTTGTCATTAAAAAACCCCTGTGAATTAAAAATTTGTGGATCTCTAATCTTACTCTCAAAATTTAATAGTACAGTCATGAAAGTACAGTTCAGAAATAATTGCACTGGTTTAATGTAATAGCAAAGGCCTGTGCTCTATAACTGCATTTTTTTTTTTCAGGTGAAGACTGATGATAGAATAATAAAAATGGACCTTGGCCTTTTATTCCTGAAGCTGCATCGACTGGATGCGGGGACTTATTTTTGTCAGACAGTGGAACACAGCATTGTTCACACTGTCAGGAAAATCACCCTGGAAATAGTTGAGGAGGAACGTGTAGATGAAATGTTCAATAAAGACTATGAGGAGGAGATCCCTCACAAAATGCCATGCCCGATGCAGAGCAGTATACCTCCGGCTTCAAAGCCATGGTATAAGGAATTTCTTCAACTGATAGGTTACAGCAACTTCCAGAGGGTGGAAGAATACTGTGAAAAAGTGTGGTGTACAGATAAGAAGAGAAAAAAGCTGAAAATGTCTCCATCCAAGTGGAAATATGCCAACCCTCAGGAGAAGAAGGCAAGGATCAGGCCAGAGCATTACCGATTGCCCAGGAACATAGCTGACTCTTGATGGACAAAATCCATCCACTGTTTCTGAGCAAAATTTTATTTGGACTTAAGAGGGAGAAATCAGTTTTGGTTTGAGTAAATTTCACAGGTTTATATATGTAAAATAGTGGGACTGAAAACAAAAATGCTATGATAAGTTATATTGTACACTCATGATGACTCTTTAGAAGCATTTTAAACAGAATCTTCCCAATTATCTGGTTCTAAGTAAGTCAATGCAATCAGAGCTTTGCATTAGGGAGGATGCGACAATCTTCAGACTTTGAGTGCTTGAATCAGTTTCCTGTGTGGATCGTGCTTGAGCTGTATATTGTTGCACATGATGGCATATTTAACAAATTCAAATAGCTAAAGCATTCACAAGTGGATGAAAAGTGTAACACATATCTTTTCTTTGTTTCACAAATTTCTCATGCTTCTGAAAGCAGCACATCTTAAGATCTTATTCCTTTTGATTGTGACCTGTCTGAGTTTATCACTGAGAACAATGAGTTGTGTTAATACAGTGTACTGCTATTTCTAAAGATAATGAAGGGAAATCCTATTTACTTCCCAACCTCTTTTCAGTATCAGTCATTTACGAAGCGCAGTGTGCTCCCACAGCTAAATAATATTGCCTAGTAACTTCATGTAAGTCACATGCATGCTGAGAACACAGACAGAACGAGATTCATTAATTTATCTATTTAAGAAGTTGAAATAATGGTTTAGATAGAAAACGAGTCCATCTTGTGTCTGTATATTACCTTCCTGGTGACACGAATTAAGGGATCGCCCTCTTGTGGCAAAAAAAAGGGAAACCCGATATTTACATTACTTTTCTGAAGAAATATGTATAAGCAAAGAAGTATTACCGAGATCCATAGCTGGTTTGCTTTCAGCAGACACTTTTTAGTCTCCATGTGCTAGACCCACAGATTTAGAAGGCAATGTTGGAAGTAATTTATACTGGAAAGGCAGCATTTAAAATAAGTGATGTTTTATGTTGTTAATGTGCTTTTGGGGTAAAACACAGTCATAAAAAGTTAGGATGTAGATTAAAAACAAAACCAGCATTATGCAGCTGTGTTTCTATAGTTTCAGGATCTGGTCCACATAAATCTTTTTCTGATGTGTGATCTCTGTTCGAAAGGGCTGCTTTGCTCCTCTAGTGAATGATACCAGGAAAGGAGATCAAAAGAACTAAGTCACTTACAATCTAGGTCTTTCAAGACTTACTTAAAAAAAAAAAAAAGGTGTGTGTATATCTATCTATCTATCTATCTATGTATATCTATGTACATCTTTAAGAAAAGCTTGCTTTAAGAAACCAAATGCAGAAAATGCAGAAAAACTAGCATTTCAATGCCTGAGAAATTTAATATTACAGTACAAATTGGATTTGGGATTTTTTTTTAAATGAAAATTTAAAAAAATTAAAGATAGGGAAGTTAAACACAAGTTAAACATAAACACAAGTTAAATGTAAACACAAATGAGTTACAAATGAGTTAACTCCTAAAATAAGAACATTATGCCAATAGGGGAAATAGCCAAACTGATCCAGATTTTTGTGCCATGAAGAAAATATACAAGGGATTCATCAGCTACAAAGAGTTTCACGTTAAGCTTCAACTTCTAATCAGGGAAGAGTGGGAATTAACAGCCTGGGTAATAGAGATTTGTGGTTTGCTGTGTTACCAAATGCAGCAATCAGTGCTAATCCAGTGTTTCCCAAACAGGCTCTTTGTGACAGGAACTCACAGCAACCGGCAGGACCAGTGAGCTTTGCTGTGCTCCTCTGGGAGCAGGGACTGTCCTGTCCAAACTGGTGTTTGGAGGAGCACACGGCACCCTGTCAGCAACCACAGTGTAAGGAAAACAGGGTTTCACCTGGTGTGGGTATAGCAGCAGATGAATCTGCATCAGCCTTTTAAGGAAATCAGTGTATCTGAGGGTTTGCACTTTGTTTAGTTACAGTATCTCTAAGAGATGGGCCTGGACCACATCCTTGCATGAATTCATGCAGTTTCTAGCTTTGATCTGAGAGAAGAGACTGGATAAATTCATGTTTCTATAACGGTTTAATGGAACTTAGTTGCATTTAGGATCTCCTTTTTGTTTACAGCTGTATGGAAAGCGCCAGCACTGGAGGTTGTGGCAGAGAGCACACACAGAACAAGCATCCCTGATCTATACTTAATCCCCTACACAAACCTCACTGACATCCTTGGTGGAGAACTTTTAAAACACTACTAAAATACTTTTCTGATGAATTATATAGTCCCCTTTTTTAAAGAACAATGGGTGTTATTTTTTACTTTTTGATTAATTTGCAAGTATGTAGTGCTAAATGTATCATTAATGAACTATTAGAAAGGAATTATAGCATCTCAGCCTCATGGAATAAATTTAACTTTGTTTCTCATTCTCTGAGATTTCAAGTGGAAATCATGTGATACGGAAATCAGGATTCCTGATCTAATATGAGAGTGTGTCTTTTTAGCTACCCATCCTTTTGGTGTTTACATGTGGAGATTTGCATTACCTCTTTATTTGCCTTTTAAAATTTAACTTTTTAGCTTACACCTTGCTCCTTTCACGGTTGCAATGCCTGTGAGAATTCAGAACTAAAAGGTCTTGTTCAAAGAGTGCTCTGACATGTACGGAAGAAGAGAAAGAGTGACAATGTATTTTGAAAGGATATGCAAAAATGTGCATTTAACACAATGTTATTTAAAATGCTTCTTTGTATATTTGGGGGCATTGTCTGTTTCTTTTCATTATGAGTTTGATGTATTTTGTATGTGCATGAAGTGGTCAAACTATAAATATAATTAAGAACCATATTTGTCTGAAATAATCTATATTATTTCTTATAATTTATTTTCCCCAGACAGTATGATTATCTGCAGCTCACTAGTCACACATTGTTAATTACAGATGTCCTTCACCATGAATTTCATTAGCAGAGACCACAGACAAGGACAGAAAGATGTTTGTATAGAGTTGCCAAATGGAAAATGTGGCGCAGGGTAATGAGTAGATTTAGTCTATCTGATGCATGAATGTATTTTCAGAGTGGAACACAGCCACTTAAGCCCAGAACATTCCAACTGGTGGAAATTCACTGAGAAACCAAAATTTGGATAAAACTTTGGACTCTACCCTGTTTCGTGATGAAGGAAAAGCCAGACCACTTGGACTAAACACTTCCTTTGCTTTGCTCTTGCTCTTTTGTTGTTGGTGAGATTACAGTCACTTTGTACAAACTACTGTGCTCTCAGATTCTTTTGGGACATCAGGGCAGGAGAGTGTTAACCTGCTGTGAAATTCCGGGCTTTTAAATCTCAGAATAGGCTTTTAGGTTATACACCACTGTTCTGTAGCATAAAACACATTGCTTTCTGTAGGCAAGCGAGAAAAATAATTGCCCTGAAGGGAAATTATTCAGGTACCTGAATAGCACAGGTAATAGTCATATTTGAAGAAGTGATTGAATCAACATAATTTACATAGTTACAGAGTTCAGTTTTAAAGACACCTTGTTCTTTGATTTTCTCTTAAATTTCGAGGGTATGGTGGTTTTGGCTGGTGTAGAGTTAATTGTCTTCACAGTAGCTACTGTGGGGAAATGGTTTGGATTTGTCCTGAACACAGAGTCAATAATACAGAGAGGATTTTTTTTTTTTTTAATTGCTGAGCAGGGCTTACACAGAGCAAAGGCCTTTCTTTGCTTTTCTTACTGCCACGTGGGTGAGGGAGCTGGGGATGCATGGGAGGTTGGGAGGAGATACATCTGGGATAGGTGACACAAACGAATATTCCAGACCATCTGACATCAGGTCAGTATATAAACTGAGGGAAGAAGGAGGTTGGGGGGATATTTGGACTGATGGTGNACTGTGGGGAAATGGTTTGGATTTGTCCTGAACACAGAGTCAATAATACAGAGAGGATTTTTTTTTTTTTTAATTGCTGAGCAGGGCTTACACAGAGCAAAGGCCTTTCTTTGCTTTTCTTACTGCCACGTGGGTGAGGGAGCTGGGGATGCATGGGAGGTTGGGAGGAGATACATCTGGGATAGGTGACACAAACGAATATTCCAGACCATCTGACATCATGGTCAGTATATAAACTGAGGGAAGAAGGAGGTTGGGGGGATATTTGGACTGATGGTGTTTGTCTTGTGTTTGTCTTCCCAAGTCACCGTTACGTGTGATGGGGCCCTGCTCTCCTGGAGGTGGCTGAAAACCTGCCTGCCCATGGATAGCAGTGAATTAATTCCTTGCTTTACTTTGCTTGTGTGCATGGCTTTTGCTTTCCCTATTAAACTTTCTTTATCTCAACCCACAAGTTTTCTCTCTTTTACCATTCCAGTCCTCTCCCTGATCCTGCTGGTGGGGGAGTGAGTGAGTGCCTGTGTGGGGCCTGGTTGCTGGCTGGGGCTTAACCCTGACAGGGGGAAAAAAATCAAATTTCTCCTAAATGTCAGTCAGTCAGTTTCCCTCTTTAAAAAAAAAACAATAATCTCCTTATTCTACCTTGAGCACTGAGGCTGGAGTTATGTATGCAACTTTATGTCTCTGAGTCCAGAAGGCACAAATGCCACTGAAAGCTGCACTGTCCAGATAAGAGGCACTAAAAGTGAGCTTTTCTGTAGCTGAAACCTAGCAGGATGCCTGAAATTCCTATCAGCCCTGAAATCCTGTTCACTTCACCAAATTACAGTTTTTAATGGAGAATTTACGTCCAGTTGACATGAGTATTTATCATAAATGAAGCCATGATTGGCAAGTTTTCCCTTTGGGTGATATTTATTTTTTATACTAGCAATGAGTGATTTTTTTTTATTATTATTAATTTAATTTTTTGAGGAAATAAGTTATCTGACTAGCACTATAAACAGAAAGATGACAGAGCTAGCAATGTCAAGTAAGCCTCTGATCACTATGAGCTAAACAACTTTCTACAGTGATGCACACACCGAAGAACAAATTTGCCAAACATCAACATAATCCATCACTGTTATCCCATTTCACAAAAGAGCTTTGCTTGTTTGAGATATGGTTCTCATGTAATGTTGAACCAGGAAATACTTTATTAAGCATTTGTGCACTTCTGCTCATAATTTGCTGAAGTGAGAGGTGCAGGATAGAGCACAGTTTTACGAACTTGAAGAATGGAAGCCTTATCTGTCTAATTCCTAGATTTCTTGAGGTTCTTATCCCTATCTAGAAAGAGCACACTTAGTTGCAGGAGGAGAAGCCCGGATCAATAAATGGTTTTGTGAGTCACAAATCTTGTTTCAGGACACCTGTGAGCTAAAGAGCCATTGTGAACTTGTTTCGGTAGATTTCCCCAATGGCAACACACAGAAAATTCCATTGAAACAAAACATCTCTTTACTTGCAATGTCAGTTAATTCGACAGCAGAATTTCATGTCTTTGGAAGTGTTTTTGCACATCTTTGGAAAGCTATGTTTTAAGAAGAAAAGTCTAGGATTACATTTAATGTGGCTGCATTTGTGGTATATAAATTATGAACTCTCAGAATATCTGTAGTCAATTTGAGTTTCAGCATTTCCAACACACATACAGATAGCTCATGATGACTTTTTCTCACTCTGAAGAATCACATTTGCCAAGTCCCCTCAACTTGGACTTCTAGCTCGTCTGTGAAGGCACATAATAATGTCAATAATCATCATTATCATCATAAACCACAACAGCTGTATTTCACTGTCTTCTCCCTTTCCCAATAGTAAGAGATGAAATTTGCAGACCATTGGGCATGATTAATGCACCATGAGCATTTTCTGCATTTTAATTTGCTAGGTGTATTAAAAAGTGCTATTAATCAGAACTTGAAGAATGCATTGTGGACTGTGTCATATTCAAGGTAATGGAAATATTCTACCTGTGGCTTTAACTCAAGCATACAGATCATTAGTATTTCATTTACTGTATTTTCTTCTGCTTAAACATTTACTTGATACAATACTACTTTTCAATCGTTAAAAAAATTAACATTTGATAGTGCTTTTTATGTTTCAAATTGGCTTCACAGCAGCCACCAGAGGGATGAAAATACATTTTTGTATCCTTTAATCTCTTGTTTACAAGAGTAGAAAAGGCCTGTGGCCAAAGCTCCCCATGTCACAGTGCAGTGTTTTGCTGCAGCAATGCAGAGCAGTGCCAGGTGAGCGGGCAAGTAAAATCATCAGGGGGACCCCAGCTTGTGTTCCAAAAGCAGAGAGTAAGGGAATCTCTGTACTAATCAATATTTTTTTCAGGCAGGCAGCTTTGATTTCTGGTACTATAGTCTGGTAACACAACCTCCTCAGTCATTCCTGTTATAGAGTGGAAGATTCTAGAAGGGGATCAGAGTGAAAAATCAGAGGTTAGTGAGTCCATCAAGGAATAGAAATCATTTTTACAGTGATGTCCATCCATGGTCTTGTCACACTGAGTCCAGAGTACAGCCCATATTAATATTTAAAGCACAAGAGCTAAAGTTGGTCAGGCTTCTTTTTTTTTTTTTTTGGTGGGGGAAAGAAGGAGGAAGGTATTAGATTTTGATTGTATGTTTGGGATTTTGTGGATTTTTTCCTTTTTTTCCATTCTAATTGTTGGTGAAAAGAAACATACATTTTTAGACTGCAGTCTATCCTTTTAAGATGTGTTCATTAGGATGAGAGGATTCATCAGATTAACTCCACTACAGTACTTTCAGGTAATCAGAAAAAATATTTCAAGCTGATTTTTGTCACAAAAGAAATACTCCAAAATATCAGAGCTGTCAATATATATGAAAATACAGTAACTACTTCTCAGCAATTTTGCCTTAAAGAACTAGCAAACAAAGTCATGGGGAGGGTGACATTGACAGCATTCAACAAGAAAATATATATTGGGGAATGGTTTTGTTCAGAGGGATTTTTTTTTCTTAATGGACTCTCACCTCTCATAGGTCATGTTTCATCAGAGATTAATTTTCAGAAACCATTATTATTTAGATTTGCTTAGAATCTGGGGAATTAAGTTTTAACACACTTTTTTACCACATTTCTTTGAAAAAAAATATATATTCATAAACCTGAAATATAACTTTCAAATAGTATCTGCCTTTCTACCTTTCTGTCTTTTAATCATCTTGGGAAAGACCAGAGATGGGATTTTTTTTTATCATCTGAAAACTATAGTATTTCTTTTTTTAATGTGTGCTGACCTTTTAAGAGTGTGCACATGAAAAAAAATTCATTTAACCTCCAGTGTATAAAATTATGACTCTCCCAGCCTAAAACATTACCCTGTCTGTTCTGTGCTCTGGCTTTTTGACTGTTTTCCACACTTTTGTGGCATTGTTTTCTGAATTTCATTAAATGTTGCACTTGGCAGAGGGAATTGTGAGCTGGCAGATGAATATTTGGCTGCGAGTTATCTATATTGGTATGGGGTTAGTGTCTATAATATAAGAACTGCTCATCCAGAGAAGCTTTTATAAAAGACCTTGAGTTGTGATTTTTTATCATAGTTCCTGTGCCTGGGTAGACTATGAAATGTGAAGAAATTTTTAATTTCAAAAGGAATATGCTCCAGAACAGCAGAAACATATTTTTGTTGATTAAAAAAAAAAAAAAAAAAAAAATGTTTTCCATCCCATCCATTCTTTTCAAAGCCCTTAAAATGCACAAATTGGGGAACCATGGAGGAAAAGGAGTTGCAATAGTGGCCTTTCTGGTGGTGAATGTAGGGTCAGTATCAACTGAAGCCCCTCCATCCTCTTCTATAGCTGAAGCTGCCAAGAGGATTGCCATTTCTGCAGCTTGTGCTGGGGAGCACATCCCCAAACAGATGATTCTTGCCACTGGCTGTTTTCCGTGTATTCGTGTGCAGCTCTGGTCTGATCCAGGCATTAGACAGCACATGGATTGTGAAGTCTTGTGGGGGACATTACAAAACCATGTGGCAGGAGCAAAGGCTGCTGTGGGATGATTCGTGTGTGGGGAAGCCTTTCTCATCCACCGTGACTACCTGCACTTCACTGCATTTGATGCTATGCAATGCTGGGGAAGGAGGCAGAAAAAAGAAATAATTGTTAGCAACTTATGTAGTTTGAATTTTCCTCTTGGAAAGCTGGATCCACAAAATTAAAATTAAATGAATGCCATCTTTGGTCAGCAGATGCCACATGCTCCACAGAGCTTTCAGTTGCAAACCAATGGCAGAGAGGGCCATCGACAATGCAGTTACACAAAGGCCACAGGAAAAGAGAATATATCAATTTATTAGCTTGGTGGCAGCTGAATATGAACATAGGCTACACTTTCAAAGGCTGCAGAATAATCATGTTAGTCCCCATTCTATTCAGGCTATAGGGGACGTGGGTTTGCTTCCCTTTCACTAGACATAAGGCTATAAAAGACTTAAAAAAAAGGAGACATGAAAAAGAGACTAATCTCTTTCTTGTCTCATATTCAGTCCATCTTCTACATAGGAATTGGTGGGTTTAAGCCACATTAAAGCAATGTATCAAATGAAGCAATTAGTCTATTTTTGTAGCCGTAAACAAAAGCCATGCTGTGGGAAATCTCTTCTTACCTGAAACTGAACCTTCCTGTCATCAGCATAACAAAGGCTGTTCCCTCACACAAGGACTAGGCAGGCAAAGAGACCAAGGTCTGAATAATTAAGGGCATAGTCAAGGCAGTGATTTATGCAGCACAGATGGTGTACCTTTCTTTAATACAGACAAGACTTTTACCTGAATTAAGTTGAACCAACCTGATGAATTTCAAAGCAGTAGATACTTTGCAATAGAATTAAAGAAGTTTCTTCTTAATTTCTTTGGAGACAAACTATTTTGTTTCTTTCAGCAAGAGCCGGTTATTGTGAGAGACTGAAATGTTAATGACTCAAAACAATCACAGGGTGCTTTGCAGAGGCCAGGTTTGCAGCCCCTGAGGGGGAGGAGGTGAGTTTTTGGGTGTGTAATGGCAAGATTCTGGTCTGCATAAAACAGATGGGATGAACAATCACTACCAGAGGTTACAAGCTGTGTTTTGAGGCCAGTAAGAGAGAGGATGCAAGGTGGGATGGTGCTTTTTATCATGCCAATGGCCGTCCCCTGCACAACTCGACCAGTTGTAAACCCCCCGCCCACACACACCCTCTTCTCCTGGGAAAGTTCCTGAAGGAACTAGATGGATGTTGCATCCAAAGAGTTGCAGTCAATGGCTCAATGTCCAAATGGAGATCAGTAAAAAATGGCCTCCCTCAGGGGACCAGGGCTAGTACCTTTCAACATTTTCATTAATGACAGACAGTGAGACTGAAAGCATCCTCAGCATGTGAGGGACACCAAACTGAGTGGTGCAGTTAATTTGCTCGAGGGCAGGGATGCCATCCAGAGGGGCCTGGAGTGGGCCCATGAGAAACTCATGTAGTTCAACAAGGCCGAGTCCAAGGCCCTGCATTGGGGTCAGGGCAAACCCCAGTAGCCAGACAGTCTGGGGCATGATTGGATTGAGAGAAGTACTTGGGGATACCAGGAGATTAAATATTCGATGAGACCTGATGATGTTGACTCACAGCTCAGAAAGCCAGCCCTGTTCTGGGCTACAACACAAGAAGAATGGCCAGAAGGTCGTGGAAGGTGATTCTCCCTTTCTACTCTGCCCTCGTGAGACCCCACCTTGGGTACTGCATCCAGCCCTGGGGTCCCCAGCATAGGAAAGACCTTTTGGAGCAGGTTGAGAAGAGGGGCCCAAAAATAATCAGAAGGATAGAGCACCTCTCATTTGCAGAGAGACTGAGAGAGTTGGGGTTCAGCCTGGAGAAGAGAAGGCTCTGGGGAGACAGTATTTTGGTCAATATAAAAAGGGGGCTTACAAGAACAATGGGGAAGGACTTTTTACTAGGGTGTGTAGCAACAGGACAAGGGATAATGATTTTAAACTGAAAGGGGGTAGATTTAAGTTGAATAAAGGAAGATTTTTTTTTCTGAGACACTGGAACAGGTTGCCCAGAGAATTTGTGGTTTCCCTATCATTGGAAGTACGTAAGGTCAGTTTGGACAGGGCCTTGAGCTACCTGGTCTAGTGAAAGCTGTCCCTGCCCCTGGTAGAGGGGATGAACTCCATGGTCATTACAGGTCCTTTCCACATCAGATCATTCTACGGTTCTATAAATCTATGATTCATAGTCCTACTGTATGTGTAAGCCACATATACGGGTCATGCTCACAACAAAGATGATAGGAATCTGCTTCAGGTGGTATGAGCTGAACCTTTCAGAGTCCAAGATTGCCCAGTTCTAATGAAAGCACAGACAAAAGTTGCAATTATATATATTAACTCCCAGGGACTACTGAATTAACAGATTCACATGGTAGTGTGCCTGTAGACAACTTCTGCTATTTCTATTAATACCTTGACATTTTCCTAGTCCTGCCATTTTTGTTTATGTCATAATTTTTAAATATTTTCAAGTTACCTGCAAAATTAGTATATGATTTGGGTTGTCTGAATGTAAACCTGTATTCTGTTCCCAGAAAATTAGGATCTTACTTAGAAGTAAGAAACTTAGAAGTTTTCTGCTATGACTGTGTTCTCAAATCCCTCACTATCACAATGTGGTTTTTCTTGTATCAGCAGTCTTTTGAGTTCCCCTTATTTCTGCAGTGAAGATTTTTTTTTAAATTACTGTATTTAAAAGTGTCACTTAGAAGCAAACACCATGCTAGGCACTTCACAGAAACCCGCTACAGACTTTCTTAGCAGGGAGAGATACTTCTTCAGATCAGGGATTTAGCTTGGGGAACTTGAAACTGATCTATTAGCACACTTGGCATGGTTAATATTATTAAAAGAGAAATATCAGCAGTTGATTAGATCTACACAGCAATGTTTCTGGTCATGTACAAACACAAACTGTGAACCAGTTTGGGAAAAACTCATTGGGCATTCTGAAAGCTACCTCATATGCCTAAGATATCTTTATTAAATTTTGCTGCATGCTAATAGGTTGCATGCATACATTATTTGGTATCTAATTAGATTGCAAGGTTAAAATAAAACAACAAACATTTAAATATCTGTAGAACTACACAGAAAAGGGATCTGGACAAACACATTCAGAGATAATTTGTTTACTGTATATTTTCTCCAAATTCTCATTCCTGAAGCACAACTCAATTCCTTTGCACATACCTGAGATAATGGTTAAGATGCGATTTTGCTGCTCAGCAAATAAGTAACATATGTCCTACTTCTTGAAAAGAACAAATAATGACACATTTGTTACCTGACATTGCAGACCAGGACAGCTGTAACACACAATACATCAGAAAGAGGGGGCAAAACAATGGCATAATTAGTCAAGTGTGCCACTTTTATGAGAAATGAATTTTGACCCTGTTTCATTCCATAATCATATTTTCAATTCTTGAGTAATTTTTACCTTCCAATTACACTTGCCCTGGTGTCTCATTACTTCCCTTGAGTACCAATCTCAGCTGTGTCTGAACAGGGGTTTGCGGGGCTCCTTAGGGGGACCAGAGCCAGGAATTCACAAACTGATACAATTGTGCAAGAGGCACAGGAGGGTCAAAGGACAGTAGGAACAGAAGAAAAAAAAACAGGATGAAATTATTTGTAAGCTGAATTTTGTACTGCAAAAAAGATCTATGACCATTTTATATATTCATTTGCATCAGAAACATTTTTTAAAACAAAAGTCACGTATTTGTTTGAGAGCTATTTGATTTCCAGAATTATTTCAGTTTTTTCCTTGTTTTGCCCTCTGTGTATGAAATAGGGTCATATCTGAGAATTTGTAGTCACATAAATATGTGCAATGTACATACAAAATACACCTTTTAGCAAATAGTGGCATGGAATATATATGTCTACATAAATGTAAACACTTAATAAAGACTATAGTGGGGAATCCATTCATTATCTTCCTGCTTCTGATAACCAGGACTTATGTGCTGTTCCCTACAGTACAAAGTAAACCTAAGAAGTTATGACTTCCCTAAATTATAAGTATCTAACACTTGCATGAACTGGCCTGCCTGCTCTCACTGCTGCATTAAGTGAGCACCATAAATACCTTCATTAATAGATGGAAAAGCTCCAACACCTGGGTGAAGTTAAGTCCAGAAACAGAGAACTCAGAAAACCTTCTGTCATATGGCCCCTTTAGACACTGTAGGTACAGCTAAAACATCACAAACCTGAATAAGAATCAGATTGAGCAGATTTCAAATAACTTTTTGTCTTACAAACACTGAAAACCCGTATTTGTATCTGTCAGGAATAGTAGAAATTTATGAGCAATTGAACACAAAGGAATGTGTCTTCAGCTTGGACTGTAAGTAGAGAAAGACACAGAACTGACATGTTCAGGAATAGAACTTTTTATATTTAAAATGCAAATTACCACAATTCTAGGCTCAATAACAGGATACAGATCTTCCTTTGCCCCAGCAGCTGAAAATCCAAAAAATGGGACACCTGATCGGACTGTTTTCACCTCCTCTTACCAAGTCCTCTGCTCTGGTTCTTAAACAGCCTGCTCCAAAATCTTTTACCTCTGATTAATGGTCTGCAGACATCTCACCTCCACAGTGAAATAATTTATTGTCTTACAGTTATTTACAGTCTGTTCCTAGGGCACAAATAATGGTACTTGCAGCTGACAAACTCCAGGAACAGCTGGAATCCACAAGTGATTTCACATTAAGTACTGTTTACTCTCTACTCTTACAACCAACCCAAATGTGTACGTGAAGATGTGTTTTTCAGTGCATAAAACGTGAAGCATGAATTGTGGGAAGGCACACAAGGCCCCAGCTGGCATTCATAAGAAGATGGAGAACTGTGAAATAAAGATGTCAAAGAACAAGCCATAGCTGTGTTCCTGCTGCCTCTATCAGATCTGTGCTTGAGAGGCTCAAGATTAACAGAAGACAGGATGGAGAGCGGGTGTATAAACTAAAAAGCGTACACACAGGGGAATTCTGAATCTAGAGTCCATTGAATGCAAAGCAGTCACAAGACAGTGAAGCAGCCTAGTGCTTCAGAGGGGCTGGTGATTGGCAGCTGTTGCAGATACCAGAGAGGTTCCTGACGGCAGATGTAGACTTTTGTCTGGAGGCTTTGGATCAGAATTTCTTAGACAGTGTTCCTTGAAATATTTCTAATTCTAAGCACAGGGATGTACAGACAGGTGGGCAGGCAGAAAGGCAGAACACCCTCAGAGAATAAAGAGAAATGGTTTAAATTTAACAAAAAACAAGTAAAAGATCTTCAAGAAATATGGAATCTGAAGAAAAATATGTTCAGTTGTCTGGCACTTAATTTTTAAAAGACGTTTTAGAACTAAGTACCAATAAAGATAAAAATAAATAAAGAAAAAGAATAAAGAAGAAAAAGAGTTTGAGATAATTCATTCCTTGAGAGGATTCTTATAAACAAAAGGCTATAACAACAGTAAAATACTGGAGGCAAGCAGGGAAATAAATGCTAAAAGTATAGAATCCAGTTAAATGGGAAAATAAAAATAAGCAGCTGGATTTAGACGATCTGTACTGGTAGTTTTACATTAAATTACTCTTTATATAACACTTCTGTGTAATTATATTTTTACAAAATCCTGGATGATGAAAATATCCAGTTTTGAATAATACATATTTATGATTAATAATATACTTTTATAAGACAAATATCTATTTAATATGCCAGTTGGAAACTTGATAGAAAGAAAATAATCATTATGCTGTCTGTTATTGCAGTCCAATAATATGGGAATGAGACAGTGTACTGCACTTGTGAAAAGGATGGGGGGTTATGTTAAAAGAGAATAGTCAAATAAGCCTTTGCTGTCACATTATGTCACATAGTCTTTATAGATTGAAATTCCTGATTGAATTAGGAAAAATGTGACAGTAGAGTTATATGAGGACCAAATTGTAAAAGGAGAACTATGCTCTGAAAATGATGAAAAATATTATAATATTTATGAAGTAAAACAAGGATTACGTAAATCTTCAGTGAACCCTTCTCCGTCAAAGCAAACATGGGGAACATGATGAATAAACTGCACTTCAAAACTGCCAGTGTGTCTTGGAGTAGTCAGAACATTCACAAGAGAACAAATGACTTCTACATCAGTAGCATCCTGGTACAGGACTGAAGACTGAAGTGGCAATAACACATCAGAAATTTCATTTTTGAGTAATGGGGGCCATACAGCAGTGAAATATGATGACCCTTGGAGGATACTCCTTCTTTAAAGGTGGAATCCGTACATACAGGATGAAGAAAGTTAGAACAAGATAAAATGAACTGCTGACTAGATAAAATGCTTGCAAGAAAAAATTGGTTAAAAAAATCTCTTAATAGATGCTTAAATTTAAAAATATACCACTAAACAGAAGGTTAGAAACAAAATGTGAACACACTCACACACACACAAATACACACAAAATCCTCAAGCCAGGTATCATGGTTAAACAGCAAAGAAAATAAGTATTAAGAACAAAAAGTCAACTTTCCAAAAACAGATGCTTTGTAAAAAAAAGGCACAGAAGAGGATAAAATGTCAAGTTAGATATAAAACTGCAATGAGGGAAACTAGAAGAGAAGGAAAAAAAAATAAAAGAAAAATATTTTAGGGAGAAACTGGCTAGAGGCATGAAAACTAATAATGAAAATTTTCAAATACATCAGAAGAAGGTAACCTGCTAGAGAATTTACAATGCTGATAGATGATACCATTAAAAAAAAAAAAAAAGNCACCTTGTCCAGCAGCCTGACCAGTTCAGGGTTGAACAAAAGTTAAAGTGTGTTAATAAGGACATTGTCCACTCAACTTTTGAACACTGACAAGCTTGGGGCATTGACTACCCATTGACCACTGCTGTAGGAAGCCTGTTCCAGTGTTNAAGTGTAAGAAAAACAGCTAAATCAAAATAATTTTATGTGCTGTTCACTAAACAGGGGCTAGACATTTTCCTAAACAAGGTTCACACATGTTCCTCAGAGGATGAGATGAAGGAGAAGGAGAAGGAGNGCCCTCTCTGGACAGAAATGCTTACTAATGTCAAGTCTGAATTTCCCTTGATGCAGCTTTGAACCATTCCCATATGTACTATCCATGGATACCAGGGAGCAGACATTAGTTTCTCTCTTTCAACTTCCCTTTTTTGAGATTTTGGAAGAAATGGGTGCAAGGAAGAGCAGCAGTTTTCCAGGATTGGTTGGTGTCCACCCAAAAAATCTGTAAGAGACATGAAAATGAAAATGATGAATTGTCATTTGTTGTGTATTTCAGGAAAGCAAAGAGGTAGCCAATGTTAATGAAACCAACCTGGTTTACCAGAAGGGATGTAGAACTATGCATTGACTTTTTGAAATCAATTTTTATTTGGTGAAGAGTATAATAAGACATGCCAAACATTATTATCTATCATTTGGGGGAAAAAAAAAAAGAATTTGGTTTAATCTCTACACGTCACAGTCTGAGTTTTCAAAATTGTCACTTGTTAAATGCAACACTTTTGTAAATGGAATGTTGGACCAAGATTTGTCATGGGAAGTAAAAATGGCCATGCAAACTGAGAGAACCTGTCTACCAATCATATAATTAATAAGCTCAATTGCAACAGGTATTGCTTAGTAAAAAAAAAAAAAAAGTATTACAAAATCTCTTTTTTCTCTTCTATAAGTTAAAAAATTTTAATGCTCTGAAGCATTGGACTTTATCCCTTTTTTAAACTCTAAAGTTACCAGAAGTCAAAATTTCATATACTAGACAAAGAAGAATCTTTTGCCTTTCCGTGCAGTACTCCAAGCAAACAGATGTTGGGAAGATGAAGTGAGCAAAATTAAGTCTGTACTCTTACATTTTTTACCTAAATTGGGGATTTTAAAATGAAGCATTTGCCCTAATGTAAAAGAATATGCTCTTGAGCTATTAGCACTGAACCAGTCAGAACCATGAAAGAAGAAAGGGGAGGGACTTACATAACGTTGTGGGTTTGGCTGGAGTTTATTTTCTGCCTGGTAGCTGGTACAGTGCTGTGTTTTGGATTCAGACTGAGAATAATGTTGCAAATTGATGTTGCTAACAACGATGTTTTAGTTGTTGCTCAGTACCATTTATTCTAAATCCAAGACGTTTCAGCTTCCCAGGCTCTGCCAGTGAGCAGGTGCACAAGAAGCTGAGGGGGAAGCATGGCCAGGACAGCTGAGCTGAACTGACCAAAGGGATATTTCATACCATGGAACATCATGGTCAGTACAGAAACCGGGGGAGCTGGTCAGGAGCTTCTTGGGGATGGGCTGGGCATTGGTCAGTGCATGGTGAGCAATTGTACTGTGCAGCACTTGTTTTTATTAGGCTTTATTCCTTTCTCTCACTAGTAGTATTGCAACACAGACATTATGTGTAAGTAACCATTTGATGAAGATTATTCAAGGAAAATATAACATCTACAGAGATATATTATTATATGTATAAATATATAAATAAATATATAAATATAGTTTTATATACAGTTATATAAAATACTTGAATATATGTATTTGTAGAGAGGGGTCTTAATAAATTTCCACAATGTGTCTGAAAAAAGACATCCATTATTATGAATAACTACAAAATATGTATTACTCTTATCTACCATTAAACAAAAAGCAAACCAATGAACAGAACTGTCAGTAGTTTTAATTAATCCGTGAAAAACACACATTAGGTTGTATCTTCTATGTGGAGGAGACTACGATAAATGTTGACTTAATTTTCTTTTTAATTAAAAAAAACCCAACACCCTGTACATTGAAAGTTATAAATTGGATGTAAAATATTGTGTTAGTCTATACTCCATTCCATTTTTTTCAAAATATCTTGGAAGCTACTGGGGGAAGCTCCACCATGATCAATGTCCTGACAGGCTTTTTAAAATTTATTTTAGATCTGCTATCAAACACCAAAAGCTAGCAAGAACCCTAGAAGCTTTGTAATGAACTAGTGAAAAGCAACACAGTAGCGTTGCTGCCTTTGCTCAGAATTAAGGTGGAAGGCAGGATGTCTATTCCAAACCCTGGCTGGGTATGAAGACCACAGATGCCCTGAATGAAGAAATACTCTTCCACTCCATGTGTAACCCCATGCCGATGAGGAACTGTGGCACCCATTCTGGAGAACATCTGACCGCCCTCTGATCATCTCTCAAAAAACCTGTGGATCATAAAAAGATGCTGCCTTTGCCATGCCTCTTCTTCTTTTTTCTCTTCATCATTCAAAGGGATGAGTATCTGAATCTCAGGCCTGGAAGTTCTCCAGATTCAAGTATCCAAATGAAGGTACTCTTGTGGGAAGACAAAAAGTTAAATCCATCTGTTACAGAGAGAAAAAAATAAAAATGGAAGGAAAATTTAGTCTGTCTGAAGCATAGAGGTACACCTTTTTGATGTATAATGCTCTGTTCAGGGCTCTTGTCCTAGCAGATCTTTGGGTCAAAGAAAAGAGAATTCCTTTCCAAATCCTCCAGTAATGCTGCAATAAAGCATAAATATTCATTGCCATCTCTCTCAGCAATTAGAAGGGAATCCATCTTAGTCCAAGTTCCTGAAAATGCCAAGCTCCTTGTCAGACAGACAGAGTCTATTCCCTCCATACAAACTGCAGGGAGGCATCCTTAATCCTGGAATTGGAAATCACTGCACCACCGATCACAGTGACAAACTTATTTTTCAGTTCACTTATTTCTGTGCCTGGATGAGCTTAACTGGGCCAGACGATTTTTGCCAAACAAGTGTTTGAAGCTTCTCCATCCAGGTCCAGGTAGGAAAAAAAAAAAAAAAAAGATGAAAAAAGACAAGTTAAGAAGCTGTACTCACATTCCTCATTATATTAATGAGCAGATCGGTCCGTTTTGCTACGAGATAGTCATTTCCCTTGGTGAGCGATGGAGAAGAGCCATCTAGTCTGCCATCTAGTAGAATAGGGGGAGCTCTTCTGTGCCTTATCTGACCTTTTAACAAGGCCTACTTGCCAGCTCATCAACTCCCCAGTGTTGGAGACACTTTCTTATAACCATAAAAATTGAATAGATGGGGGTTTCTTGACCAGTGTAACAATCCATCTACCTTTGGGGGCAGGTCTTGGTGAAATGAATCATTGAGCATTTATTATGCACTCAGATACTAGACTACCAAGGAAATGAAAAATTTTGCTCTTGGGGATGTGTTCAAATAATACAACAATAGTACTGTTGTAAGGCATAAGGAACAACCAGTACAAGCAAAATATTGAATAACTTACTGTTCATTTGGTGCCCTGAATAAGGGAGGAATTCTACTGGAAGAGCTATGATTTCTTTTTTTTTTTCACATTGTAAAGAGTGTTTATACATTAAAGGACTATATTAAATCTACAAATATAATTAATTGTGATGTTTCTTTTCATTGGAATTATTTGTTGGATTTTACTATTTTTAATTAATATTTTAATTTGTTTACGTACAATACACAATCTAGTGCAACTGTCTATATCTGCTAGAGGTGCCTTTCAGAACAGATTTTAAATCACTGATTTTTCAGATTGATGTGACTGCATTTTTTTCACTGTGAGTTGCATTCAATTGCTAATAATAACAGTAATGAAATAACAACAGCAAAAATAGCATGCAAATGTTAACAGAAAAGCTATGAGAATAATTCAAAATGTCTGTGAAAAATCTAGATGGACCTAAAATAACCATCTGACAGCCAGAGATTTATTTTCCATAATTTTCTTCTATAGTCAGAGGAGAGGACAAGTCCTCTCTTTGATCCTGGCAAACAGATTCTCATCCTCAAAATCAAGTTCAGGATGGGACAAATAGTTATAACAAAATCAGTTATGCCAGTGCTGATTTTATATACAAATGCTAAATTTTACATTAAAAAAATAGCACAAATAAATACATAAAATATATGAGTGCTTGTTATTGAGGAAAATTTAATATTTGCATATGTTCACACTTACACTGTACTGCTCATCTTCCTTCTGATTTTTGTGGGGAGAAGTGTTGTTGGATCAGATTTGGGAGAAAAATTCAGCGCTCACCTCCTAAGTCAGTGTTGATTTGGAAATACTTCAAAGTATTCATTTTATCACTTCATTGCAAGACTTCTGATATGTCATTAATACTTTAAAGATATGGAAAAAAAGTCAAAGTCACTCTTACTGAACAAATGGTTTAATGAAAAGCTTAAAATATATATATAACATTTTTAGCTGCTCCTGATAATTTGGAGACATTTTCCAGAAAGCATCACTTTATCTCAAACATGCTCCATGACCTCTCAGCATTAGCTAAAAAGTCAGCATGAGACAGTATTTTAAATTTTTATGCAGTTATTTGCCACCTTAAATAAATAGTATTGAACTGTGGGATCTCAGTCCTTATTTCAGGTCCCGGTTACCTCCAGTACAGATGGTTCAGGATTTAATTTTAAAAGATTTTCCTTTTCTTTTTTTCCCTTTTTCCTATTTTTTTCCTTGCAGCTTTGAGCAGCATGTGGAAGGGAGCAGACCAACAGGCAGCAGCAAGGGATGGGGATGTGCTACCTTTGCCAACAGGGCAGTGGCCTCACCAAGCAAAACCAGTCCCGCTGCACCTCAGTGGGGTGAGTGGCACAGGCTGGGCATGGCAGCTGTGCTCAGCCCAGAGTCCAGATGACCAGAGAAGTCCATGGCAATGAAGCAAGTCCAAGATCTGTCTGGGAAGTCAACTCTGAGGACCAGGGTCAAGCTCAGCAAACCCAAGGCGTGTCTGATGTAACTCAGGCAAGGACAAGGACAGGTTCTGAACTCAAATGCAGCTCCTGAGGAAAGGGCCAAGAGACCTCTTTATTAAACAAGCCAGCAAGTTTACATGGCTGCTCCATATCAGAGCTGACCTCCAACATCACCAACCAAACTTCTGCAGAGGCAGTCTCTGCACTCAGGTCCCTGACACAGATTTTGTTATACAGGTCACTGGCTTTAATGTGACAGGGTGTCACGATCTGTTATGTCCAGCACACTCACATGCCACATTAAAAGCCCTGACAAGTAGCTGTGCATACCGTGTGAGCACAGAACAGTCCTGCAGCTGGGAAGGGTGGAAAGCTAATTTTTAATTAGTTTTTTTTGTCCCCGGCTGAAACCGTTTTTCTCACTGCAGCTGTGTTAGGGTGGTGAGTCATCCTCAATGCTAAAGGTGTAAGAAGCACTCACAGAGACATAAGAAACAGACATCACACAGCTGAATTGTAAAAACTTCCGTGAGTCTCTTGGATTTTTGTGAAGCAAGAATCACAAGTCTCATATTTAATGCATGAAGGGAAATAATTTAAAATTCCTTCTATGCAAAAGCCTTAGAATGAAAGTGTCACACACAGAAGAATCGTGCTCTACAGTGAGGACCTGTATGAAAAAGTTCCTACATCCATAAACAAGTGGAGTTGGTAGGACTGTGAGGAAAATACAGTGCCTCTCTGTGTTGGCAACAAGTTCTTGGAGCTCCGAAATCTGTGTCTGCTACACTTGGCAGTGGGCAGCAGTATCCTGGCTGCACACACTTCAGAGACTCACTGGAAGTGAACAGTTCTAGACTAGTTCTGGGATAAGAAGAGGTAATAAAATTCATATTTTGGAAAAGAGCAAGCATAAGCCACCACATCATTCCTGATAGCTATTATTTGATATGTGTGACTACCTTTACTTTTTCTCTGACATCTGAAAAGTTTAAGGGCAGTATCTGTTAGAAAGAATAGTTATGTTTTGCTGATATCATGACAAAAATGGGGATTACACCAAAACAGATGCCCAAAATGCCTAGCACAGCCTGATATTGCTGGAATATTTATGGACACTCCTCTGTTTATACCACCGTAGTGGCCCATATATAATGTTAAGTTTAACAGAAAAAAAAAAAAAGACTCTTTTGTCTAAGTTTAAAAAGATTCAAGCAATTAAACAATACTGTTTCCATTTCCTCAAAAGAGGTCCTGGTTCTCAAACTGATCTTGAAAATCAAGGAGTGCAGTTTTCTTTACGAGTAATCCACTTCTATTACTGGAACATCCATGTTTACAGCACTGTGTTTTAAGCAGTAGTGACTCTAACAGGTAGTCTTGAACATCTGAAGGCACCATGATTTTAATTTTATTATGACAGCATATTTTTGTGTCTGAATTGTTGGGACAATGAGATGTGTGTAAGTGTGAATTGCTGTATTTTTGGTTATAGAACAGGAGGACATTTTTAATTGATGACATATTCCATTCTACTTTTTCATATGTACATCTAGTCTGTGAATTTTTCTAATACTAGGAAAATATCAAGGTGATTCAACATTCCTGTAGCCTGCTGGCAGGGGTACTAAAGGCAGTGCTTCATTTTGGGACAGGGGAGTAAGACAAAGAGAAGTGATTTGTCTTGTGCAAACCTGGATTATTTGTGCTTTCAGTTTCTTGAGTGTGAGGTCAAGTATAATGTCAAGATAATCACAACTGCTTGGATATGTTCTATGTATTCTAGGAGCTGGTCTGATCTGAGGACACACATAGGGCAGAAATTAGCATTCCTTTTAAGGGGTTAGAGGAGATGTTGGTTTTCAACTCAGTAACAACTACCAAGCATCTCCTTCAGACTAGGACTGAAAACACCATCCTCTGCAGCAGCAGCAGCAGTGGGCTCCAGCTTCAGGAGGCAATGAAAATTTTAACACTTTAACATTTTACACTGCAAATAGGAGTGTGGGGCAAGGAGCTTTAAGCCATGCCTTCTTTCTGTGCCATTAAACTGCATTCATCATCATGTCATCTGAGTGTTTGCTTTCCTTTGCAGGTTTTGTGAGCTACTCAGGTTATTTTACTCCTCTGATTTAATATTGATTTCCTACATTCTGTTCTCTGTACTAGCCAGTTAATCATTAACTCTGTGTGAGAAGTACGAACAATTATAAACACAACAAAAATAATGAGAATTCTATCACGCAACTACTGTGAAAAATAAACAGATGATAGTTTTAATAGTCCTCAGAAAACAGGCATCATGAAATCCAGAGCAAAGAAGTAGTGTTAAAAAATGAGAATCCTTCCAAAAATTTACTGAAAGCACAGTAATAAGAAAAATTCACTTTTCTATATTGAAAAAAGAAGCAAATTTAAAAATTAAAGGTATACAGCAGTTTATAGCCTGCTACAGCCTTATTTACTGGGTTAAACAGACTATAGATCAAATAAAACACTGGACTTTCATGGTTCTGAATTAAGGTATGAGACAGTGTGTCCTAAGTTATAGTTTCCTGGTTTGAAAGAGCCCTCAGGCATGTCAGGTAACTTCTGCTTTTATACCTTTCCAGTCCTGCTCTACATTCAAGCTGCATAGCTGGAAACCTGCAACTACAGACTGCTGACTGGAGTGACAAAGCTAAGTTATTGTGAAGACCTAGATTTACATATTGGGTAACTAAAATATCAGCAAGCCCCTTTGTAGATGAATCTCTGCTGCTATTTCAGTGATTGCAAAAGGTAAAACAAATCTAGTTGTTGATACTATCTGTGATTTTGCTGCTAGCCAAGCAAAGGAAATCTCAATTGAAGCTGTTGCCCATTATCAGCTGAAATTCCAGGTCTGACTCAGTTCTTGCTCCTGATTCCTTCCACTTGTGGGGCAAAATAGGCTGGTTGTGCAGCTTTTAGAGAGTCTAAACACATCCAAACACAATTTCATAAATGAGAGAGCTAAAAGCATGTAAAAAGGCCAGAAAGGCAGCACAGCTGTGAGGACATAAGTTGCTAAGCTGCTGTAAGTCACACTCAGTCACACAGCCATAGCCTAAGAGCAAATGGTTGGTGTGTAACCTCTTCACAACACTGCCACTGTTGGCTTTAAGAGCAGTATGAAGCATAGTGTATGATTTCTTGCTGCTCCTTCTGCTTATCACATTGTCATGGGACATTTCAGGCTATTTTTGGCCTCCTTCTACCCATCACATTTTCAAGACAATGGGAAGACAATGTGATTTTCTGTCCTCATTCCCATTGCTATAATGCAAATGAATTAATATTGTGCCATCATCTGTTCTCATTAATAACCTTCTTAGAGAAACAGTACAATAGGAAAATACACCAGTCAGTAAAGCCTTCAATGACAACTCAGCATTGTGATAAAACATGCTGCAGTACAAGAAGAAACTTGTATATGCTCATTGTGAGGAAATGGAAGATGGAAAAAGAGAATGGAGAACAAATTAACCCCTTCTGATAGTTGAAGCTTGTAAACCTCTGGAAGCTTCTCTTCCTCTGTTAGTCATAAGACATGACAGTAGAGGACACAATCTCTGTTGCTCCCCAGGGGATACTTTTCCCCTTTGTAGCAAAACAACCCATTAGGTAAACAGAGCTTTGTTGCCCGTAGCAACAGAAAATTGCATTCCAGCAGGATAACAATGTATTTTAGCTTTGCTTATTTCTTTCAAAATTAAAAGTTAATATCAGCAGGAAAACAGAAGTACAATTAAAATTAGGCCTTGCTTAATAAAGACTGGACAATTAAAAGAAAGAAGAACAAGATTAATCAACCAAATTAAATATATAGTATAGCATTGTATTTACCTCCTGCTTACTTTATTTACAGCAGCGATAGTCTGGCATTCAGCTATTCCCACACTGCCAGACAGCTTGACACAAAGAAGCTGACATTGTTCATATAATAGAATAACAGCATATCCTGAGTTGTGAGGGACCCACAGGGATCTTTAAGTCCAGCTTCTGGCCCTGCACAGTACAGCCCCAAGAATAACACCATGTGCCTGAGAGCACAGTCCAAACACTTCTTGAACTCTATCAGGCTTGGTGCTATGACCACTTCTCTGAGAAACCTGTTCTGGTGTTCAACCACCCTCTGGGTGAAGAAGCTTTTCCTAAAATCCAGCCTAAATCTCCCCTGACACAATTTTAGGCCATTCCCTTGGGTCCTGTCACTGGTCACCAGAGAGAAGAGGTCAGTGCCTGCACTTCTGCTTCACCTCTCAAGGAAGCTGCAGACTGCAATGAGGTCTCTCTTCAGCCTCCTCTTCCCAAGGCTGAACAAACCAAGTGACCTCAGCCACTCCTCCTATGGCTTCTCCTTTACACCCTTCACCGTCCTCACGGCCTTCCTTTGGACACTCTCTCACAGCTTAATGTCTTACACTGTGGTGCCCAAAACTGCCCCCAGCACTCGAGGTGAGGCCACCCCAGTGCAGAGCAGAGCAGGACAATCCCCTCCCTTGCCAGGCTGGTGATGCTGGGCCTGATGCTCCCCAGGACAGGGTTGGCTTTCCTGGCTGCCAGGGCACTGCTGGCTCATGTTCAACTTGCCATTCCCCAGGTCCCTTTACATGGCTTTCCAGCCTCTCATTACCCCGTCTGTTCGTACATCCAGGGTTGCCCCATACCAGGAATTTGCCCTTGTTAAACTTGATTCAGTTGGTGATTGCCCAGCCCTCTGATTTTTCAAGGTCCCTCTGCAGGGCCTCTCTGCCCTCAAGGGAGTCAACAGCTCCTCTCAACTTACTGTCACTGGCAAACTCAGCCAGTGCACCTTTGAGTCCTGTGTTCAAGTTGTTAGTGAATAGGTTGAAGAGCACAGGGCTGAAAATAGAGCTCCACTAGTGACAGGTCACCAGTCTGATGTCCCTCCATTCACTATAACCCTTTGTGCATGACTTGTGAACCAGTTGCTCATTCATCCCATAATTTGTTTATCCAGTTCTGTGTCCAGAAGGATACTGTGAGAGGCAGTATCAAAAGCTTTACTGAAATCCAAAAGAATACATCAGCTGGCTTCCCTTGTTCAGCTAGGGTGGGTTACCTTGTCATAAAAGGAAATCCAGTTTGTCAAGCAGGAGTTTCCCCTCATGAACCCATGCTGGCTGTGACCAACGACTATGTTGCCCTTTAGGTGTTTCTCCATAACTCCCAGAATAATCTTCTCCATAATTATGTTTTCAGACATTGCCTGACTTAGCTTACATAAAAATATATCCCAAAATATACTTCCTAGTCCTTTGATTGCTATGGCATAGGATGTGTCCTTTCCTGTCAGTGATTCCCAAGTAATTAAAATTAAAAATTAAAGTAATTAAAGAAGGAAAGGTCATGTGACTGATGCTGGAAGTTAGTGTAGAGTTATTTGGAAGAGCTACAAGAATGAAATAAAGTGCCCTAAGCAGGCAATCTGAATCAGACCTGGTTGCCCAGTCTCTAAGCTATGGAGTATAACTGTCCTTGTTAAAAATAGTATTATCACTATTTTACTAACTTCTGAAGGAAAGAGTAAATGTTGAGCTTTTGTGATGGAAGAAAATCACTGGTGAGGTTTCTCAGGGATCCCTGCTATGACCTGTGCTGTTCAACAAAATCATGGAAAGAACTGGAAAAAGTCACATGATGAAAAAGTTTCCCAGTATTAGCAAGCTTTTCAGAGTAATAAGAACAAGGGAAGACTAAAACCAATGTGAGACTGAGAGGATCCAAATGAAGCTTTTAGGGACTTGCTTCAAAACCAGCTGAAGGAGGTGATTCATGCTGCAAGGGGGGAATAACAGTGAAAGCTTACAGAGGCTCCAGAGCAAACTGGAAAAGTTCAGGGAAAATAGATTTGTTGCATTCTGTGGCATACACATCTGGCTCAGTAAGACTCCAGAGATGGAAAAAGTGGGAGGATGGGACAATATAAGGGAAAATAAAGCCATTTCATATTGATTTGCCCTGGGTCTGGAATCCATGTCTCCAGACTTACCATGGCTATTGAAATTAGGATGTGGCTCAATTCAAGCATGTACTATATATCAGATTTGAAATGAAAATGTGCCTGCAAACTGTTGATGCTCAATAGTATTAGCCCAGCCCACCTGAAATACAAGTGCATGATATACAACCTGGGGATGAAGTGTTAATCAAGATATTCTCAAAAATGCTGTCTTCCTGTGTTCTTATTTTGCTGTTACAATTTTGGGTAAGAATAACTGGATACATAGTTCTTATATCAAACAAATAGTGAATGATCAATTAGTTGGTCAATAACTGACTGCTGAGAGTCTTTTATGGTTTTATCTTGATAATAATTTCTACCTTATGATAATCTTGTTAGCCTTCATTCTGTTATGTTTATTACTTGTAATAATGTATATAATGGTAGTAGGTTAATGCCTTAAGAGTTTGTTGGTTTTATTTTTTTTTCCTTTTAGTATGCTAGCAGAATGCTCAATTTAAAAAAAAAGGAGGACTGTTGTGGAATACATCTGGTACAGGCAGCTCTTTGCATCACAAAGGGCACAAAGACCAGTGGCAGCAGCCAGGTGAATGGACACGAAGACACAGCAGGAGCTGAGGAAGAAGGAGGAAGAGGGAGACATTCATGAGCTTGGACTTTGGGTACATAAAAGCCCGGGGGTTCCTTCTTTTGGGGTCCCTCCGTGGAGGCACCAGCTCAAGCTATTTCTGTATTACACCACTGTTAATAAACTGCATTATTGAGCAAATTGTCTGAGACTCTCTTCTGGGAATCCTGGGGTGGAACCAGGAAGGAAACTGGTCTGACAGTGTGAGTGGGGTGTGCGGGGAGCCAAGCAGGGACCCGCCGGGTCACGGAAGCCACCTCTGTGAACTGATTTCAGTCCCAGCAGTGGCAGCCTCTGTCCTTAGGAGTGTGATTGCCAGAGAGTCTCATGAATAGTCAAACTGGGAAGTTTCCTTAACAAAACCTTTTGCATTAAAAAAGTTTAGTATTTGAAACCCATCTTCCAAGTTATTTGGTAGCACACCTCTTGCTTTTAGGAAGGGTAGATATAGGATTTGTGAACCTGGTAGATTTAATGAGGTGCAAGAATAAAAAGGGATGAGACTGTAAGTTTTCTAACTGTGCTTTTACTTCCTTTAGAAAAGGCTTTGGAAAGCTTTCCTTTTGTCCTTATATCTTAATGGCTTCTTTTTTCCCTATCAATCTTTATCCCTTGGCTTTTAAATTTTTTTTAAGGAAAGATATGGATAAATTGTTTAAAATATGACTACAAAGAAAACACTACATTGAAACAGAATAATGTGAGATTTTATCTAAAGTAGTGAATTGGGGATACTTTGTAATTGTCTAGTTTTCAGTTTTCATTACAGCTGAGTTATGAGGGTGGGGAATAATTTTGCAATTTAAAAAAAAACGCTACAGATCTGGCTACATGGATGGTAGGTAGTGACACAAATTGAGATATATTAATGTTGCTACGGGGAGAGAATCTCCAATAATTCCTAAGTCATGAAGGAATTAGAGTCCATTTCTCATACTCAGTTTAGCAGTAAGAAGTCTTGAGAACCTTTTGGTCTGTTTCTAAAAATAAATGAAAATAAATTCCAGTAAATTAGTTATAGAATACCTCTTGATTTGTTTTGCTTGTGAGAAACTCAGAGACCCTCTGATAAGTGTTCCAAGGACCACCATCTGCCATTATTAAATGTAAACTCATGGAATCAAGTTATTTTAGACTGTAACTTCTTAATATCCTTTTGAAATTGTGTATTTAGATCATATAACTGAAACAATGTGAAAATGTGGGATTCAAAGACCTTTTTTTAGAAAGCATGAAGCAAACATAGGTAACCAATATTTAAATGTTTCTGTATTTCAAACAATTAATTATTTTAAGGATAAATCCATGATTTCCCAGTACTTTATAATACTTGAATGCCTGATTTAATTTTCCTTGATTGCATATTATAATGTAAAGTCAAGAATCACATTTCTAAAATAAATGCTATTGCTTATTAATTCAAAATGTGCTTTCTGTGAATATTCTGCAATAATAGCTAAAGAATTGATATTTCATTGCAGTATTTGCCAACGTGGAACCATGTCAATGTGATTGGTGCAGAAGAAATGGAGAGTGAAATTACCTGGGAACTGAGGAGACTCTTTTTGACTACGAATTGCAAAAATCACTCTTAGCAGAAAAATAAAACCCTCCCCAGTTTAGTTGCCTCTAAACTGACTCCAGGGTGACTTTGGTCATGACCCCACATGCACTGTTGTGGTGGCTTGACCCTGGCTGGATGACAAGTGCCCTCCAAAGCCATTCTGTCACTGCCTTCCTCAGCAGGACAGGGGGGAAAAAACACGACAAAAGGCTTGTGGGTTGAGGTAAGGGCAGGGAGAGATCACTCAGCAGTTATGGTCATGCGCAAAACAGACTTGACTTGGGGAGACCAATTAAATGTATTATTCATACATTGTAACAGGAGAACGAGAAGTAAAAACAAATCTTAAAAACACCTAACACCTACCTGACCCAGGCTTCACTTTACTCCCAACTGCTCTACTTTTTCCTCCCCAGCAGTGCAGGGGGAATGGGGGCTGTGGTCAGTTCATCATGTGTGCTGTTCCTCTCCTTCCTCCGCAGGGAAGGTCTGCTCACACTCTTCCTCTGCTCCAGTGTGGGGGTCCCTCCCACAGGAGGCAGTCCTCCACAAACTTCTCCAACACTGCTCCTTCCCATGGGCTGCAGTTCTTCACAAACTGCTCCAGGCTGAGTTCCCTGTCGGGTCACAAGTCCTGCCAGCAAACCTGCTTCAGTGTGGGCTTCTCTCTGCGTAGGTCCAGAGGCCCGGCCGGGACCCTGAGCCAGCCTGGCTTTTCCACAGGGTCACTGCTTCCTTTGGGCATCCACCTGGTCCACCACGAGGTCCTCCATGGGCTGCTCCACCACCACCACCACCACACTAGGTGTGGAGTATCCCTTTGGTCAGTTTGGCTCAGCTGTCCTGGCTGTGTCCCCTCACAAGACTTTGCCCACCCCAAGCACACTGGTGAGAGGGAATGCTGAGTGACAGCGCTGATGCTGTGCCTGCCCTGCTCAGCAGCAGCTGAACACTGGTGTGCTACCAATGCTTTTCTGACTACCGATGCAAAGCGCAGCAGTAGGAGAGATGCTGTGGGGAAAATTAACTCCATCCCAGCCTGACCCAATACTATCAAATACTGTGACCCAACTATCAAAAGCATCTGGAAAGCTTTTCTATCACATAAATATTAAAGAAAGCTGTTCTGAAATAAAAAGCACCTACAATCCTGTATTTCTGATAACTTCCTGGGTTTTTAATGCCATCTAATTAATGCAGTCTCTTTCATACATTTTCTTTTCTCTCCCAACTTTTTCCTGACTCATAATATCACCATTCTTTTCCTCTTATTACTCCATTTATATCTTACCAAACCACAGAAATACCTTTTTTTCTTATATTCAAATGTTTATATTTCTTAGACACCAAATGTTTGGTTATACATAGAATCTGAATTTTTCAAGTCTGCTTGTGAGTTCTTTCATGTTAAGTACCACCTCCAGAATATTTTTGTAGTTAAACCACTCCTCATATAAAATGCAGGCTAATCGCTCTTCTGTATCCATAACCAATTTACCCCCGGGAAGCGAGGAAACAGCTCTTTTGAATTAGTGGCCATTATCTCAGTCACAGGCAATTTACCTGCCAAGAGTTAGAATCAGGACTGGCACACAGAAATTTCTGATTGCTGGCCTTGTATCTACTTCTGATCCAGACTGTGGGAGTTCTTGTGTTAAATAAAGTTTACCTAAATTGAAACTGATAGAATGATTTTTTTCCCAACCTTGTCCATGTGCACAATATTCCATATGTTCAGTGATTCTTTTATTACAGAATTATGCAGTGCAACCCAGCTATATTCTTCCCTGATTTTCTTAAGTAGAGCATTTCACTTGGCTGTGAGTTATTTGTGAAAGGCTGTATTCAAGTACGATTAGAATTCAGAAGATATCTCTAATTTATTTTCTACAGGCTTTTGCTCACAGGCAAGAATTTTTCTCCATTCAAGTAGTTGTGCCAGATCAAAATCAATACAGATAAACACTCATGATTTCTCTGAACATGGCAGAGGTAGGAACTGGTTTGGAGCCACTATGAACAAATTATAAACAAAGTATTTAACCAGGGATCAGGAAATAGCTGCTGTGATTTCAATGTGATTCTTTAAATCCAATAATCCTTCATCTCCACTAAAGACAAATAGTATGGGTCAACAAAAAAAAAAAAAAAAAATGAACAAACCATGTAATAAAGGAATTATGGGGGGGTTTGCACTCTGGAAAGAGGAAAAAAACATAAAGGTTGAAATGTGTGTGAGTAGCAGGAAGAGATTGTGCAAAAGAACCAGGATCAGTTCTCAAATCATTAAATGGTGACAACTGTATATAATGACCGCTAAAGTTTAGCTTACAATCTTTCTGAGATGGATTTTTCTCCCTTGGTCTCTGTAATAATAATAATTTTTTGCCACAGATATCAATGTTATTTTTACCTAAGCAGTTGATAGCTGGTGTGATTAAAAAAGACACAGTACAGCTAACAGTCAAGAATGACCAGGCTTGCAAAACAGAGGTGAGCTGCGGAGCTGGAAGTGATTGATTGTAACGTCTGGGAAATGCAAAGGACCTATCATTTAGTACGTAGAGGCAGTCACATCAGAAATCTGGTAGAAATCTGGTGAGGCGTGAGTGTACACATTAACCTTGGTGGTGGACTAGAACAGTGTATTTCACACACAGTTTTGTGTCACTTGGATAACTGAGAGCAAGCACAAGCTTTGCTGGGTGTACTTAAATGCATTTTTACACAACTTTGAGGTTTCATATTTTACAGGGCTGCAAGACACTCCTGGGTTAACTGGATTTTTTGGTATCAAGTATAGATGCTCTTGAATTTTCAAATGAAAACCAGCATTGCATGAATGGTCACAGGTTAGCCTTCATCACCATATGATTATAGGACTGACAATGAAATAATCATACAATGACTAAATGACTAAATATCATATTGTGATGATTTATAATTTTAACTATTGAATCCAATCTGCTCTTTGAAGCCAGCCACTTGAAATCAAATCACATGAAGCTGGTGGTTCTTCTCTCAATAATTTCAGCTAACCTTGAAGCACCCCCAAGGGTATTACTGTGAGTATTTCCTTTTACATTGGCAAAGTTATGGTTGAGAATTCCAAACACAGGTGAGGTATGATGATCCAGTATATGTTGTTTAGTCTAACTCCATGGTGATTGGTTTATGGCAGATTTTCCTTCAAGCAACAATACAAGCAGTTAGTGACATGCTCAGATAAACACATTGCAGAAACATACTATATAATTTTACAAATTATCTACCTTTATTCTGTCAGTAGGAGGTCAGTCCCAAGTTTCTAACTACTAAATAATTCATATTAATTTCACTGTCTTCTTATTTAAATTTGAAGCAGAAGCCCTTATTTAATCCTTCAAGTATTGCAAATGCACAAAGCTATTCAGTATTACTTGATTAAGTACAATGTGAAAAAGCAATGCCAAACACACAGGAGTCAAAAAACGAGCCACAGAGAAAACATTATGAACTACTGCCCATTTGAAAGAGCTGTGTTTCCAGGTTCTCCTGTGAATTATTCATTAGCTTTTATTTCTTTCACTGGAGCTAGATGTGAGATTATCTCTTCCTTTAATTACTTTTTTTACCTGCCTATTGTGTATTTATACATGAATGTCATTAAGAAGAAACAGGCTTTTATGTCTTCACCATATTTAATAAATGGCATTGTTTAGCCTGGAGAAAAGGAGGGCCAGAGGGACCTTGTTGTTCTCTACAACTACCTGAAAGGAGGTTGCAGCCAGGTGGGAGTCAGGCCTGCTCCTAAGAAATAGAATAAGAGGAAGTGGCCTCGAGTTGCTTCAGGTTGGGGTTTAGACTGAACATTAGGAAAAATTTCCTCACCAAATGGGTAGTCAAGCATTGGATCGGGCTGCCCAAGGAAGTGATTGAGTTACCATCCCTGGAAGTATTTAAAAGATGTGTAGATGTGGCACTTGGGGACATGTTTTTGTGGTGGACTTGGCAGTGCTGGGTCAATGGCTGGACTCTGTTGGAGTCCAATGGAGGTCTGTTCCAACCTAAACTATTCTATGACTCTATGACTGTTAGAAAGGCAATGCATATAAAATCACTTTGATGTGACAATCCTGTCATATATAACTACCTGATCAGTGGATGCCAAACTCAGGTGGAAGTGTTGGATCTTGCACTTAGACGGAGCTTTGGCTGTCCTAAGTCCAAAAGTAAACATTAAGTTTATAATGTGTAAGGGTAGGCTCAGGACACTTATGCTTGTCACCTCTGGTTGGAATGGCTGCTAATGTTAATTTATAACTCTCTGTGGTGCCCCTATTATATATTGTCCTGTTGTCAGTCCCTGTCTGGCTACACAGGCAGACTACAGGAGTTTGAGCTCTGCAACATCTGGTGTCTGAACAGAGAGGGAGCCTGATGTCCTGAGCAGAGGATAGCTCTGAAACGTCATTGTGTACAGGGATGGGCAAAACTTGTATTCACACACGGTGCTCTTCTGTTGCCTTATAAATTCAAGGCATTTGAGAGTGATAGTATTAAAAATTTTCTTGTAAAAAGAAAGGGTTAAGTCTGGGAAAATAAGTTGAAAATCCAAGATGTGCTACATAGGGATAGGAAAATGCAGAAACAGAATTATTGCCAAGCTATGAATTTAGAATTATTGGAGGTGGTAGTCAGGAATTTTTTTCAGTTATTTCAGTGGAGCAAGGCACTGTCCTCCAATGTTAATAAGCTGTTAATATAGTATTAGGAAACAACATATGGGATATGAATGTCAGTTAACTAAATAGATATAATGTAAAGGAAATTTTTTCAAGTTCCCCCATCTCATTAGCACTAATTCTAAGCAAGTTCCTTTAATACAGGTTAAGTCTCATAATAGATTAACCCTTCCCTACATTCTACCTGACTGTTTATTTCCTATCCAGTGTACCTCTGATGGGTACAGCATACAGGTCACACCTTGTTTGCAGTTTTGTTTTGTTAAAAAAGCTGTACTGCAAACAACCAAGTCCCTGAAGTTTATGTTCAGCAGTTAAAATGTCCTTGTTGTGAATGCCATTCTCGTAATCAAAGACTGTCAGAGGAAAATATATGGGCTATTTTAACATTCTCAGGCTTTATACCTACAATAACAAACAGTTTGCTTCACAAAAGAAAGATGACACATTCACACCTCCCCGTATTTCATTTCCTATGGCTAAGTGTTTCCCAATTTACATATTAATGCAGCTTAGGCAAAAAAGTTTACAAGACCACCTGGGAAAAATTCCACTAGATGGATGGTCACTGAAACATTGGAGACACAGTTCCACTGAGTATTTTTCTCATTGTTCTAAATTTTAAAATGACAGTGTTAATGTCAAATATAGGACAGAGTTGTGAATGCAGTCCAGAATCCAGGATCACCTTAGTGAGCTCCCAGAAGAACATAGTTATGCTTCCATTTTTTGAGGTTCGGGCCAAATGCATATTGCAAAGTGGTCCTTTTTGCACACTGGACTATTATCATACCCAGTTATCTGAAAATAATGATGTTAGGGAAATTTTAAAATGAATATATTTTTCACTTTGGGATTTTCAAGCTATTCTGGTTAACTTGAACTCAAGCTACTCTTTCAAGAAATGTCTGTTTTTTTCATTCTTGATGTTTGGAAATAAAGAAAGATGTCAAAAATCATTCATTTTGTGGGGAACTTATAAACCTGTCCAGGTGATTTTTAAAAAACAATGTTATTCTCAGAGTAGAAAAAGCAGTATATACAGATACTTTTTCTGTTTACAGCTTGTTCCATAATTTCTTCTGCATTTCAAAACTCTAACATAGGTTAAAAGTTGAAGAAAAACAATCTCTTTTGAAGGACAAACAAGACAAGACAGAGTGCATGATGTTGACAGGAACTTCTTGCCCAAGAAACTAATGCAAGCCCTTTCATACAGGCCTGGTACCACCTGACAGAAACAGCCACTTCACTGCCATATGCCAAATACATTTTGATGGAAAACCAGTCATCCAAGCCTGTCATTTTTGTTTTTGTTAAAGACATCACAGTCATCTATATAATATATTTCTGGCAAAAATGAAAGGCTGCAAAGAATAGCCAGGTCACTCAGGCTCACTCAGAAACACAGCACTCTCTCCTGGGGCATATTCTCCAGTAATGCCTACTTCAGAAGGACGGGTTTGCTGTTTTTGCTGCTCTCAGTCCTTCCCTTTTCCATGCTGTGAAAGACAGGTGTGTCCCATGGTTTGGATCAGACTTATTTAGCCTTAATTTGCTGCTTCATTTCTGCCCAGGGAATCCAACCAGATGAATGACTTTTCTTTGTTCTGGGAAACTACCTTTTTCTAGGTATGTCAGAGTTGAAATATTCCCTTCAGGAAGATGCCCAGCAGCATTATTTCCACACACACACCTCCAGTTATCTGCAGCACATTTTGCTCCCCTGTAGCGCTGCCCTCATGTCACATTATTGTGATTCATTACATGCATAGGCAAGTGTTACACTGAGAGTGACTCAGTAGCAATAGGGAGATTATTCACTTCTTTACAGGTCTACAAGATAGGTGTGTGTGTAATAACAGCAGAGAGAAAGACACATTATTTGTGTCACTAGGGCGATGGGAGCTGGAACTTCAATTTATAGTAGGTGTTTCTGCACACATTTGCATCCATTTTTTATATTTTAATGTGACAAAACCAATCTATGTTGAGACTGTCAGTGTGTGTGTCTGTGTCTGTGTACTCTGTGTGTGGGGTAAATGCTTTGCCCAGACCACGGGGTTATTTTGAGGGGTTTCCATTTTCATCATGGAAACAACAGACCCTGCAAGTGCCAAAGTCAGGCCCCTGACATCACTTTTATGACTATATAATTTTCTGTCCATGAGACAAGAAAAAATCTGACAGGGACAGCAAGAAAAATGGACTGCTAACCTGTTAGTCTGCTACCAATTTTCCATGTGGCTTTGTGTCACGATGCTTTGGGCATTTCTGTCTTCTTTCATAATTTGTTTTATTAGCTCTTCAGGAAAGCACTTTCCCTTGCTATACAGTGAATAGTCTAAGTGGGGTCCTGCCCTCAGCTTCAGCCTTGAAGTTCTGCCACAGAACAAAGACCTGTAATAAATATATGTACTGGCCTCTCCATTAAGATGCCTTTTGTGAAATCCATTTGATGGAATTGTTTCACAATTACCTCCAAGTGAAACTCCAGGGCTTTTAGAGTTGGAAACTAACCGAGATACATGTGTGTTCATCTGAATTTATTTTAAAAATAAAGGCACTTTGACTGCCTTTACACATTTCCCTATACTATTCTCACCAATTAATGCTTTCAGTGCAGATAACAGCTACAATTAAGAGTTATTTTAGTATCTAAAATCAAAACACCAATCTAGGATTGAAATGAGAACTCCTGAAAAAAGAAAAAAACCAGACTCAGATATAAAATCATCCTATTTGTTTGGCTTTGTGAGTTTTATGGAGGAGAGAAAAGCAAGGGTTTTGTTCCTGTTCTTGAAGCAAACAAAATATATGAAACTAGAATAAGAATCACACTCTAATGTTAGGTGTAGTGAAGGCACTGGTACATAATTCATCACTCCACTAATGCATTCTGGCAGAGGATTATTTCACATGCATAGCAGGATGTGTCAGACCCTTTGATTTAGAGTCTTCTCTTACAGACTCCATTTTCAAAGAAGTGCAAGAGGGTTCTGCTTCCTCCCCCATAACCACTATTAAATTCACATTGAGAAATCTGACTTAAATTATACTTACAGTTCCTGACACATAAAAGCAATCTGATCTAGAAAAAAAACATGTAAATTCATGCTTGTGTCTTCCTGAAGATGGTGGAGTTTGGGATGACAAAATGTCACCACATCCCAAGTAGTGACTCAGGACTCAACTTTTTAGAGGCTTCTATATCAGGTGATGGCCTGGGACAGATAAAAATTTGCATGGGAAACTCTCTCTATGGCATAAAAAAATATAACATAAGATAGCAAAAGCAACTAAATGTTAAGGTTCATTAGCCTCCACCTTCTAATTGATGTAGCTGTCTATATAACTGAACAGTCTCTTAAATATGTTAATTTGACTTTGTGTTCTCTTACCTGAGATCATACACCACTTCACAGCTCATTTAAAAAAAAAATATTATTATTACCATGTTTGTGAAAATCTGATATTTTTGAAATGTAGTTAGGCCTATAACAATATTATAAAAAAATATAAATGTGGAAAAAGTGATGTAATTGTAGGCCACTCCAGGAACTCATGATGGCAGTTTTTCTATATGTTCTGGATTGTTTGAAAGGTTGCAGTGTCTGCACTGATATAAAGTGGTTAATGTTGAGCCTCCAGCAATATTCTAAGTGATTGGTTACATCCAAGGAATATCAGGTGCAGATCAAGCAAGTCCTATCTGCAAGATATAAATTACCTTAGGTATTTGAATCAGAAAGGTACATTTGAGAAAATCTGGCAAATCTGCTCCTTAACATTCTTGGTGAGAAATCATAGTGTGGGTCTTTATATCTTGTAGCATTCTACTTCCTAGTCTCATATTGGAAGATTAGTTAAGTAACAGTTTTTTATAAAAGAAATAAAATTCCCTGTAAGTCTAGCTAACCAAAAAAACATTTGGGTTGACAATGAATGTCATTTACTTCCACTGCATCTCCTGAATTGCAGTATTCAATTTAACTCTGAAGGATTTTCATTGTTTTTACTATATTTATGGCTTGAGATGTGCATGCAACTGTTCTAGTCCCCACAGATCCATCACTTGACCAATAATCAAACTCCATGTGCCAAAGTTGTCTAAATACACAAAAAAAGTAGTCATTCTAGGTTTTCTGATATTTCAATTTTCATAATTAATCCACATTAGGAAAATTGGAAAAGAGAAAATAGACTTAGCAAACTGTGCCCATTTGCAGGTTATCTAACTTTTGTTAAATTGTTAGTGATTAGATTAGCTAAAAAAATGCTGTGCATGAGAAGACCTTCAGCCACCCCTTGACTGGCAGCTAAGTTAGACAGCTTATTTCCTTAAGCTCCAGCACAGCTGGGGATGAACTCTTTTCTCTCCAGCTGTTACACGGAGGATGGAAGATGACAAAGTTCCTAATGTAAAACTCAAAGCTGTTTCTTCAATAAAAGGGTGGGAATAGTTTCCCCTCTCTTCCCTTTTGCAGAAAATATACTTGTTTGCTTCAATTATAAAGTACTTTAAGACTGCTTTTAAAGCATACTGGTTTAAATCCTGGCTTTAGTTTTGTACTTGAAAGTTTATGATTTAGTCTGTGAAGCCGTGTAAAGGAGCAGGATTTAATAATCTTCTCTAATCTTGAAATCTGTTTGCATGGAAGATGACTTGAGTAAAGAGAAGTTATTCCTTGCATTTTGATTGGATTTTCAGACCTGAGTCAAATTAGCCCTTAGAGGTTCTGGAAATTCTTACTTTTATTTATAGGATATATGTCTCCTCACGCTCTGTTCAGGAACTTTGGACACGTGGGCCAAAAATTTTCAGGCTTGCATAGTTTTAATCAGTTTAATCTTCAAATTTCAGTATCTTTACATCTGTCTTTAAGATCTCTCAGATTTTCTGTTTCCTGTTTTCCGTTTTCTTTGACAAACATCTGGACATTTTTGCAAGTGCACATTCTGTATCTATAACATTAGAAGCTGAGATTCTCCATCTTGCTCTAGTTTTTAATTCCCACTCCTGTTTCCTCTTTTCACATTTTGTAACCAATTACAATAATCATAATTACCATAGCCTATCCTGCATAGCATCAATTTACATTTTGTCTAAGAGCGACCATACAAAAGATGTAAATGTCCTGAAAGCAGATCAAAGCTCATTATTTCATTGCAGAATGTTTAAAATTAATCAGGAAACATGACTTACAAATTGTACTGTGGGGCTGAATCAAACTCAGAAAATAAATTTTGGGTTGAGGCTGGCCATCTGTTCTTAAGTCATTGGAAAAAAAAAAGCCAGGGGACTTAAGGACAACATTTTCAGCCTGAATTAACTTCCTTGGGCTCTTGCATCTTCAGGACTGTAAGTTAAGGTACCCAGACTTATCTTGTATATTTCGTAACATTTCTCTCTATTAATTATTTTATTGTCCCAAAATAGTGAATATGTTTGTTGGTACTCAGTAGCTAAAATTATTAGCCCCAGTGATGTTCAGTTTGATAAACATAGATTGGAAGATGATCACAGGAATGATTTAACAATTTTTTGGGAGTTATTTTTAGCTACGAATTATACTCTAGGGAAGAAGAGGAGTATTTGATGATGACAAGGAATTTCTGCAACCAGTTGAGATTCCTCAATTTCAGTGACTGCAATTAGGACATGATGGATATGAAAGGGAAAAATTTATTGTGCTAAGTCTAAAGAAATTTAAAGAAAAGCAATAGTAAGAATTAAGAGACATAAATTGTGTAAAGTGATGGGACTGGTAAAATATAGGCCATATTAATTTCAACTCACTCACAATGGTTTAAAGCTGGAGGTCAGCACCCGAGGAACTGTTTCTTTCCTGAAACAAATGTATAAGGAAACTGTGGTCAGATGCACTGTGCCAGCTCATGAATACTGATACAGAAATGTGCTGAGGACTTGAGTGCATATACATCTTTTTTTTTCTCTTGATTTCTCTTACATAAAATTGTGCTTCCTTACACTCATACTTGTTAGATCCAATACCTTCATGTTAAACTAACAACTTTTTTAGAATAATGTTTTAGTAGATTTTTCATAATAACGACTATTCTGGTATCCTGTTTCCTTTGGTGGCCACAAGGGAAGAGTGTAAGAACAGAGGCAGCACCCTTTCTATACCTTAATCTTTCATTTTTACTTTAATTGCTGCTTGACACTCTTTTCCAAAGCTTTTGACTAACCCAGTTACAATTTCTTATTTCCCTTACTAAGTTCTAAATGTGCTCATAGAAAATTAGATCACTTCACACTCACATATTTGAAGTCCAGTTTCAAAACTTTATCCTTGAAGCTGTCTTTGAGTTTTGTGCTGGGGCTTAGGAGTAATATATTTGGTTTAATTTCTTCAAGGCATTGTCTTTTTGGGTTTTTTAAATTTCTTTACAATAAATACAGTCTGAGTTTATGCTAAACTAAGTCCAAGCTGTGACTATTTATTAGACTACTCTTAATGGATAAATTACTGAGTTACCTTTTCTTGCCAAATAATTGCTCCATTAATTTTATTAGCTACTGAGGGTACAGGACTTGAGCATGAACAAAAAACCAAAGAGATTACTAATGCATTCCTAGAAACAGAGAGGCAAAGTATGTTGGCTAGTACAAATAATCTTTCAATGCTAGTTGTAAATGACTCAAATTAATTCTCCTCCTCACTGTGTTTACACCCTGATTCTGCTAGCAGGTAAGCTGTGTAATTATCCTACTTTATTGTGTGTTAGTGGGTGTGTGAAAAGTGTACTCTATATCTGCAAATAGTCACACACCATTTGGCAACAAAATGGGCAAAAGAAAGATATGCCTTGTGGTCTGTGTCCAATTGACACAGCCTGAAAATTGGAACATTATTTATGAACAGCTACTTGTAACAATTCCAGTTTCAGGATGAGAATTACTGCCATGCTCTGCCTGGAGTTCTGCAAGTTCTTATTCAGATGCATATGGACAGACCAGTTGATTGAGCAGTGTAGTGGTGTCAGTAAAAAAGGCTGTTCAGAGCTCAGCAGCCTTGGAGTACATTTAGGTGAGCTGTAAACATCAGTGACTAAATGCCATCTCTGTAGAGCTTTGCTTTGCTGAGGGGCCTCACCTCAGCCGTGGAGCTCTGCCAGAGAGGCTTCAACAGATGTTTCAAACAGCTGGGAGTTTTATTGTCTTCTCTCTCCTCTGTCACTGCCTCCCTCACGACCTGTGAGGAAAATACTAGCATGGAGACTACAAAGAGGGATGGCTAATGAGAGAGAGACTGTCAGGGTGTGTCTCAGGGCCAGCACAGCCTCTACTCTTTGCCCCCTGCCCGAGCTTCAGGTCCTGCAGTGCCACAGCCATAGGAGATCACAGCCTTGGGTTTCAGGGTCTGGATCTTGACCCCCACCCACCAGCTGATGTCCCAGACAATCTGCATCCCCAGGGAGGAGCCTGGTGCCAGAGGCTGTGGCTGACCCCCACCTGCCCAGGCTGAGGCATCAGGCCCTGTCTGCAGGGCCCTGCTGACCCAGGAGCCCCTGAAGTCACTGGCCCCCAGCCCAGGGAGCTGCCATCTCCCTACCATCCCCTCATATTCATTGGAAATCTTCACTTTTAAGCTTCAAGAGTTGTGATCTTAATATTTAAATGGAATAAAAATGCACTTTTTAGTTTAAGAAGGTAAGAGACAACTCAATGAAAAGTACAAATATTCATTTCTTAATAAATTCCATACTATGAATACAGTGGAAGTAGACATTTGTAGAAATAAGATCCATGCAGCTCATTTGTTTGTTCCAGTTTTGATATCTTATCCATTATTCAGGATGAGTACACTGATTGAGAAATCAATATATATGAACATACCCATCTTCCAGCCTGATGAATGGAGTCTAAGCCAATACATACAGTGCTGTCTGGGCTAATGTATCAAATTATCTGAGTCAGCCACAGAAAGTCTGAGCTATCTTTAGGTTCTTATATGTGGTAGGAAATTTTGGTTTACTCCCAAGGTGAATGGACCTTATATTCTTTTTCACTTGTAAGCAAGTACATCTTCTTCCTTGCTCCTGATTAAAAAATCCTCTCAAAAAGCTAAATCTTAAAAACTGCAAAGCATTTTCAGTTTGCAGACAGCAATTTAGTGTATTTCTGTCACATGTACTATTGATTTTCAATCTTGAATACTCATTTTTGACACTCAACATTCACACTCACTGGTTTTTGCACATCCATGTTATTACACCCAGTGACCTCCAGCAGAGGGCTGGAGATAAAATAGTGGAAATGTGCCTATTGAGCAAGAGAGAAACTTTTCTCAACTTGGAGACTGCATAGCATATTAAATTCCTAATCAGATATTTTGTCTTGATGAGTAAATAAAATGCTGATCATGAAAATTGTCAGGAATGTCAATTGTCAGGAATTGTCAAAAATGCTGTGTGACCCAGGAAATATGATTTTTGCCACAACCAGAAAAAGACTTGAAATTATGTGGTGTTGCAGGGTGTCAGAACATGTCTGACTTTGTCTTGGTTTCAGCTGAGTTTTGTATTCACCTGGTGGCAAAGTAACTATCGCTTCAGATTTGTATGAGCTGAAGCTTTGTGAACACTCAGAAATGGTAAAGGTCTGGCAAACCTGGGGAGGCACTGCCTTACAAGAAGCAGTCTTTGTTATCAGATGGGGCAGGGGGAGAAAACTTTCTGACTTCAAGGGAACAAGTGATGAGGAGGAAAACTCCAATACAAAAATATTTAAATATAACTCTGCTAAGTGGACCCCAAGAGGAAAGAGGAAGAAACGCTCACCCACTGTAAACATCACACTGACAAATGGAGAGGAGGTGAGTTTAGAACTTAAAATTAGGAACCATTACTTATGGAGAGGTGGTCAAACACTGGGACGAGGTTCCTGGAGAGGTGGTCAACACCTCAAGCCTGTCTGTATTAAAGAGGCAATGCCCTTAATAATATGGTTTAGCTTTTGGTCAGCCCTGAAATAGTCAGGCAGCTGGACTGGATGGTCATTGCACAGCCCTTCCGATGCAAATATCCTATTCTATTTGATTCAGTTTGATTCCTACTTCAATTCATCATAACTGACAAACAAAGGCTGACAACTCAGTACAGCTATCACCCCAACTCCTGCTTGAAGAAAGCTACAACTGTCACCTTTAAGACAAGAGGGGCATTGGATCACAGTGTGAGAGGAAATTTAGGATACAGGAATATGTGTTCTATGTAATGATTTTAACTGTATTGTTAACCTGAATTGCTGTTTCAATTAGATAACTTGGAGGATTCGACTCTTAAAGAATTAATTTAAATTATATCAGTTAATAGTTAAGTTATTCTCAGAACATTATTTTTCTTATTATATTCTTGTTATTCTTATTCATTATTATTCTTCATGTTTTAGTTCTGTGTATGCAGTGTATCTCTTTTGCCAGTAACAACATTTTATCTACCACAAGCCATACCTTGAAATCCAGTCTCAGAACCAAGCTGAGATATGGCTGTAGAACATAGCTGCATTTGTTTATATGATGTTGAACTTCATGTCCCATAAATATATTTTGAAATGGTGATGGTTGTAGCCAGCATATTGCTGCTCGGTTGCCCTATTACTCAGTCAGTTTTCTTGTCCCTAACATACGTAGAGAACACCCACAGCTACATATAAAGTACACTTGATAAATACAATATCATGAGGAATGAGGAAGTGATGTGGTAGCACTTGTCCTTTTATTCATTCTCAGGATGGCAAATAGGGTGGGATGACTGAGTGGGTTAGTTACATTTACCCATCTGTCTTTATTTTGCAGGTCTTATGTTGTAACACAGGAATTAGATTTCTCTGCCATATTTACTTTAGCTAGATGTTATCTTGTCCTTTTGTAAGTCCAACTCTGCAGGCCCGCCCTGCTCTGACAGCTTCTCCCAGTTTAGTGTTGTCAGCAAACTTACTTAGTATTCCTTAGAGACTGGGTTTGTGTACCCAAAATCTAATACCTCTGCTGCAGGGAAAGAACACTTCTGCTTTTTCATGTAGTCTCTTAGGTCAGGAGCAGGTAACTGAGAAAATCCTAGTCTCTTCTCCAAGAGTCAATTAAAATATGTATACAAACAGTTATGAAAAAAGAACTTTTTGTGAGCTTAAAATCCTAACCAAGTAACTTTATTATGGTAGGTTCTAGGTTTTATGTTTTAAGCCCCTTAAACCTTAAATAAAAATTCTTGCTCCACTTTTTGAAAAGTGGTGATATTGACTCCTGAGAGTCTGAGTAGCTATGGTTGTGATTTTGATCCAACACAGGAATCCCCCTCTAATCCTCAATAAGTTGCCACACGCCCACAAAGGGACTGTCTTTGCTCCACCCTTCCCAGATTTCCCTGTTTTAGACTTTATGTTACTTACTAAGGAAATAATAGTGATTCTATTTTGGGGTACTTAATTCCCTCCAGGCACTGATTAAGGAGCATTAGGTATTTAACTCAGAGATATAAATCAAAGCTAACTTCAAAGTTTGGTTTTGAATTTGTACAATGCCACTTGAAATTGCCTTTCTTGTTGGCAAGATTCATGAAGGTGACAGATTCTCAGCAGCTCTATTCTTGTGAAGGAACACTGGAAGCTCTAAAAATTAAGAATACTTTTAGAAATATTGGACACAGTATTTTCTTCAAATTCCTTTGTCTCTGGGAGGGGAACTTTTGAACTGAAACTATATTTAAAAGAAAGCCAATGAAAACCCCCAAACCCTCCAGCATATGGAAATTCTGCTTATCAAGGCTTGTTGACTAAATTCTGGTGCTTAGTACCTGGTTATTAATCCTCTGAATGACATAACTTTGTTTAATGTGTCGTCCACTATTCCAGTTAAAAAAACTAAAACCCTGAAGTGTCCACAAACAGAAGAAAATAGAAAAGCACTGGTAAAAATTGTAAGTTACTATTCAGCACCAAAATCTGTTACAATTCCAGGTGGCCTCAAGGGTCTTAGCAGGTAATTTGTTCTTAACTGGAAGAAACATTCCTCTTAGGTAGAGCTGAATTATCTTAATACCCAATTTACTCTTTTTTTTTTTTTTCTTTTGTGGAGAAAACTACATGAGGGACAGGCCTGGTGAAAGGCATTAACATTTTCCTTCAGGGAAAACACAGGCATTCTGAAGGGAAAAATGGAAGAATGGTGCTTGCATGGAGAGAAAGATACAATTATACATATATATATATAGGATAAAACTATATAAGCTAACTAAGCTTTAAATTAGAACGTGGCTTCCCTCAAGTCCATTGCATACTTCATTTCTTTGGGGACAAGTTTTCTATTTAAATTTTCTTCACCTAAATTTATGCAGTCGGACTATGTTAAACAACTGTAGAGTAGGATATTAAAGGAGTGACTGGAGCATTTTTTGAAAGAGAGATATCTCTCAAAATTAGCCTTATTTTCTCTATGCAAACAGTAAATTCTTCATTAATACCATATAGTTTAAAGTTATCATTTGTACTCATGTATCCAAAAATCATTAAATTTCACCTCTAGATTATTACTGATCTCTTAGTACTGAACACTACTTGAAGCATTTTTAAACCTTGACTTTTTTCTTTTATATTTCTGATTGCACCACTGCTTCCCTGAATGAAAGCACTAAAGACAGATTGGTAGTGTGGGCATAATACATAAACTCAGCTAGAAGGACAACTAATTTTCAAAGACAAAACAAAACTCTGGATGCCCCTAAGGTCTCCACAATTTTTACTGAACGTGTAATGTTTTAAAGAGGGCAGGAGGGAATGGAAGAAAGAAAGACATGGAAATGTATCAACAACTTTATTATCAGAAAGCAATATAGAAAAGTAGAGCCCCAAAAACATCAATAAGGTCCCTCTGATTGTCCTTCAGGTAATGGATCTCATGAACCAAGTACTGGTACCTGCTGAACTTTACCTTTCCTCTTCTTGACTCTACCTTTTATTATTCAAAGGGGTATTAGATGTCCAAAGCAAATAGTTGAAAGACCTGAAAGTTGTTTTCTGATTTGTAGTTGACTACAAATCAATAATGAAGTTTTCTCTAATTTCAGTTTGTACCCAAGTGAAACGTGGCTCATATGCACCTAGTTCCATAAAGTATTGAAGATTGAAGTGCATGGTAATTGTACTAATAATTGTTATTAGTACTATAATAATACAGTATTTTCTGATTCTGCTCTTTGCAACAACTGTTTACGAGACAAAATAATTCATGTTTCCCAGGGAAATGTTGGTTACTGTAAGTATTTTATAAATTAGTTTTCATCTTGGTTGGAAAGAAGAATATAGATTGATTCCTAAGGGGGGGGAAAATATCATCTTATAATAATAGCAGACTAAATATTACTTACTTTAATCACCAGTCCAATTAAACAATAATATTAATAAAAGGAGAAGCACTCAAGCTAGCTTATTAGAGTTAAGGCGGAATTTTTAACAACATCTAAGGAACATCTTGATAACCATCCTGCTGTTACAACTCACTCACCTGCCCTGCTCCTTATCCCAGATAAGGTGAGTGTTTGAAAGACGGGAAGATCTGCATCTTCAAAAGTGACCTGGAACAGGTCTTCCTCCTGCCTCTAAATTCAACTTTCAGAGGAATCTGCACAGTTCCCCAAATGTTCCTGCGGGTGAAAGTTAAGGCATATCATTGCTTTCATTCGCGTGGAAGGAGGAGCGGCCGGCCGAGGCTCACTAGATGGTGCTAGGCACAGGCGGGTAGCACAGCCCGCCACCGCCAGACACGCTCCCGGCTGCGGCCCCTGCCCTATGGGAGGCACGGGAGCATCCACGCATCTCAGCAGCTGGCATTGAAATGGTGGGGAAAAGAGCTTTGGGAAAGTGACTCATACGTATGTGGAAAAGAACCGGTGGTGTGCATCTGTCAGATCATCCCAGCATTTAAAAGCAGCTTTTGTGTCTGATAATAAATAGCTTGCTGCGGTTGCATTAGTATTCCCCTTTCTATCTTACTTTAACACTGTCTTTTGCTGTTCCATTTTTCTTCACTTGCATATTAATTACTTCATTATTGCTTATTCTCAGCTCCTCTTTGAGTGACAAACCTATCATCTCGTCTGCAAGTTGTTTTCCTCAGTTTTGGTTCCTGTGTGTAGTTTTCACCCTGCCCATTTTCCTCTTCACCCTGACAGCTTTCCTTGGGGCCATGTCTCCTGTTTCTCACTTCCAGCGCATCAACGCCTGCAGCTGAGCCACCCGCCAGCCCGATTTATGCTTAGCTACATCCTGCCCCAGGCCAGGGAGGGTGAAGTGTTTCACACCCACGTTGCTGTGGCCCATCAGAAGGTCCCTTCCCTGTCTGGGCCATCCATGGTCCCCCAGGTGTGTCTCTGCCCCTGCAGCTGCCACTTTTCTGATTGCCCCTGAGCCTGTTTCACTGGTTTTGGAGCCACCTGGAACCACCTTTTAGCCCCACCACCCCTATTTGTGGCTGCTGGCTGGTGCAACAAGCAGCACCAGAGTCCCATCCACCCCCCAGCCCTCCCACAGCACCTCACCCCCACCCCAACAACTCTTTTCTGACTGAACTTTTGGATGCAGACATCATAGATTTGAACAGCATGTATCCAAGTAACTCCATAAAGAAGTGCTGTAGTGTCAGTCAGCCCCAGACCCTCACACTGATCTGATGAGCCTGTGTAAATCACAGACAAAATGCTGGGTTTTACTTTACAAAGCACACAATTCCACGTGTGTTTTTAAGTAGATGTGTGTATCTGCCTCTTAGCTGATGAAAACAGTACTACAGATACTTGCTGCTGCATAACAGGTAAATATTGTAATGTTAGTAGTTATTACTCTGTACTTCAACAGGTCCTTAACAGCTTGTAGGACAAGACAGAGAGCAGCTCCATGTTGAATGTCACCTGGTGGGGACAGGCAGATGAGCACAGACTTTGGTACAGGGAATCAGATTTATAACTTTTAACTGACTGATGTGATGATTTTCTCCTAAGTTTGAATAAATTAAAAAAGAATGGAAGGCTTGATTTAAAAACAGAGCCCTGATCTGCATAGAACTTTCCTTTAGTTACAAGGCCTCAGGAGATATTATCCAGATGCACGACTTCCCCTAACTGATGACAAAGCCTTTGATGTCACTTATTACTTGGAACTAATTCTGAGATTTTAAGTATGTGTTTAAGTATGCCAGATGCATTCTACCCCACACAGTTAAAAAAATAAATAAATGCCACCATATTTCTAGGGTTTTTTTAGATCTTGTTTCCAAGCCTTCCTTCTAATTTGCATATTTATTCCTTAGTAGTTGCACTGGTATAATGCATCACCCTCTCAACAGGGTGTGAGGGTTAATTCCTACCAAAGTGACCCTAAAGCTACAAACTACCTATTCCTTTACTCTCACTGTCTGAAACTTCTCCTATTTTATAAAAAACCCCACCGGGGTAAAAATAAAATAAAATTAAAGAAAAAAAAAAAGACACAGACGAAACAGTTCATTCTTTACTCATTTGAAACAGAAGGTAGATTTAGGCAGGTAGAATATGTGCACTACATAGCATAATCTCACCAATTTCAACTCCTTAGTCTTCTTAATGACTTCCAGTTAAAAATGAAACTAACAAAACCGAAAAATATATACAAAATATCTTGGCACACACACAAAAAAGAAAAAGAAAAAACACCTACATTTTGAAATGTTTTTACTCAGCTAAGTGAACCTGACTGTCATGGAAAATGCCCCATTTCTAGGTCTGGTAGGCTGTCTGTACCTTTCAGCATTAAAAAAATTGGCTTTGAGTGAAATTACTTTGAGAAAGGATGGGTATAAGAAATTTTTCTGAGTCTGTGCTCAAAAATTTACAGCAGACCTCCCATGGTCCGATTGAGATCTGGTTAGTCATATGATTTCTCTAATGGTGTTAGAGAAACAAATCATATCAGAAATTCTGTCATAAAGGGATTGTAAAATCTGAGATACTGATTGGAATGAAAGGCTGCTAATGCTGTAGGGAATAGCTATCCCTGGATGTAATTGCTCTCATTTCTTACTAGATAGTAATTAATCACCCTGAGGTAGCTTTGGATTAGAGTTGATTCTGGTAAAATATAAAGTTACCTTACACGGTTTGCTTGTCAGAAATAGTCAGAAATAGACTTTTATCAGATTTTTCCAATTATTCAATACGAGTTCAAGTAAAAAAATAGGAAAATTGGGAGTTAACCTACAAATAAATCTCTACTTTAGCTGATTAAAATCCTTGAATCAGAGCAAGGACACTTCTGGTATGTGACACTGTTGCTGGTATTAGCTAATACAAATAAATGCTCAGCAGTACAGATTAGGATACTGGTTTAGATCAACGTTTAGTTTTTCAAAATAGTTATTAGCTACAAGAACTGCATAATATGACCATAACATTATTGATTATCATGACAGTTGGTATTTTGTATTTGACTTGTGTGTCACTGTAGCCACTCTGGATTTCTAGCTGCTGCATGGCCACTCCACATGGCTATTTTTGCCTAGTGATATGCCAGAGCAATGTAATTTCTTGCATTGCTGAAATAAAGAAGCAACAATCTGATATCAAAATGAGTTTTTAGCCTTTAGTTTGTGGCAGAAGAAAGTGGACTATTGGTTGACACACCCTAGAAGGGGACAACTTTACGTTCCACAGTCTAAAAAAGTGTAAATTCTGATGATGAATGTGGGTTTTTTTATGAAGGTCCCCCAATTTAGGAGCTGTAGGTTTCAGTTTGGAAAAGGCTTTGAAGTTAAATTAAAGCAGCTAACTCTACATGACATTTTTATTTTAAATAAGAGAGGCGAAAAAATCCACTCCCACACAAGTGGTGTAAATAACTTCATTTATAGAGATATCAGGAAATAGTAAATATTATCTGTAGAATGTGGGAATGCTTAACAACAAAGTTCTGTCAGCACTGTACAGATAAAGTAAACTTCTTAAAAACACATTCATTTTGAATTTTCAGTGGAAAATGGAAAAAATAAAATACCTAGGTGCATAAATAAAAATATAACAAGAACTGTAACTTATATACAGGAAGACATTAAAGAGAAAATGAAATACTTGGGTCAGCTGTCCCCAGAATGAATTAATTCAGTGTTCAAAGATATATATGATAAGATAACAGGAATAACAATAAAGTAGCAGTTCTTTGAGGCACATGTGAAAAGGGCAAGAGGCAACACACATGCTACAGCAGGCATGTGTATCAGAAAAACAGGAGGCTGAATGTTTTGTAATAAGAGTGGTCAGAAATTGGAACAGTTCCTCTAAAAAGAATTAATAATTTTCACCCATGAAGGTACTCTAAACTCAACTGGACAAAGCCCTCAGCAGTCTCTGATTTTGAACTTAGCTGTGCTTTGACTTGGAACTGGTACAGATGACCTTCAAAGGTTTACTCCAACTTAAATTAATCTGTAATTCTGTGAACTTTCTTAAATAAGGTAATTGGTTTCTTATATTTACTAAATGTGATTGATTTAATTTCCCTGGAATTAGCAGACTTAAAGGGAGTGACATCAGAAGTTCTTTAAATGTGGTATTTGAACTATGATTTGGTTTATACATGTGAAATTCCATGGCAAATTGGAAAAGAAGTGTCTGTACAGCTTTCCCAGGCTAGTAGTAATGAGTGGCCTCATTCAACTATGTGGAAGGTTTAGGGAGTATTATTTTAAGCTGAACTTAGATGGTATCATCTTTGCATTATCAGCACTTTTTCCCTCTCTAGGAAAGATACAGCATGCATCAAGATCTCCTGCAGTTTCTGGCTTGATCTTTATTTTGTAGATCTTAGCAGTATTCCATGCATTTTAGTATTTTTATTGAATGGTTTTCTTCATTGTGCTGTCAGATTTATTGGCTCCTTCACAACTTGTATTATTTTAGGTTTTAATGATGATATAGATTACAGATTTTGCTGTTTGTTTACTTGTTTGCTTCTCCACTTGTTTGTTTTTAAAGCTGAAACCTCCTTATGTTTCATCTGTATGACTGTCTCAATCTGATATCATCTCCACAGCATCAAGAATAAATTTGCAAGTGCAGTCTTCAGCCACCAATATCTTGCATGTTTGATCACTGCAAACAGTTTATCTCTGAAGAATCTTTGCCATAGTACACTTAATTAGATGTTTTTATGTTTTTCTGATATGGTTTTACAGCAAGCCGCTTTTACTATTTACTTCTATGTACTCAGGTAATTTGCTTCTAAGGTTTTAATCAAGCAATATTTCAGCAATTTCTATGTCACTTTTCAGAGTACTGATCCATTATGTAGTAGTACCAAGTAGAGATCTGACTTTTCAGTTTTTTTGAAATGTCCTTTCAATGCTTTTAATGACATTTCACACAAAACCATAGGGGGTGAATGCCAGAAACCAAAAGCAACATGGTTAAAGTCATATTTTTTTGAAAAGGATTTAAACTCATAGTAGTCAACTTGTAAGTCATACCACTGCTGCAGTGGGTACATCACATCAGAACTGTAGGTGCGTATCAGGGTTACACATTTAACAATTACATTCTTTAATGATGTTATTTACGGAGAGCATTACAACAGGGTTGAAAAAATAGATACATATTATGCCATCATTTCCATTATTATTACCAGTATTATTTTCAAACATATGTTAACAGCAAAGTGGTGAGCTACTTATTTTTTCTGCTTCTTCAACTACTTTATGGGCAGAGTCTCTCTTTTTAGCAATATTACATGCTGATATTGTGCTTTAGCATTTTTGGACCAGAAAGATTATTCCTTTTTGACAGGGCACACTTGCTGAAAGAGACATAGCTCACAGTTTGATGTCATCTGGCCACCTTTGAGCTAGTAACCCAGAATCCTTTAGAACTGGCTAAGAAAAATAAACATCCAGGGCATGACTCATGTAACCTATTTTAGATGGCTACTTCAGGAGATGAAATGGATCATGTTCCTGAGAACACTTGTGCTCTCCACTGAATATAGAGAGGGCTTAAACAACTAACCCATGGGAAGATCATTATGATGTGAGTTACTGAGTTTGGTCTGATGAATCCTGATCTTAGCCCCCTGATTTTAGACCTGAAAATAACAGTTCCATTACTTTTATTTCAGTTATTATTGTTGTTGTTATTATCTTTGTTGTTATTATTATTACTATTATTATTATTACTATTATTATCAGCATTATCATCATCATCATTACTATTATTATTTTTACAGAATTCATATTTAGGCCAAGGGATTTCTTAAAAATACAGAAGCTCAGAATTTTCACCTCACTGATATATTCACGGATTTACCTGCCTAGAAACACTAAAACGGAGTATCCTTCTCAAACTGTCTTGTTGTTTAGCAAAATAAAATATCTCATGGTGTGCTGAAGCCACAATGTTCTAGCACCCATGTGGTGGCCGGTGGGCCTGTAGTACAAGGGACAAAGAGAGACCACTGGTGGGACAGTCCCTAGTACCAAAACATCCTCCCCAGCTTACGGTGAACAGAAGAGCATCTCTGGTATGTTAATATACTCCAGTTCTGCTTCCCTGGTTGGCCCGTTGGCCTCCCCACCCCTTTGTACCTAATATGGCCCTGCCCTAGAAGGTTCTCCGCTCCAGGTTCCCCCCATTGGCCCTTGCCCCATCACCACTCCCCCAGAGTTTCTCTATTGGCTCCCATTCCCTGGTCCTGCCTGCGTACCGCCCTCATACCCTCAGACCATTGGTCCCTGATGCTTCTTCTGCTCCGCTATATAACCCTGGACTCTCCATTGTTCTCTGTCTTCATCCCTGGAGCCCTTCACGCGCGTGGCTGCAGTAAACCTCCTCCTGTGGAACCGTAGGTGAAGACTCTTCCTGCCTTTTTGCCATCCATTTTGAGGAGCTATCCGTGCATGTGTGCGTGTGGTGGTCCTGCAGAGCGGCTTTGCTTTGGAGTTGCTTTTAGGAAGGTCGCGGCACCGCAAAGCTGCAGCGGGGATCACGACACACCCATCCTAGTTGCACATTTCTAAATGTTTGGTTCCAGGTGTTCTGATGCAACTTGGAAGAAGAATTTGGAGTTGACTCAGCTTTCGTGTATTTTGTGTATTCAGTGTAATTTCTAAGCTGACTGGGTAAATTTCAGTAAGCTTCTCTTTGCTGTAGTATATGCTTGAAGTACTATCTAGGTGAAATCCACAGCAGGGGACTTCTGAAGACAATTTGTAACACTGAATTTCCTTTTAAATATACCATAATAAATGTTAATTCCATCTTTAACTTTTAAAATATTTTATTATTAAGCTCTCTTTGACTGAATGATTTACAAACAATGCTATTCCATAATTTTAGATTGTATTGAAATTTTTTCATTTTCTGCATTCAACATAACCTTGAGTATTCTCTTTCATCTCAGAAATTACTCTTTTCAGGGAATGAAGGATTCTCATAAGAACATTTTTAGTCATGATTATTACCTCAAGGCATATTTGCACGGATGTAAAGTCTTACACAAGCAATACAGTACTCAAGATCTATGAAAGATAATGCTTACAGCTAATAGTTGATATAGTTAATAAATATATAATACAGTTCATAAATATTTGGAGTCCTCTTTCAGGTCATATAAAAACTGTTTTCCAGTTCAAATGAAGCACTAAAAGAGTATGGTAGTATATTTTATTAATTTCAAAATGAAGGTACGTGGAGAGAATAAATATTGCCTGGTAATGATACTGTAACTCCAGGTAGCTAAGCATTGCTTTAAGTTGTGAGAAGCAGTGTGGAACTAAAGGATTTGGTTCTCTAAGATTGCTCTACTTAAATTCTCATTTTGTTCTGTTTTCTTCAGAAAAGGGAACTTGTCATAGTAACATAAAAATAAAACAAAGCAAAATTAGGACACTTTCTGTGAAGAAATAGGTAAAAACATTTATTAATTTCACAGAAGCCTTTATGTAGCCACCAGAGTAGGAGGCATTTCAGATTCAGCTCAGGTTGATAGTGACTTGAGTGGCAGCTTAACATAAAGGTCAAAGCTAATTCATAAGGCATTTGAGAATTTCTATCTTTAATTTAAATATCATTTAAACTTTCATCTTTTAAATATAAGAAAATTTAAAAATTCGAGATCGCTATCACAAGTTGTTGTTATTATTAGGTAACATTTGTCCTCTAAAACATTTGTTGCATAATAAGTAGATGCTTCTGAGTTCAATTTAGAAATCAAAAATTGTCATTGGTTTGGGAGGCACAAAAACCCAAACTAGGTGACCATACTGATCCTTCCATTTCTTAAATATATTTATCTGCTTCTAATGAATAGAATAATATCAGAATAGTTTAACAAAAATAGTTAGAGTCATAAAAATGCTGACAGGTGCCTTCTATACGTGAAAAATCAGACGGTGTTGAGTGTAGTTAGGCAATTCTGTAAATTCTCTCTGTCATCAAAATGTCTTTGGGTAATTTATGCTTGGACAATAAAAATATTAAATAAAACAGTAAAAGACCACCTAGCATTTTCCCCTGCCTGTAAAGTGATATATATGTTCTTTTACTTTTTATATATATTTTTAAATGGATTTAGCTGCTGACAGGATTAATGTTTGAATTGTAGGTGCCTGAAACCTACGTAGAAGCATGTTTCAGATTTAACAGACTGAAATTCTTTTATTTATTAGGCTGAATATTTTTTCAATATGAGAAAAAACTTTGACAGTAATTTGAACAAAAATTGCACTGTATATTATCTTCAGTGGAATATACAGATAGCCTGCGCCCATGTACAGTGCGATATTTCTTAGATTTTTCTGTTTATTTGGGGGAAGATCTAGGCTTTCTCACACAGTGTTCCCATGGACTATGTGGCTTCACTCTCAAAGGAGAAGAAAATAAAGTCCGAAATTTTGCAGGAGCCAGAGCTACAGAAACTGTGGTGCTGCTTTATGAAAATGTTATGAAATGGCTTCTGGTGAAGGTAATCATGACAGTAAGTTTGGTGTTAGACATTTCACTTAGTACCCTCTTGCAGTCTCCAAGAAAAAGATAAGTGACAGTGGAGAAAAGGATGTCCTGCACAAAGTATGTGTGTTGAGAGAACAATCGTGTTCTCATCTAGTGTTTTGATTCTGTGAACACAGACATTGTGGTTTGGTTTTTCTTTAGAGGGAATGTCATTGTTTTCCTGTTTAGGGGCATGTTTTCTAGGATAGTAAAGCAAGCATAAGTGTTTGGGCTGTGTGTTAATATTTATCACAAACCTTCAGTGTTATGAGAGAATCTGACAGCAAACAAGAGCAGTGTAAATTAATCTGAGGTGTATTCTCTAATTTTTTTCAGCCATCTCTCTGAACCTAAGGCAAACAGATGGCTGAGGATTTCTCTGAAAGATTAGATGCTTCGATATGAACATCTCTCAGGATGTAATTTACATGTTACTTGAAGCCTGACTTTTTTCTGTTGATTTTTTTTCTTCCCAGAAGTATTAAAGCACAAAGGAACAAAAGCCATAAGACATACCAATAACACTTAGATCACAAGCTACTTGTTCTTACCATGACATTAAGTTTATTTACTTATTATACAAGCACTCAATACAGTTCCTCTTAGTATACTTTTTTTCATCAATTAAAAGAAATAATATGATATTATGGTTCCTTAATTTTTAATGCACCCAAGTATGTGTAGATGGGCTATAAAAGCCTCCAGGATAGCAGTAGGTTTTTGAAAGATTATGTTCTTCATGGCTACTTGCCAGCTGAACAGAGCTGCCGATTCCAGCAATAATGTAAGTTCTTGACTACCATGATCCTGTATTTTTCTCAGTATAGCTACAGATACAGGGGGGGCACAGAAGTTGCATAGTCTCTCCTGCAGCATTACCAGAGAGCAGTCTTCCCTCTTAAAACAGGAAGGGAAGAGGGAGAGACTTAATGCTATTTTTTTTCTGTGAAAAAGGAATGCTGAGAATTGCATATTCCCATTCTTTTTCTAGAGGATAGTTTTGATTAATAATTTGCTATTTTTCTTTGAGTCCGTAAAAGCCTTTCCAAAAATTGATTTACTCATCCTAATTTAATTCTTTGAGTCTGCTTAATCTAAAAACTGGCTTGCTATGTTGATTTTGTTAGCATAAATCAGGACTAAAATATGTATAATTTAACACCTTTTTAGTTGTTCCTGAGGTGGGATGTCCAATAAAAGCTCAGAATCACAGAACTGGTCTGTACGTTACTCAATAATGCTGCTCACTCAATAATGCTCATGACAAGTTTACCTGCCCTACCGTATCATCTTTTGTCTTTATTTCACTAAAACATTTATTCTCTCCTCGAGAAATTACTGCTAACCAAAACCATTTACTTAGGATCTTCCTGGATGGCTGGACTTAGCACAGAAAAACCCTCATGAGCTAGTATTTCACAGAGTATTCAACAAACTTCCAGCAACATTCTCTTTATTTTTAAACAGTCCATGTTTCTTCCACATTGGAATACAACAGCAGAGAAAATCCTTCTTCATTGAAAAGTGGAAAATGCTCTACATGTTGTTCTGATTTATGTGGCAGTATAATGTCTGACTTATCACGATTGTGTTGTTGACATATGCAACCTGTGATCCACTGTAACCTCAAATCTTGGTCTGCTGCCTGCCTGGTCATCCTTCACCCTGTGTTTTATTAACTGGATGTGCTTGCTCAAATAAGTAAACTGCATTATTTAGATACAGAATTCCATAGCTATCAAGATATTTTTCAAGTTTGCAAAGTAATAAAGTTAGACTTCAATATTTTCCTGCAGTATATTCATAGTCTCCCCCAGACCAAAGTAATTTAAATTGTAATAAGAAAACAATAAAATCTAACAAGTTTTTTTCCATAATCTCAAGACAGGTTCCTATGCAGTATAGCTTGATATGTTTTTCATTATTTTCCAGTGAATTACATATAATTGTTCTGCAACCATGGCTATCTATCTGGTTTTACATCCAACTGTAGCACTTTTTTTAAAGTTGTTTTCCTTTCTACTTTATGAGCTTTAATGGACTCAAAATAGAACATCTATGTGTTCCCCCCAGCTGAAAGGCCTACTACTGTTATAGAAGACAATAACATTGGTCTGACATGTGCCAGATTCTACTTGGTCTTCTTATTTAATGATTTCCCAGGTCATTAAAATGCTTTGTTTATCACTCCAGTGTTTTTCTGATTAGTAGAGAGAAGATTCAAGAACTAGAATCATAGGAAAGAAGGTAATAATTGGTGTGATTTGCATAAGACTTCCTGAATATACTTGACTGTAGAGAAATTCAGAGGTGCTCAAGAACTCCGATTGTTCAGCCATCTAAATTTTCTAATTAGACAGGTGAAGCTGAGGCATTTGTGTGTGGAAAAGATTTTCCTCAGAGAGTTGTTTGTGCCAAAAATAAAGGTTTGATTCTGGTTTCATTTACATGAGTACTTCCATGAAGTAAACAGAGAAAAGCATGTAAACATGGGGTCTATGTGCTCATTATCAGCCCCACCAAATTCCCTTTTATCTTGTACATCTGCAAGTATGCTCTTATTGAAAATAACTTTAAAATAACATAAGGAAGGTCTGTGTTTTCCAAAAATTATTTATTGGTGATCTCCTGGTTTTACATCTTTAATGGATTTTTACTTGTTCATAAAAAATTTATATTTTTAATAAGTATATATTCTTTTTCATGTATACAGATTATGGTAGGTAGATTGTTTTGGAGAAGGGGTGAGACATCTTGTGCGGGTGGAGGAGCTTGTGGGAGTGACAAAGCAATGTTGCTTTGTCATTAATTGTGATAATCATGTGTTCCCAAATGCTCATGTTGCTTTTAGCTTGTGAAAATTCAGCTGAGAATTTAACTTCCCTCTTGAAGCACGGTAGCTTTTAGTAATGAGATTATTCTCCCTGTTCTTTGGCTATGCTAAGCCCAAACAATGCATTCAACTTTGACACTAAGCCATTATTGTCAAAACAGTGTCATTTGGAAATTAACAATTAGGTGAAAATGTCTTGCTACAGTAATTCCTTCAGGCTTCTCTTGGCTGCCTCAACTTCATCCAATCTGAAAAATGATGTATCATCACCTTGGCAAAGATTTCAGATGCTGTGTTCCCAAAAATGAATGTAGCATTTGCATTCATTTTGCCTGTTGCTCTTGGGTTGCTTTTTTAAAATTTTAAATCTTTTTATTTACTTCTGATAGCTCCGTTCCATCTTCTCCATCATAACCACTAATGAATGTATTCACATCTTCTTTTCCATAAACAAAGAAATGTGTGTCAACATTATCAGTGCATAAATGGTTCAAAGGTGCTGAAATTCATGCCAGATGCTTCAGTGACTCACTACCAAATGGTGAAATGTCTGAAAGCTTAACAAGATATTCATTTTTCTGCTGGAAATATCTTTTTACAAAGGCCTTTTTCTGTTAAGAGCCATCATTGATCACAGTTCCTCAATATGAAGAATCAACAAGAGCTGAGCAGCCAGCTTACAAAACAGAGCAATTTGCTTCTGCTGCTTGTGTTAAACCATGATTTTATAACAGTCAATTTTTGAGAGAAATTTAAATAAGACACCTTTTAGAAAAAATTTCTTAAGAAAATGGTGTTAATAGGTTGGCTGGGGTTTTTTTTCAGCTTTAAAGGCAAGTGTTAATTTGGACTCTGTGATTTTTTTTTATTCCTTACAGCTTGATTGAAAACAAAATTAGTTGTCATTTGGAAGGAGGAAAGGATGTGAAAGTTGTTATATAACTAATAAGCCAAAAGACCTTTAGGCATCATTCAGTCTGATTGTAGTCTTTGGTCAGTGCCTCAGCCTCATACCTGTGCCTCTTCTGACTAATTTTTATTTCACTTCCTACAAAATGGTGACTTATTTCAATCAAATAAATTCAGTAAATAGAGAAGAATTATGTATTCTAAAATTAATAACCATTCTTTTCCCTGTCTTATCTGCTTTACCCTCTGATATATGAAATACACTCATATTTTGAATGCAGTCATGTCCTGAGATGCAACATTGAATATCACATTAAAAATTATTTTCATTATCCAATATTCTGATTGTTTAAGCTGTTTTAGTGTCCCTCAGAACACTTGGGTAGTTGAAGCTGAGTTCTACTTGATCACTAGTGGTGAGCTGCATGCTGTTTTGATTTCAACTCATTTTCATTTTTAGTGTTTGTTGACATGTGAAACTGATCACTAAAGCAAAAGATGTAGTGAGTTGAGAATATAGAGATTTTCTTTTTAATAGTTGATGAAATTAAATGCTATAAGAACATTGACATTTTCTCTTTAACATGTAGATGTTAAAGTTACAGAAGTTACTATACATTCTACATCAAAAAAGAACACTCAGAATTTATAATTACTTATCCATTTATCCTGTAGATAATATTTTCAGTTCCCATGCTAAAAAGAGGAAGCAAAGTGGGTAGAGTCCCATTTCTAAGCAGTATCACTTAGCTGTCAGGCATTATCACAATGATGCATTGTTTAGAATATAAATGTTATGAGGAACTGTGAATCAAACAAAAGTTTTCAATGTATAGACATTTTTTCTCGTGAAATTTAATGAAAATGTAATCCTCTAAATTAGCAGCTTGGTATAAAAGTCATTAAAATAGATGGAAACATATCCATTAATTTAACAAGTCTTTAGAGCAATTTAAGTAGCTTTTCGCTCCAGCCTGATGAATATTATCTTCGTTATACAGATAATACTGTGGAGTCATGGAAAGGTTAAATGTTGATTCCAAGGCCACAAAATGAGGCAGTTGGAAAACCAAAACTTAAGTATTAACAGCTCTCTGTCTGTACTTCATAATTAAGTTAGGTTTTTATCTAAATAAATGAATTGTTAAGAGTAATTTTTTTTTTAAAGGCAAGATATATTAAAATATATCTTGATCTTTATGTCATAAAAATTAACATGTCTGTAAGTTAAGACAAATTTATTTTAAAATGAATGGTACTCAAACTCCATATTTATGTAGCCATACATTAGGTCATTTATGACATTGCTTTCCTGACTTCTGGCATCTGTAGGGAAAATCCATCTTTTCTGTAAATTGTATTGGTTTTAAAAGACCAAAATGTAATCTGTTTAATTTAGGACTCCATTTAGGTGCCCAAGAAAGTATATTTGACTTTTCTTTTCCAACAAACACATACTGCACAGCTGAGCTTTCAAAAGGAGGTTCAGAAAGTTCCAGGAATCTCAGATAGAAGCATAAATCAATATATTTAGTATAATTTAACTAAACTACTGCTACCAATTTATGTTCAGAATCCCTTTGTCGGTGCCTTGACAAGAAACAGCAAAAAACTCATTGCCAAAGAACTGTCTGAAGGGGAATGAGATGGCAAAAAATTCTCCATTCAGTTTCTTCATGTCCTTCACCATCCCCATGTAGTACAATGTATTCACATTACAATTATATAAAAGAAGTTATATTCTTGGATTAAATGATACCAAAACAAATATTTTCACAATTTCTTTACATAAAACTTTGGATCTAAACATCACATTAGATTTTGAAGGCTTTCCATCTTAAGAAAAAGCTTCTTCAAAGTCCAAAGAAGTTTGTAGAGAAGCAAAACAGGGTTTAAAATCAGAGGTCTGGCCTGAAAGCTGAACAGAAGTTCTTAAAGGTACCTACGATTAAATCCTGGTTTATTTTTGCTGCTAGTAAGTGTTCACATCTTCTCTTCAATTTCTAAAACAGAAAGAAGGGATCCTGGGTCTAGAGAGTAGAAAAGGACTTGGGTTTTAAATAGCATTATTTAGAAGGGAAAAAAAGGAATTGGGGTAGTTGTAGATCTTTAACACTCAACCCAGGTCAGTATTTGCAAGCAAACTGAATGTGCATTATCATATTATTATGCATTTGTGTTGTGATTATTGGAGGGGTTTTTTTTTTTGGGGGGAGGGGGCAGTTCTGTGGGCTTTTTGTGTTTTGAAGGTTTTTTTAGTGGGTTGGTTTGTTCGTGGGTTTTTTTGTAATTTTGTTTTAATTTCTTTTTCCTCAGGATCTTTTTTAATTCTACCCTTTTCTATCTACCCATCTCTGTATTTTTTAATCTTATTTCCATTCTCTGTCATCACTTATATTTATTGCTACAGTCAGCCCAAAGGTAGTCTACATTTCTGCACTAAGAATTATTAGCAGAAAATTAACAGCTAATACTCCTTGAAAAGGGATCAATATGTCTCTGAAGGCCAACACATCTTTTAATTTGTTCATCTGCATCTTAACTCTAGAAGTAGTAGTTTTGTTTAACATTGCTCGATAGAGTCCTGTACAAATGCACGCTCACCATGAACAAAGCTGAGACTGTGGCCCCAGAGCTTTGCTTGTTACAGTTCCTTATTACACCAGTTCACAAGCCCTGCTTTGCAGAAATAGGTTGCTGGATGTCTGGGAGACACTGACCTGTGGCACTGTTTCCTCAGCTTTCTTGCTACACAAATGGCAAAATAAGGAAAGCATTATTAAAATGATTGGCTACTTTTTCTTATTTTCTCTTTAAGCAGCCATCCCATAAGACTGGCTGGTTGTCACTTAAAACTGACTTTTGATTTTCTGTTGAAGTGAATGCAATACACTGATAAATGCTCGGATAATGAATAGAATAAAAAAATTTCATTTCAGTTTTGCAGAGACATTCCTGGGCAACTACAGTTCCTGGTCTTTTTTGGCATGCTGCATATTTAGCTCTCCTCTTCTTTCTCTTGCCCTACATACATAGTTCTTCACTATATCTAGTAATTCACTCATGTTTTTTGGAGTTACAGGAATTCTGCTACTATGAATGTCATATTATTCTTGGACCTCCTTTGAAAATGTTCTCTATCATCATCCTTATAAGGCTTGTGCGGAGAGATTTTTTGCAGTGGATGTAGTCAGCAAATCAGAGCATTCAAAGGGAAGAAGGCAAGCTCCTTGCCTCACTATTGCATCTGTTGTTCTCTTTAGCGATTTAATTCTGCATATTATGAGTGAGAAGCCTGTGCAGTGACAGTATTGCACCATGTTGGCCAGATTATCTCTGAAGTAAAAAAATGGGCTTCAGTTAATATTCTCCCACAAACCAAGAGAAGTAAAGCACTATAGTTTGACTTGATCAGAAATATACAGAAGAGCAACACAAATCATTTAATACAACAATCCAGACAGAGCCAACAAACTAGTATAGATGTGAAGTGGAGGAGAATTTTCCCCTTAAAAAATCCCCACCGAAACACACACATGTACACACACACACACACACACACACACACAAAAGACTCTGCCTGATAATCTGTATGATGTAAATACATAGATATTCTTTGATTATAATATGTTGGCAGGACTTCCTACCTGAAACTTGAAATTCCAAAGATATAAAAAAACATGGTGAATTTTTTTGAACTTCAGAGCCTCTAAGGCCTGAGATGTATTTTTTTTCTCATTTTGTGTAAGAAAACTCACCAAAGTTGAGAATAGAGATCAAAAGATATATTCCTTTCCTCTTCAGTCTAGCCAGGATTTCTCTCTGAGTTTGTGACTAAAATAAAAAGTTAAAGTCTCTTTCAATTTGTTTTCCTATTTTTATTTCTGATGCCTTATGGTAAAAATTCCCTGTGGGTGCAGTGTGATGGCCAGTGCATTCTGCCCTGAAACCAGTCTAAATAGCCTGGAAAGAGTAAGGGAGCCCGGGGAGTGGAATATCATGCATGACAAGTCCAGCAGCTGGTCATAGCCGTACTGGGCAGAAGAAGGGCTGCTCAGGGATATCTGTCTCATGCCATCCATTTTAACATAGAAAATCATGTGTCTTGGTATCAAAAAGTTGGGGAAACATTGTCTATACTACCCATGACATACCTGGATTAATTAATACCTTCTACTAACATGGACTAAAACATATAGCCATTATTTTCTTTCATGCCATCAAGGATCTCTTCTCCTTTAAAAGAAAGTTCCGTGTGTTTTTTTTTTGTTGCTCTTGTGTGAATGTCTGAGCACGCAAATCTTTCAGATCCCATGTAGAAAACTTGATGTGTTTTTAGAAAGTCTTCCTGACCTCTTCTTAGTCAGAACTGGAAGATTTGGGTCAACAAATCTTGACATCTGCATTCAGGTTCTAGTCCTTAGGGATCTGAAGACTTTTGAATAATTGAGTCCCCAGTCTTCATCTCCTCCAATGGGAAGCTATCAGGAAGAAAACATTTCTGATTAAATATGAATTGGAAAGAAAAGACAACAATTGTACCATAGACATGGTACTGTCAGTAAAAAAATACCCAGTCAGGCCTTTGTCACCCCACAACAAGTTTGAGATTCTGTTCTTCCAAATTGGCTTATTTGCAAAAGTGAACTAAGGAGTCACTAGTATGAATACATACATCTTCCTGTGAGTACTTACATCATTGCAGAGAAGCAGCTGTATCTGGTGCAAGCAAAGGGCTAGTTCTTCAAAATAATATAATTTAAAATATTTTAAACAGAATTTCAAAGTATATATTCTCAAAAAGTGCTGAGTAAGTGCAAAAGGTTGATTGTGTATGACTATATAAATAAAGCCAAGTAAGAATATAAAAACTTCTTCTAAAATACATTAGCACATCCAAAAGCTGTAATACCTCAATCTAAAACACAGTGAGTTTGCAAAAAAACTCTTAATCCTAATTAAAATTGATCATAACTTATATAAGATAATATTTGGTTTGCATCTAGCTTTTTATTAATTTATTCTTTTTCCTGATTCCTGAACCAGTTGTCAATCCTTAATTGTACATGCAACTGCTCTGGTTCCAATAGTTCCAAAGTTCAGTAAATTTTTAAGAACACAAGTTTTTCACTTTAAACCATCAGCTGAGGCATTAAATATAACGTATCATAAATAGACATACACCATCTTTAAGATTATGTTTAATAGGAATAGCTATGACAATTGCCCATAGTTGGGAGGACAATTCAGATGAAGATTGGTAGCAATACCAGCATTTTTTCTTTGTGCTTTTATGCTCTGATGTCTGTTTTGTCATGTAGATGATAATTACTGAAAACAAAATTGGAAATCAAGACACGAGCATAGTAGGAGGAAGAGCTGAAAACTGTAAAGCTCATTTATTTTCTAAGTTATGCAAGTCTCATTTTCTGTGAAGCTCTTATATTCTACTGATGGGCAATTTAGAAAATTCTTAGATAATTTTTCATCACTAATTGGGAGCATTTAATTTATTTGGGCAGATAAGAAATGTGAATGTGGGAACTGCATACTTCTAAGACAGTCAAGAGCCAAGACAAAGAAAAGGGAGAAAAAAAAGACCTAAATTTCCCCATGCCAGCCTGAGACTTTGTTCTGTCAATTAATCTCTTTGTTTTAATTTGTTTTAAATCAGGAATAATTATATTTCTGTAATCTGGAAGGCTTCTGAGATTTTAAATTTAGTGGTGCACATAAAGCCTTTGTGAGGCTTCACTGGTAGATGTTCTAAATTAGCACTATGTACTTACAAATATCCTCTAATTTTCTTAAAGGTTGATAATTCCTGGCAGTATTAACTCAATATTTTCAAGGGAGAAATGGCTAATTAATTTTCTAATATTGTAGAAGCACGCTAAAATTAATAAGTACAGAGTTCTACTTAGCACAAATTACTTAATGCTTAAGTTTTGAAATGCTGTGTATTTCTCATATTATGCATATCTAATTTAAGTTTAAAAAGGATTATATATGGAATCACAGAAGGCATAATATGAAAAATAGGGAAGGTTGACTCTACTGTTCATGGAATTATAGGAACCAGGTGACAGATGGTACTTTCTCCTTCCCTTAATGTTGTTCCCAGATGTTGCTTCCAAGAAAAAAAACCCCAAAAAACAAAAAACAACTCCCAACAAAAACAAACATATAAACCCTCAAACAAGCAAAAGACTAATCAAACCAAACCAAATTAAAAAAAAAAAGAAATCACACAAAAAAATCCAACAAAAACAACCAAAAAAAAGCACTATAGTTATAGACCAAACCTGAACAGTAACTTCACCGTTCTGAGAACTTCCTTCAGCAATGATTGAACAGTTCCTGCCACATATGGTTTACTGCAAACTCACTTTTCCTCCTTATTTAGACTCTACATTTCAGCTTTGTTTTGTAGTCATCTTCTCTGTGTGTCTCATTTCTTTTGCTTTTTTTCAGCTGACTGGTAGTATCTCCTAAATAAAATCCCTCACAGCTATCCAGTAATGGATAACTGGTACTTAAAGGAGCTACAGATAGATTTTTTAATGCCATTCTTAGCTTTCCATGGCTTGTGACTTTTCCCCTCCTTTGTACCTTGAAAATTAACATAATTAGGTGTGGTTTCTATGGTGAGTGCACCAGAGATTGCAAATTTGATAAAATGGAAGGTGGAGGGACTGCTTTTTCAATAATACATATTTAAAATGTAGCGACTGCTCCTGGAAAGATCAGGACTAGCTGGAAAACCATTTAATCTAGGAGGATATACTGAGTAAAGAACAAATTAAGCTTGTAAATGGAGAGATCTAGGAAAGGTGAATAGAAGTGTCTGCATTTGTGTGGTATGGCAGCACCTCCTTGGATGAGGTGTAAAAACATGGGAGAGCAAGGGAAAACACGGATTTGAAACAAAGAGAGGCAGCATAAACTTTTCATAGGCAGTCTCATCAAAGAACGTGGGGAGGTCCTCTAGCCTTGAAACCTTAAGTTTGTTTCTGAAAGGCATTGCCTTTCAGAAACAAAGGGTGAACCTAGGTAATTATCTTGGCTTCTACAGCTGATAGTAAACTTCAAGAAATCATAAATATCATCTAAACCAAGATTCAGGATACTAGGATTAAATTACAGGGCATATTTTCTTCTATTACACTTTTCTTCTGTAACACCCTGCCCAGCTGGGCAAGGACAATAAAGAAGTTGACATAACTTTGCTAAAAGAAAAGCACTTATTTTCATTTTTAGCTTGACTAGTATTTAAAGCTGATTTAGGAAATAACGCACTTTTAGATTGTTCTTATTTCTCCTAAAGAAAAAAAATCTAAATAATTGTATGTTAGCAAATAAGTCATCGCAATGTCTAAATTCGAGCAGTTCTAAAATCTCAGGTCTTGTGTATTTCTAATTCATCTGTAGAAGTCAGACTGGTGCCTGACCCCCATACTTTGTGAAGCCTACTCCTTTATTTATGAGTGGGTCTGCCAAGAAACAGATAGTGAAAGGACAACCTATGACTCGGGGAGAGCACATTTGCTTTTCAGAGTAATAAATTACTGGTGACAATTTCAGAAGAGAGCAGCAGTGCCCACAGATGCCTCTCCAGGATAGTTGAAAAATGCCTCCTGAGTTTATAGCAATTTCCTTTTCTTGTCAATGATCTGTATGTAAACCAGTTTCTTTAGCACTTGTGTACATAGAGGTTATTCTGAAAAATCATGTAGCAAAAAAATTGCAGTTATCATCACAATTAGCAAGAAAAGGCCGTTTGACTACCACATAGTAGAATTTTGCTTTTTGTTTTTTAAATGTCTGCTGTATCTTGTTTCCAAAGAATTATGCTATTCAATAAATAAATAATCTCCATTGCAGTCTTATCTAATTAATAAAATGAAATCCTCACAGAAGGAACAGAAAAATGTTCATCTGAGAATGAGCTTTCCTCTTCCTAGAGAAGACAAAAAAAGTCATATTTGACTGCAGGTTTGTTGCACACTGAGTTATTTCCAGAATGGAGCACAGAAATTTTAATGAGCTAGGTTATTCAGAAAAAAAATTAGAAGATAGGATGTTAAGAGCATAGTAAAAGAGCCTGCTTTTTTTTTTTTTTTAGCACAACTTTCACAGACTCTTTTTGAATACTGCAGTTTTCCAAGAAGCCTTGCACCTTTTGTCTGAAGCCCACTGAAGGACAGTAAAAACTGCCTATAAGCTGTCTCTCAGATCGTCTGAAAACAGTTTCATTTTTCTCAAAAAACCCCCTTTGTTTTCATGTGACGTAAATAGCAAAAAAAATTTCACAGCAATTTTTTTACTATATTTCAGTAGAACTGAATTTATTCTAATACTGGTGGAGTACAAAAAAAAGTCTTTTTTAAAATTAGTGTTGTCTGTTATTATTCAATCTTGATTCTCATGCTTTTCAATATTTCTTTCAAAGTTCCATACACTGGGAGAAATTTGTCAGACTAAATTCTTAGCTTGTTCATGGGAACTAAGGTTTTAAATAAAACATTGCATGTAAAGAGATTCATAATGCTATCAATTCTCAATGTTTTATCTAGTCCTTTGCCCTTCAGGTTGTGGAGAATATCCAAGATCATCATTCTTACATTCATATCAGATGGGAAATAAAAATAATTCAATCTATAAGATGTCTTAAAATTCATAAATTCATGTGTTCTCATCTTTTTTTTTTTAAGAATCTCATTTTAAGACTTATTGTGCCTGGCTTGTGATTGAGTGTCTGGCTTTGACAGTACAGTTAAATATAGAATGTTCATTCATTTTCTTCAATTTGCTTTCTAAAACTTAGCTGTCAAAATCTTTCTACCTATACATTCATGTTCCCATTTAACCATCTGACCCCTTTTCAGAAAATAAAAAACCAACCTTTTACTTAGCTCAATGCTATAACCTCATTGTTCTAAATGTTTTGTTTTGTTATAATAATGTAGTAGTGTTCAATACTCTTTGTAAATACGGTTCTTTTTTTTTCCTGTGTCGCTTTCATAAAGCATTATGCTCTTCTTAAAATCTTAATTAAACACCTACTAAGGCATTTTGTACTTTAGTATCCCCTTACTGCTGAAACTATCTAGTGAAGAAGATGGAAACACCTAGAATGTGTTTAAAAGTGAAAAGTATAGAGATCTAGGCTGGTAAGCAACAGGAGAGGCTGCTTATGAGCACTGATAAATCAGAGAAAATAATGTGTAGTATTAATATCATTTAGAGGATAGCACAGTTTAGACAGACAAAGCAGCTTTTTTTTTTTTAATTCACATTTTATTATCTGATCCAGTAAGTATTCATCTTAATTGTAAAATGTTAAAAATGCCCAAGGGGAAATAAACAATCTTACTGCTGGATTGAAGTTACAAATTCAACCAAGCATAGTGGGGAGTGAGGCTCATCTACCTCTTTCTCTGCATGTGAAAGGGCTTTCTAATCTCTGTTTATTAATATAATATTTGATTTTGAAACTCTTCATTTCAATGCTGGCAATATAAGTATCCTATTCTTTATTCTAACACAGGAAATGGAGTTTGTCCTTTACTCCGATCAGAGAGACCTAGTCCCACCTTTACCCTTAATTGATCTCATCTATAATCTCCCCAACATGCAGCCCAGGTGCAGTAGTAGAATCAACCATGCAGTTCAACAAGAGGAAGTGCAAACTTCTGCACCTGGGGAGGAACAACCATGTTAAGCACTGGTGCTTGCTGGGGCCCACCAGAGGAAACACAGCTTTGAAGTAAATGGATCTGGGGATCCTGGTGGACATCTAGTTGAGCATAAACCAGCATGTGCCCTTGTAGTAAAAGTGTCTAATGAAGGCTTGCCCCCAAGTTTAGGGGGATGATCCTTTCCCTTTATTCATCACTAGTGAGGTCACAGCTGGAGTCCTGTGTCCAGTTCTGGGCTCCCCAGTACAAGAGACACAGGGACATGTTGGACAGAGTTCAGTGAAGGGTCACAAATATGGTTAAGATCATTACTTCTATGAAAAAAGCTGAGTGAGCTGGAATTGTTCAGAACAAAAGGCTCAGGGGAATCCTACTGATGTATAGAAATGCCTGAAAGGAGAGTACAAAGAAGATGGAGCCAGACTCTTTTCACTGGTGGGACAGGACAAGAGGCAGTGGGCACAAGTTGCCTTGAGGAGTTATGAAGTTTCCTACCTTGGATATATTAACAAACTGATATGGTCCTGGTCAACCAACTCTAGTTGGCCTTGTGATAGCAGAGATTGGACTAAATGATGCCACAGGTCCTGTCCAATCTTATCAGAGTGTGTTTCTGTGACTTATTGGTTATTGTTACAACATTTCCAAAATTTCTTTTTTAACTAGGTCTCGGTTTGGGAATTATATCCCACTGAATTTGAACAGAACTTATAAAAAACATGATGAAAATCAACCTTCTAGACCTCAGTATCTAAACTAAGTAAGATTGAAATAGCAGTGAAATGTTTTTATAGTTGTCTTTGATTACAGTTAGGTCCAATTCTATTTGAGTAAAATAAATATCTGGCAAATTAATTTTTTTCTTTGAAATGCTGGTTTTCCATAGCAGTTGTCTGCAGTCCCTCCATGCATGTAGCTTCTGAAAACAGATCACTTATTAGAATGCTTAGACACATGATCAAAGGTAACTTTTTTGTTAGTCTTAAAATAAATATCAGTGCCCACTATCTCTAACATTCTGTTGATTTATGGTTCTCAGAACAATTTTCCTGTCTTGCCAATAATTCATTCCTAGTATGTGTTTTAAGGGAAAGTGTTATAAAACATAACCTTTTAGATTAAAAGCATCAATTAAATGAAGTAAATGTCCTATAATTACAAGAGATACATGTATAGGTCTCAGAGAAGATTAACTTAAAAGCTAACTGTGAACACTTTGTCAGTTTAATTATTAATGCAAAATTTACTGTTTATCACAGATGGTTAAATACACGTCCTCGATAGTAGTTACTCCTGTGCAAATTTGAAGGTGCTGCATATCTTGCTGTTTGATATTCTCCTGATGATATATGTAGCCTACTCCAGTGAAAGCTTTCTCTGAACCTGGCTGGTCAGTCTTTATGCAATTTAATGTGTGGCATACCTACTTTGAGTGCCATGACATAAACAGTTGTTTCTGTTCAAGCAGAAATTCATGCTATGGATATTTCCATGGAAATGTAGAAATCTTCAATTGTTTTATATTTCGGTCAAAAAATGTTCATGTTTATGTTTCATAAGCATTAGATCTCAACATTTGAACATAAAAATATTAATATTAGGTCTGTATTTGTTGATTTTGATAGACAGGAGGTTTTGGTAGACAGGAGTTACAGGGATGGCTTTTGTGAGAAGCTGCCAGAAGCTTCCCCATGTCCGACAGAGCCAGAGCCACCCAGTTCCAAGTTGGACCCTGGGCTGGCCAAGGTTGAGCCCATCAGTGATGGTAGTAGTGGGGAAAAGTTACTGTGCAGGAGAAATTGCAGCTGGAGAGGGAAGTGAGAATATGTGAGAAGCAGCCCTGCAGACAGAGGAGTCAGCAGAAGGAAGGGCAGGAGGTGCTCCAGGCACCAGAGACATTCCCCTGCAGCCCGTAGGGAATCCATGGTGGGACAGCTGTGTCCCTGCAGCCCGTGGAGGACCCCACATCGGAGCAGGTGGGGGGCCAAGGAGGCTGTGACCCTGTGGGAAGCCCACACTGGAGCAGGACCTGTGGACCCCTGAAGAAAGGAGCCCACGCTGGAGCAGTTTTACTGGCAAGGCTTGTGACCTGAAGGACTGCATATCATTTGCTCCTGTGTCAACAGTGTCCTGTAGTTTGTTGCCTTCAGTGTGCTTGTTTGTCTGATGAAAGGGCATACAATCATATCCCTTTTTCAGCCTCCATTTTACCAGGGTTTAAAGAACTGCAGTCATTGAATACCAGCACCTACAACAGGCTTTGTGGTACTCTTGGTTGAATTTTTTATCTTTCATCAAGTTATTTTCTCTTTAACCAGAATTACCATACTTGATATAACCAGTATTGCAGATGGGAGTAAGACCTTAAGGTCTTTCATAATGACATCAAAAATTTTCTTTCTTTACTGAAAGTATAAAGCCTGAAACCGTTTTAGATTGTCTTTACTGTTTTTCAGAACTTTCTCGCATCAATGATTTCTAGTCATCCTGTAACATATATTTGCCCATGTTCTTTTCCTCTGCTATTTCAGACTCACCCTCTGCATTGTGGCATCAATTCCTGTTGTTTAGCCTTAAGTTCACAAGCTATTGAATTTCACTTCATTTCTATTATTACGATCCCCAAGGTCATCCAATTTTTCCTGTATGGAAGAGAATTTTCAATTCTTTTCTGTAGAGATGATGACTCCAATTCTTTTTAATCAGAGAATCTCATTAACCCACTCTTCCACTTTGTGCCAAGGACATCAGATAGCATATTAAAAAGATTAACCTCATGACCAGTTCTCAAAAAGATCTGCTTGTAAGCCTTCCCCAAGCTTGTTCTGCTCTTCACTGTGCTTTTCCATATTTCTTGCTTTCCAGTTATCAACAAACCCAAATATCTCAATCTTATCATTCTTTCTTATACACTTTTACATCAATTTATCAAGATATACCCCCCTTTTTCTCAGTATGAACATTTATAGGAGCAAAAAGGTTCTGGAATGGTAATTTGATAGATGAAAGGTGAACTTGGAGCGTAACCTTGCTTTCTTTCCTCTTGACAGTGAAATGTGTGAGAGAAATGTAAAAAGAAATGCATGTACGGTTTAATTTGTGTACAGAGAGGTAAAAACTAATGACCTGCAGGAAAGGTCTCCTATTAGTAACCTGTAATATGACAACCACATTATCTTTCTGTGTCCTTTACACTGGTGGTCATCTTCTCTTTTTAATCCCAGGTTTAAAGAAAAATCTTTGATACATTCCTCCCCTTTCCCCTTTCCACATCCCCTCTTTTTTTTCCCCTACTCTCTAGGGGCTTGCCTGAGAAGCAGGCTGAAATCACTAGTAGTTAGGCATTATCTTGCTACATCTTAGAAAATGTAATTCTTACCTACTGACATGTACAGGTGCTCATATGGTGTAGAGGATGTGGCCCCTGGTAACTTACGGATAAAAGAAATACCTACTCATAGCCAGCAGAACACATGCAAAGGGTCATCCCTTTGATTCTCTTGTTCAATGCACTTTACCCATTCTCTCCCATGTGCCTGACTGGAAAAGGAAGAAGAAAGGAAAAAAGCAAACAAGAGATGAAACTTAAAACTTTTCTCAAAATTATGTCTTGTGCTGCCTTGGTGTTAGCGTTAAGTTTAGCTTTGCTCTGGCCTTTTATGAACTTTTTACTGCTTCTTACTAGGAGCAATAAATCATTACCATTACAAACTTCTATTCAGCAATATTATATAAAGGGAAACTAGACTTGAAAGGCACATTGCAGGCTAAAAAGCAAAGGCAATGCTTTCAAACCAAAGGCAAGTCATTTCAACCAGAATCATGTAATTTGCTGGTTTTGACTTCTTCTCTTTGTGTACCACACCATTTTCTCTCTGCAAAGTCTCAAAACAAACTTTACATCTCTTTCTGAAGACCTGGCCTTCTCCTCCCTTTTTCGCCACCTTGCATTATCAAAAGTATTAAAAATCCTCTTTTAACTAACCTCTCAACAATAGGAGCAGTGTTGGATGTCATTTTTGTTCTGTGAATTGCCATAAAGAATAGGAACACAAGTAGGAAGAAGTCAACACGTATATCAGATTTTTTTAAGATGGTATTAATTGTTGTTTGGGCTGTGAGTGGTGTAAAATTTACTTTATCTGCCATACTAAACTTGTTTTGTTCACTGATGTTGACATCTGTGTGCTTATGGACTTTTCTCTGAGTACTTAAAACATTTGTCTGCCTGTGCATAAACTACAGTAGCATCTAGAAAATTTTCTCAAGAAACTTTGCACAACTGTCCATTTACTTTAAGCAATGCCTTAACTCTGTAAAACTAACTAAATAAATTGTCATATGAATAGTTGGGTTGCAGTGAGAACTTCTGCATGAACTCTCTATCTAATGCAGCCAGCATGGCCCCTGTCAGCAGTTAGCACTTCTGTGCCCTGCAATGGAACACAGCTCAAGGGAAAAGCATGACAGTATCAGAGAAGGAGAAGCCCTAGCACAAGGTGACTGTAATATCAGTAATTTCTTTAGATAATGAAAATTGCAAGGGGTTGTTTGTCCTGCACTGTAAAGGACAAGGTAAATAATTAATTACAGCTGTAAAGTACCTGCAAGAAAAACTCTTTATTAAGGTAAAAAAAAAAAAAAACCAACCCCGTCCTGTTCTTTATGAAATTTTCCTTCTGTCTGCATTTTGCACTTGTATCATTAGATTATTGAAGTTAAATACTTGTGACCTTTGAGTGAAGTTTGGAATAGGCAACTTAAATCTGCTTTTAAAATACTTTTTTCTCCTCCTGATGCTCCCTGAAGACTTCATTTTCCCTCTTCCACGTTAACAGCGTTCATTTTATAGCAGATTGATGTTCTCATAAAAACAGTAGTACATTTGGTGTCCTTTTTAGAAAGCTGTGTAACTATAAGCAATATTTCCAGTAATTAACAGTTCAGTTGGGGAAAGGTTGAAAAACATGGCAAAGTGTGTACAAAAAGGGACATAAAAACAATGAAGCAGACAAAAATATCCTCTGAATACAGTGAACTTTTGACACCCAGTCAAATCTGTGCTGTTTTCTAAAGGCTAGAGCTCTAAGGGACTCTTTCTTTTCAAGGTTTGTCATTATTTCTCTCATCAGTGTTAAGGAACTGAACCTACTGTTCACACAGATGACCACAGCCCTAGAAATAACATTACTATTCTTGTCACTTATAACTACAAGACAATTAACAGTAATGAGTTTGGGAACATTCTATCTCCACAGCTGAATAAAGTAATATGTTTTCTCTAGAACTTGCCAGACAAATCTCTGAATCATCTCTAGGAATATTCAGTGTATTTTACCCCAGCTTGGGGCAAACAAAACCTTTGATTTCTTCCTTCTAATAGTATAATAAAAGTAGGAGAGCTGTGCAAGAAATGGAGCCAATCCTGAGATTAACTCAGTGTATACTTTTACAGAAGGCATTTTGAATTTGACAGTCACAGGTAAAAAAACTTGCCCGAAGTATTAGGAACAAGATAATAAACTGCATTTATAGAATTTTTTTCTACTATAGGAAACTTCAATCAAAGTTATAGTAAAATAAGTAATAAATATGTTCGTACTTTTGGGAAGAGAGAATGGGATCTTTTAAAAGAGTTTGTTAATGAGGAGTTAAAATGGTTGGAGAAAGGAAAAGCATTTGTACTAACAGCATAAGCAATTGTTTTGGCTTGCTTCTGTTTATTCCTCTGGAAATGTCTAGTAAGCTTGCAGGCAATGGAAGGAAACATGATTTATAATAGATATAAAAGGCAAAGTTCCACCTTCAAGCTTGAGGGCAGGAAATAGGATTGTGGCTGAGCATAAATGTACTTCACAATTCAAGCTCCATCTCTTCTGGTGCAGTCCCATGGCATCAATGTGTTGTAACCTATGGAGGAAGTTGTCTCATAACTAATTCCTGAAAATTGTGTGATTTCATTTAGGGCTGAGGTTATAAGGTTACCGAACAGATCCCTGTGTGCTTCAGAGCAAAATATAATAGTTTCTTCTGTACCAGAATTATCTGATGTTTTATCACTCTATAAATTACAACTCCTTCCATGGACTGAGTGCATGGGGATAGTCCAGGGCTGCTGGGCTCTGTACCAGGGCTCACAAATCACGATCCTGTTCAGACAGTGTAAGTCTTGATGCAGGACTAAAGGGAGTCAGTGAAATCTTTCACTGATCAATGATTTGCAGTTGTAGACTTCTATTGAATTCAAAAGCCACCTGCTGGTGTGTCTCTTCAGGGAAGATGTCAATCCAATTAACTGTTAAGTGTTTCAGCGCTCGAGAAATGAATGTGTTTAATCAGCCTTATTTTGCTAGTACATACAGCGTCTGTGTTTTCTATTTTTGCCATTAATTAGGAAGCATTTGGTGATACGGGGTATGCAAGTAAGTGCACCGTTCAAATTTGCAGCAATGTCTGCTGGCGTTTTTCTGATTTTTAAGTTCAAGTATTGAGACATATTATAAGAATAAAACTACAGATGGATATTTAAAAATAAATACTAATGTCTTTATGATTCTGAATGATTTGCAAAAGTCATGTCTATAGGCTGAATGGATGCTTGAAATATAGAAATAACCAATTAGAAAGGTATGAACTACAATACATTTTTTTTCCAAAGTTCTTCTTCATTTAGGTTAATCACATGTATATTATGCTTACATCATTACATACTTCCTACCCTAAATAAGCAGAACGAAGATTAAAATGAGGAGGCGATGGAAAAAATACTGCATGCTCACAAGTTAATGATAAAAAAAGACTAATTTCAACAGGATAATAATTTCATTCCCTATGTTTTATAGCTTCAATGGATGTATGGTAGTCAGTCTTGCTGAACTAAGAATAAAAGTGGAAAATTGGTATTTAGATTAAAAATATATAACACTTAAACACATTAAGGAGGTTGAAGTGTGAAATTTTATTTCACGTGTTCTGATTATCAAAATTCTGAAATGTTTCAACGAGTTTTATTGCTTCATATGTTGGCAAGGAAATACCACATTTTAAATGTTAAGCTATATTCTTAACTGAGATATCTTTGGAAGAGATTATCAATGAATATTATTTTTTTTAATATGATATTTGGAACATCATGAAGAAGCAGCATTGTTCAGGAGAGATGCTCATTAGTGGAAAGAGGCCTTTGTTTTTATGCATATAACTAAGAGAAACAATAGCTTCTTTTCCTCAGAGGTCTGCAAAAGAGACCTTATATCTGTTTTCTGCTGTTTTCTGCTGAAGTGATAAAACAATTTTATCACAGCTAACCTTAAAACACTAAAGGGTATTCTAGAAGGCTCTTTCTGCCAAATGACCCCCCACTTTTCAGGGAAAAAACCCACCTCCTTGCAAAATCACTCTAGTAAAGAAGAAAAATGCCCTATGAGGGAACATACAAGAGATGGAAATGAAGGTGGTTGCTGAGATTTTCTTTAGTTCAAGTGCAAAGATAGAGTAATCACTGTTTCTTGTGAAGGTGGAGGAATAGTTACCTTGGATTGGAAAGGGTTTTTTTAACTGTTGAGGCAGAAAAGTAGCAGTTGCCTCTAACCTTTTATTCTCCCTCCATCTGTATCCAGACACATTGCTTTGCAGAAAGGTTAAGACAAACACTGAGATAATGTAGAACAACTTTTGCATACACAGAATTTCTCTTCATATTTCTATCAGTAACAGAAAACTTGTATTCAGATACCAGACACATGACAGATCTTCCTGTTTGCTTTCATCATAGATATTAGAGCTGAAATGTAAAATATTATATATATATATAAGTTATAATTTGTATAATTATAAAATTAACAGCCTGGTAACCCCATCGGTCCTTCAGGAAAAACTTGCCCCAGTATGGGAGCAGTAATGACAGCACCAGCCAAATTCTTATCAGGAGCCTGTTCTGGTGTAGGTCCTTCCTTCAGGGAATATTCACTGGCTCCATTGCTGCCAGGAAGACCTGCTCTGGTGGCTGGAGTGCCCCTTCGCTGACCCCTGATCCATTTGTACTTCTGCTGTATGTAGGTGTGTATGACATTGAAAATAAACTATGCAATTCCTTAAAAAAAATAATTTATATTTATAATATATTATTTAAGGGAAATTATGGTCTATAAAGTGTGTGTAGCCTTTTAGAACTGATGGAAATAGTCTAAAAAGTGAGGATACCACTCTGAATATTATTTCCCCTATGTCACAATAAGCTTCATTGTAACAGAATTCAGCATTTTCTGTTTAGACCTTCTGTCTTCTGTTATTTTAATGAACAGATATGTTAATTTCGAAGTTAAATTTCTTGAACAAAGTTACACAGACTATATGGTGATTCTGAACTACTTTTGCTTACACAAAGTCTTCAGAAGTTTGGAGATACTGGATATTTTGTGTTTGCAGATCTAACATTTCTGAATGGCACCTTTCTACTGTTCGTGTACAATAAAAACACATGGAAAGTGAGTTTTTAAAACAAAAGTTCTGAGCTGAAGACAGAAACTTAATATTTCTGTTCTTGATTTCATAATTCGGGAATTTCTTTTCCTACTTGTCTTAGTGATCTCTTACAGCCAGTGCAGTGAAGAGAGAGACTTGAAGAAAATTGCTTTGACTCTGCAAAGTGTGACAGACTTGATTGCTACCACAGCGAGTCAGAAAGTGTCAAGGTGGCAGTTCCCTCATGCTGAACTCTACTATTGATCCAGACCTGAGTCAAGGAAAATGCAAAAACCCCCTTATACAAACTCCAGAGACAGGCAATCAGCAGATCCTGAAAACCAATTCGAAGTTACTAGTTTCAACATAAACCATGGAAACTGGCCAGCAGACTGTTGAGGTGAAAACATGTCACCTCGAGTTTCAGCATTCCAATCCAAAGTTGATAGCTTCAGTCAGTGGAGACAACTAATCAATTACCTGGTACGAATAATGATGGACTATCAGAAACTTTCTTCAAACTATTACTCAGATGCTGCACCGTGTTAAAATATGACATTGATAATAAATGCAGTGTGATGATTTGGAAGACTTGTTGCTTGCAGACAGCAAGGACATTTCCCTTGCCCAAAATACATAATTTTTATGCATAATTTATTTTGCATGTGGCTGTGGAATACACAGATCACTACAGGAATTAAAGCAAACCAAAAGTACCCCAACATTGTAATATGTAGTCCAACACTGTAGTGGTCTAAGATAAACTTCCAGTATGTGATTATGAGATCAGGGAAAATACTACAAATTTTTGTAGGAATTTTCACAATATTTAAAAGGGATTTTTTATATATTAATGGATAATTTACTTGCACATGTCTGCAGTGCAAGTTTTTGATTTTCTACAGGTATACATATGGGTATATTGAAGCATAGTATAAAGCAGGGTGAGACTAAAGGTATTTTGGCAATAGGAAAGATGTCTCTAAAGGATTAGGGACTGGTCATGCAGACAGTTTTGTGTCACTGTGGAAGCAGAAGATACTTCATTTGAATCTTATACTGGGGACTTTCATTCCAGCACTGTCTGGTTTTTTGTCTATAGGGGCTTCTTAAGGCCCATCTAGAAGAGGTCATGTCTGTTACGGATGCGTACGAGGGCAGCTGGTAGAAGGAAACAAACAGCTGTCATGCTAATTTTTATTCCACTCAAAACATGATATAGCAAATGCACAGATGAAACTATACATGCAAAGAAACACTAAATGAGCCCACCCAAATGTTAAAGTTACAGTAAAGAAAAAAATCTGAGCTCTTCATAGACATTCACAGAATCAGCAAAGTAATCTTAATCTATAATCCTCATGTGATGTAATCTGCTTTGGTCTACTGGCAGAAATCATGCTAGGTCAGCTCATTCCAGTTATGCTTTGGGTTTGTTCTTTTCAATTCTACTGACTGAGAATTAAGGGGGAAAAATGAAGAGGGTAAAAAATATTAGACTGTGAATATTAAAAATCTTTACCACTTTGATACATTTAAGAATTTGCAGAAATTAGCAAGTGATTTGGGGAATTTATTGTGAAGAAAACAAACAGATTTTACTATAGCCATCACAACTTTTGTTTTTTTTAATACGACGCTGATAAAAAACAGTCTGCACAAATATGTTGCTAACTAAATGAGAAATCCCACCCTGCCCCTTAGTTTGCTTGAGGAATGGTGTCTATGAGTTAGAAGGGAGTGTTGGACCCCAGCTCAGACAGGAAATGTGTGAACTGGCAGCTGTCCAGAGTTAGGTTTGTGTGTGTGAGTTGGGCACATGGCAAATGGGTTTTGGATCAGGACTGGCTGTGCTTTGTATCTTTTTTGTTCACTGCTGCCTATAACTTCATGAATTATATTACTGACAGTTTTCTAAATTATAAAGGACTATTTGAAAAAAATACATAATCAAGTAAGATAGAACACCAATATATTCCTGCCCTGAAAGTAATGGGCTTCTAAATAAAAATATCTTGGATAAGCTAAACCTTATATAAGATGGTTATGTTATAAAACAGTATGTGGAATTGAATTACTCTCTTGCTATGTTGAGTTGGAATCACTGATTTTGCAGCCTGTGTTCAGTATTAAGGGCTACACGAAATACTCAGTTGCGCCAGGGAGGATATGAAGAGATTAGAGAGACTAATATATCACAGACTAACCTCTTTGCTCTGGACATTCGCAGGGACACAGGCAATTCTCATTCTGCTGCTTTCTGGAGCCACTGGATATCAAAACCAAAAAAAAAAAAGAAATCAAGATTGTAAGGAAAGCTGAAGTGTAAGGTAAGCAAGTCTTCATTAGTTATAATTTTCCATGTTGAGCATATTTTCCATATTGAATTGTGAATTTAAGTACCAGATATAATTTTTTAGAAAACAAAAAAGAACATCACTGGTTGAATTGTTACTAGCAGCAACTAATTTTTTGTTTTATAACTCCTTAGTGTAATTCCTGAATGATAGTACTGTTGATCTCAACTTTTTTGAATTATGGTAAGAAAGATACTTCTAGCAAAGTGGTAAAAATTAGAGTATTATTAGGAGTTGCTTGTTCCTTGAAAAATATCAAAAGTCTCCATGGATACATAAAAATCACATGCTAGAAAACAGATAAGCCACACAAACAATTTTTATTTTCATAGAATCATATAATATGTTAAAGGGAAATGTAGTCTTATATAACATAGTCTTTCATCATAATTAATTGTTTTATAAAATAGGTTAATAGTAGATAAGAGGTTCTAATTAAACACTGCTTGTATGGCTTTCTTGCCTGTCTCAACAGGAGAGATAATCTAGTTTATTTTCTTAGTATTTTAGAAACATACTAAACTGTTAGGGTTATGCTAAAATTTCTGATTCTTGTGTGGATTACCCTTTTCTGGCTTTGTTCTCGATCAGTGATATCAGGAGTTCTCTGAGGAGCTTTAGAATGTCATGAATAAAACCTATAAACAAAAAGTTAAACAGAAACTTCATGCTGTGGAGAGAGTGGTTTTTCCTAGAGGTGTCCATGAACAGTGAAATAATTGTATTTCAAATGTCTACTTGAGGAAGGAAAAAGAAAAAGAAGGAACAATTTTCAAAGATGGGAGTAAAACCAAGAAAAATAACAATGTCAATCTAACTATTACAGTCTTAACTCCTGTGTAATACTCTGTATAAGCATACAGAGAAGGGAACTATCAAATTAGTCACATTGCTAAATGCTACTGTTTTGCATGGTTAAATTTTCATGTATGTAGGAAAAATGGTCTTAAAATTAGTTTCAAGTAAGTTATTTTGATCTTTTTTGGAAAGCACTGTGAGCCTCATTGCTGAAGATGTTTACTAATTCTAGAAATTTCTAGTTTCTTAAAAATACCTGGTGAAGAGGTACTACACTTGCCATTTATTAATTTTTTAAGTAGTAAATGTGAGTCAAAAATTTGAATAAAAAGTTTTGATAAAAATTTATTTTTAGGCACGAACCTTTAGACTACTTATAATTAATCTACAGAAAATTTTCTTAAATGCAGATATAAAATAAAAATTCTCAAATAGAGATCAATAGATGCCAAGTGAAAACAGTAAGAGTTTAAAATTGAGCTGGACTTTGAAACTCTTATTTTAATGTTTTATATAAGTGTATTCATGCTGTAAGGGAGATTTTATGATTATGCCTACAGGGTTTTGTCCAAAAATACTAATTTTTAGCAACTGGGCTTTTGTGTTAATTTTTTTTTTTTTTTTAATGAGAATAAATAACTTCTCAGTTGATGTCCTATGCAGTTTAGGGCAAAAATGCAACAAATAAGGCAAGGTGGTAGTCCTCTTGTACTTGTGTGATCCTCATGGTAGCAGAAAAAACATTTCTACCAGCTGAATAATTCAGCACTTCATAGATTTACCAAAGGCAAGTAAGTGAGTCAGGAACTTCTGGTAAGGAGTTAGGAAAGGACTTAAATGGGAAGGGATTTGAAAAAATAAAATAAAATTTAAAAATGGAGCTAGTCCTTAGGGAGGAACTGAGTTAAGATTATGGAAAGATAAGAATACGGAAATTGCTATAAGTTCAAACCTGACACTGTTGGCAATTGTTAAAACTTGGTCCTTTAAGAGTTTTGATTTATTGCTTTGGAGTCGTTTCTGGAAGGAAGTATCTTCAATGAGTGGAAAATCTTGGCTGTGCTGTAGATTTCCTTAATTTAATTTGATTTTGTGTATTTTTAGATCCAGGGAGCATAGTTAATAGCAAACATTGCTGTACTAAAATTTGTCTATGAAATTTTGGGTTGTAAATGATATTGGGAGATAGTTACCTCTTAAGTTTCCTCTTAACACAGAGGAAAACATTTGAATTTATAGAGCTCTTCTTCCATATTTTGCTGCAAGCAAACTCAGAAGGTATCCCAGTGAAAGCCTAAAAAGCATCTAGATCATACTTTACAAAGATGAATCTTAGATTTCAAAGTCACTTTTCTAGGTCAACAAAAAGAATATAAAGAAAAAGAGAGAACATCCATTTATTTAGCATAGGTGCAGTAGGTGCATATTTCCTCTTAAACTTTGCATAAATCCATTATTTTAATGATAAAATGTTTTTGTCTTCTCTACAGTCATAAGACTATCAAAAACACAGTGATAATGGGCAAAGTTGAGAACTCAGTTAGGTCATATCCCACCTCTCCTATCAGAACCCGTGGGGAATGCTCAGCTGCTCTTTGATTCTTTTGTGTCCCTTCTGAGTTACAGCTGATTATTTTTACTTTTATTTTTGTAAATGTAGTACGGGTGTTAAGGGAATTCTAGATAGACAAAATGATGACTTGAAGATACTTCAGGGCAGGGGAAGAGGAAAGATGAGATGAAAGAAGGGAGAGGATCCATGTGGGAGGGAATATTTGCTTGTTTTAGCTGAATTGTGGATTCATCTGTCTTTGTATCCTCAGAATTTCTTTGTGTAAATTAGTCCAAAGGACTTCAGGAACTGTTAAGAAATTTCATTAAATCTGCTACAACTCCGAGTATCTCTGTACTATATAAATGAACTCTGTTAAAGTGGAAATTCTCTTTCAGATGGTGAGAGTTAATCTGAGACGTTAAAATCAATGGATACAATAGAAAAAAAATGGCCAAGCCCAAGTGGGTGAGGTTTATTTTAAGTTGAATTAGTTTATAGTAGTAATTTAAAACTCTTTATGAGTTATTTTTTTCAGCTAGTTACTACACTTTATTTAACAGTAAAGCTGGTAAGAGAAATGGGCTGGATATTTACATTCATAGTGTGCTTGCTGCTGTTCTATAATCTCTAAAGTGACTGTATTTTTTTGGTTGTGCTGCTTTGGGAAACCCTGTAGCTGAATTAGATTGCAGGCATATTTGTAGATTTGGTGCTATATTATTGCAAAACAACAAGTTTTTTAGCAGTATTCCATTGAATTAGAGAAATGGAGTCTTTACCCTTAGATGTATTCAAAAGCTGTCTGTACATGTTCCTGAGCAATCAGGCCCTGTGTGAGTAGAGGACTTAGATGAGATTGTCCAGAAGTTCCTTCTAACCTCAGCCAGTCTGTCATTCCGTGAATCTGCAAACTTTCCAACAAATCTGTAAAAGTATACTTCTTCAGGCCTAAGAATGGCCTGCTCATTTTTTAGAAATAGCATTTGAAACAGTTCTCATACTTCTCTTCCTCTGTGCCTCAAGCTGCTACAAAGATTTTTCTGTGAGGCTTAGAAACTCTTCTGGATCTTAACTACAGGAGTTATTTGCACTGGATTTGTCAGCCAGGGGCTTCTATTGTAAAGGAAGAGAGCACTTAGGAAAGGCTTATAAACTTTACATTTCAAGTGTACACTAAAACTGAGATTCAGCTGAAGACATGGGGACATCTAAATTTCAAGCAAGATGGCTCTGTGGCTTCCCACAAAGCTGTCTACCTTTATGAGGTATGCACTGCTCCCTTAAGTTATGTGCCCACAGGTAGGTATGTAATGCCATTTAATGTGCCTTATGGTAGGGCTGGCAGATATGACTGAAAATTTATAAAACAAATTATAGATCTTATAAAAGATCTCTTTCTCTCTGCACTGGCAGCTGAAGTATTAAGTAGCATATAACATGTTTATGCAACTGCATCCCATCAGTTGTTCACCTGATTCCCCCTTAATAGTTTCTGGACTGGCTCTCATCCAACTGCTCACTCAGCTCACATGTAGAGTTTGTTTGTGGGTACTTAAATGTAGCATCCTTTTAACTTAGTTAAATCCTACTCTAGAATCCAATTGCTTAGTGTGAAAATGATGATAAGGTGTCTGAAAATCTGAATGCTTATTTACAGAATACAAAAGCTGTTGAGAGAAGTGGACCTAAGGACCCATGGGAGTTTTCCTCCCACTGCACTAGAGTTAAAACTGCTGTGGGTCCCTGTTTGAAGTCCACCCAGTAGCAGGGCCAAGCATGTGTCATCAGTGCACACACATATGAACACTCAGCTGCTCCCTGAGTAAAGACACAGCGAGCAGATGAAGTTGTGAATTGCAAATCATAGGAAATCATGAGATACTTTTATGGACCTCACGACTAGAGTATGTGAGTTTTTAAATTCTTAAAACCATTAATTGCCACTATTAGAGTAAGATGTGTCACTGTTCCCATATAATAGATAAGAAAGCCTCCTACACAGCAGTAGAAAACACTAGAAGTGATTAACTCCTAGCGGCTACCTACAGATATAAAAAAATCTCTTTAACAACAGGAAGTGTTGGTTTCTTACGCTGTGGATCATCTTTTAGGTTTAGCAACTTGTTGAGGAAAAAAGTGCCACATTGCCTGATGATACAAGCCACTGCAATGTGCTTAATTATCTAGAGAAAGTAGAATTGTAAGAGATAGAAAAATATACTGAGTATTGTAAACTCGAGGGTTTTAGACTATACTGAGTTTCATTGTTGTTTACTTCATTATAATAAAACATTGGCATATAGGCAACAAATTATAAACATATTTTTATCTTTGTGAAGGCACTAGAGGTTTAATAAGAGAAGCTCTCTTTCTGAAATTATCTCATTTCTGGGATTATACCATGTGGAAATGTACTGCTGCAGAAGTTGTAAGTCTAATGAAAGTTGCACATGGCAGTGATAAGTATTGCATAACCAGTGGTACTTCATATTTTCAAGTACTGGATACTATGAAGGATGTCCTGTGTGATATCAGAACTGTGATAAATGAGAGAAAGATATTAGGCATTCCTGGGTGCTCACCCACATGGGCACCAATGACACTGCCAGGGAAGACCCTGAGGCTAGCAAGAGCAACTGGGGGCAATGGTGGACAGCATGAGAGTCCAAGTTTTATTCTCAATCCGTCTGGTGAAGAGGAAAGGCTTGGGCAGGAGTAGCTGTGTATTTCATGAGATCCCAGGAATGTCTGAGATTTAGTGGTGTCCCCTGTATGCCTGATCTGCTGAGATGGATGAATGGATGGAAAGAAAGTCTTTAAGAAAGACAAAGGTGAGGAGAAAGGGAATTGCTGCTGATGTAAGGGAGCAGCTTAAATGTGGGAAACTCTTCTGTGGTATGGGCAACAGTGTAGTTGAGAGCTTGCATGTCAGCGTCAGAGGAGAGGCCAGTAAACATGACATTGTGGCAGGAACAATGCCAGGCCCTCTGAATGTGAGTGAAGAAGTGGACAGCCTTCCTTATCCACTTGACTAAAATCTTTGTATTACAGACTCTGCTTCTCATAGGGTATTTAAACCTCCCTGACACCTGACAAAAGGACAGTACAACAGGACACAATCTCAGAAAATTCTGGAGGTTGAAATGTATGACTTCATAATGCAAATGTTGTGTGTGACAAGTAAAGGTGATGTTTTCCCGGACATTCAAGGCCTCTGAAGAGCTCGTTGGGGATGTGACAGTCAATGACAGGCAGGCTTGTTCAGTGATCATGAAATTGCAGAGCTCAAGATACTGAGGGGATTCTTGAGGAAGGCAAGCAACAGAACACAGATCCTGAATTTCAAGAATGTAGTCTTCAGCTTAGTCAGAGAACTGGGAAGTATAATCTGGTGGGAAACAGTATTGAAGGGAAAAGGAGCTCATGAAAGTTAGCAGATCCTTAAGATCAGTCTCCTTGAAACAAAACAATGATCCATCCTAGTACTCACGAAAATTAGTATATATATCAGGAGACTGTCCTGGTTAAACAAGGACCTGGCTGGGGTCCAGTGCACAAAGAACATTTATAGAAGTAGAAGTGAGAGCAGGCTAAGGAGGAATTTAGAAACATTGCTTGGGTAGGTACAGATGGTGTTAGGTAGGTCAAACAGTGGAAGAGGATAAAGTCAGTGATCTGAGTAATCTCAATATATACAGATCCACAGGACTATAAGGGATGCATCTGTGAGTACTCAGAGATTTGGCCAATGTCATATGAGGTAAGTTTTAGGTGTCCTTGAAAGGTTGTGGAGATTGGGGGAGTTCCCTGATGACTAGGGAAAGGAAAATGCTACAACCATCTTCAGAAAGAAACAAAAATGATACCAGTAAACAAAGGGCAGGTCAACCTCACCTTTTTTCCTGGAAAAATCATGGAATGAGTCCTCTTGTAAACCATTTCTAGACAAATGAAGGAGGAGGTGGTGAATTAAAATATCCAATATAGAGGTACAATATGTAGGTCATGCTTTGGCCAATTGGATTGCCCTTATCCTGTTTAATACGTTTATCAATGATCTGGAGGAGGAGAAGGAATGGACCCTGCAGTTTGCGCATGATTCCAAACTGGCAGATGAGGTCAATGTGCTCTGTGGTAGGGCTGGCATTCAAGGAGATGTAGATCAGCTGGAGGAATGGGCAGACATGAACCTATTGAAATTCAGGAGGGATTTGTGCAGAGACCTTCACTTTAGATGGCCAACAATATATTGGGCTGTATCATAGCCAAGAAATTGAGGGAACTGATTATTCCTTTGTACTCAGCATTTGTAATATTGCATCTGGAGTGTGGTGGCCAGGTTTGGGTTCCTCTGCATAAGAAAGAGATTGACGGACTGGAATAAGTCCAGTGCAGGGTTGCCCAGAATGTTAGGAAATTGGAGTAACTGTCCTCTGAGGAGAGGCTGAGAGAAAGGTTTGTTCAGCTTTATGTAGAGAAGGCTCTTGATGAATCCTATCACCATCTCTGAGTTCCTAGTGGGAGGAGATAGAGAAAATAGAGCCTTCCTCCTCCCCAAGGTGCACAGTGAAAGGATAAGAGGTAATTGAGGCAAGTTGCAACAAAAGAAATTCTGATTAGATGTAGGGTTGCCCAGAGAGAGTTAAATCTTTGTCCTTGGCTAAATTTGAGTGAAAGTTTCTCTGAGCAACCTAATGTATATTGGCCTTGTTTTGAGAAACTGGTTGGTCCGGGTGACCTCCAGATGTTACTTCTTACCAATTCTAAAATTGGTTTTGGACTAAAATGAAAATCGAGGCCTTTGGGATGTATGACTGGTTTTGTGTCATTATAAGTGAGGAGCTATTTCTAGTGTCAAGAGTATAAAGCCTCTAAGTACATATCTGAGGAGAAGGGTAAACTTTCTTAGTCCTGAATAGATATACTTTCTGGGATAAAGACTGTTGTTTACTTTACCTGAAATCAGGAGTATTCTAAGGAATACTAGAGCCCATTCTAAGGATCAAAGATTTTTTTTTTTTCCTTTTAATTCCATCATGGAAACAGTTGGTAGCTCATGCCAGAAAACCTAGTTAAGGTGTATTTAACATGGTCTACAACACATCACTCAATACATGGTAAGCAACGAGCAGTACCCACTGGACCTGTGTGCTCTGCTTTCCTGTTATCATTCTACTTGTGAGCCCCTACAGTAGGACATAGGTGCTTAATCTCTTATCCTTGGAAATGGTAAGCTTGGCCAATATTTAGGGATTTTAGTTAAAATCCATGTAATACAAAAAAGTTATATTTGATAGTCCTAATGAATCATAATGTCCACTCCCCTCTACCCCCTGCCCCTCCCTGGATTCCTTTAGAAGGAAAAATTATGTAACATTATGTTTAAAGTGCACCTGTTCTCTGTGGCATAGGCAGGACCTGAACATATAATCTAAATACATATTTCACTAGTGAGATTTTCCTCTGTTTAGGCTATCAAGTTTTTCCTACCGTGTTCTTGGCATGAAAGAGATAACTGCTAGGGGAATTAGAACTTTCAACACTCTTATCTTACCAATTAAAATCCTAAGAGAAAGATCCTGAGGGTCTCACTGTTATGCTCACTGGTGCGAACACAATTCTTTATTTTAATGTGATTTTTCAGAACTTGCTGCTAATGATAGCTCAAATCTTTCCCTACATTTTTCCTTGGGTTTGCTCTTGAATTGTAATAATTGCACATATGACTCTTTCACCATATAAGCAAATAAAAATTGAACTCTTTGTTGTGATGTCTATACCACTATTAGTTGGACTCAACTGCTGCAGGTGAATAAACTCACATAAAAGAAAGCAACTGGAGAACAACGGGACAGAACTACAATATTGCTGTTGCACATTGTTTAGGATACAGCCTTTGAGATCAGTGGCTATTTTGTCCCATTCTTCACTTTAAGATGCAAATCACCATTTTTGTAGTAGAAAACACTGATTGCAAACAAACATTAGATGTTTAACATTGTGACTAATCTATATTATGCTCATCTTGTGAGCATATCAGCATTGTTGTGCTGTAGTCAGTTGACAGACCTTGTATAAGTAAGAAAATGTTGTTGTGAGATTGCTGGAAGAACTTAGCCAGGTGTCCATGCACTGGCTATTCAGTAGGGTAAAGTGCATGTACTAATCCTGTTTCACTTAGACTGATGATAATGAGGCTAAATATCTGCAGACACTTCTCAGAAGTGATTTGTTTAATCTTAAAAAGGATGCTATAACATTAATGCTATTATATCAGAGTGCATGGTATCCCAAAACCCCAGACATTCAGGTACTCTGGAATACTGCAAATAATTCTGCCCAGGATGTTTTATCTTATCTGGGAGTTTTTATGCTATATTCAGTTTTGGGTTAGGTGGGTGGGTTTTTTTTCCTTAGTAGGTGGGTTTTGAAGGATTTTTGAAACAGGGAAGCTCACTATTCCACTAGTTTCTCAACCTGCATTTACAAAGTAATGGAACAGAGAATTATACGCAGAGAGAGAAGAGTTGTATGAATTTGAATAGAAGAGCAAAAGCACACAATGCTCTGCAAGCTACCTTGTTATCATAATTTACTGGTTGTTTTGGTGACTAGTAATTCAGGTGAGACTGGAGAGTAGTCATGACCTTGAAGAACATTTGCTGTGCAGTATTTAGCCAAACTTTGGTTGGTATGTAGGTGAGACCAGTTTTGACACAGAATTAGAACTCGTGGGACAAGAAGCCCTGCTGGTGAGAGCTATCATTACAAGGCATTGCTCATTCTATATAGGAGATGGACTGAACTGCTGGATGCACCTTAGACATCTCTTTTAAATTCCACAGCCTCTGTATTTCTGAAATGAGGTAGATAAATGGGATAGAGGTACTGAAACATTTGGCTAAGTATTTGTACAAGTTATAATATAAAATCACTGATGTGTAGATTTTTATAAATATGTTTATGTAAATTCTAGCTTCTCTTCCAGCTTCCTCTATCTTCTTTTGTGGTACTGATCAGTACAGTCTCTGGTAATCGCTAACAATTAACACGCCTTCTACCTCCTTCACTTTTGTCTGGGCACAGTGCCAGGCATATTATTAAAATATAAAAGTTTCTTCCATTTTGCTAGTTCATCCAAGGTGTTACTGACCTCTTCCTTTCTTCTGATAGTCTTAGCATTACTTCTCCAACTTCTATGCGCTAAATGGCTTTTTCAAAACTAAAATGTAAAGAGCACATCTATACTAAGTAGCCTGCTGATGAGAAAATTGGATGTCTTCAATGTTGTTAATCAGTAAATTAACTTCGAGCACTCATTTTAGTGCTGCAGATTCACTCTTAACTGAGATTCCCTTGCCCCAGATCGGACTCAGCACTGGCAAAAGATGAACTAGTGTCCTTGTGCTGCTTCTGCATACTCAGCTCTAACTTGGACTGGCTCCTTTGGAGATCTGATGCATCTAGTTTGCATACCAAACTGGTCAGGCCCTGATGAAAGTACTGCATTACTGATAAAGCACAGTGTTTAGTCTGAATGAAGTTACATCACTTCAAATATACTGTGCCTTTTTTTTTTCAGGGATAAAGATGCCAGGTATGGCCTCAATGTAAAATATGTAAATGTTTGTGGATTGTGCTGATCTATTTTGGATTCAAATGGATACAAGGAAAATTCCACAAAAACTGTGAACAGGTCCTCAAAGGGTAGTTTGATTTGCCGCTATTCATGTTATCCTTTTTATATTACCTAGTATCAAAGAAAAGGCAACTTGCTTCTGTATCTCTGCCTCTAAATTTGCAGAAATAACTCTAATTTGCATGCACTTTTTAAAAGACTGTTTTATCTCTGAAAGGGTTTTAATCATATTTTTCTGTGCTAGAGATTAAGCAATTTTTTAATAAGGGTTTTTATCCTGGCACCAATGAGGTGTTTCTTGCAAGTTAGAGATCACAATTTTTGAGAAATAGGCTGATTAATTTGATAACTCTTCTTTCCCTGCTACAACAGAATCTTATGCCTCATTAGTGTGTGAGTTTCACTGGTTTGTGATTTTCATCAGTAACACTGAAATGAGAGCATTCTTGTCACTTTTGGACAAACCATAAGGTATATAGGAGAAAGATGTGGAAATGATAGGATGTAGGGAAAACAGGCCTGCAGCAGGGCTTCTGGAACAGATAATAATTGATTCCATGCTGTTTCATAAGAAAAGGTAAATGTCATAGAACTGTGAAAAGAGACAGTTTCCACAAAAATCCCTAAGATATTTGAAATCATAATAATTTTTAAAGTAAAATCTTTGGCTCCAGTGAAGCCAATAATGAACTTCCCACTGAAGGTCATTTCTCATCCTTTGCCTCTTTTTGAGCTCAGCTTACTTCCTTAGGCATTACATGTCTTCCTCCTATCTTCTATCTCAGGAAATGTTAACAATGAAACAGAAACAGTGTATATAGTTTTAAACAGTAAGCATCAGCAGAACTCCTATTTCCCCAGTTTTAATTGTTTTATCAAGTGAATTTATTGTGTTTTGATCTTGCTTGTTTTGTCTGCATCTATACTCGACACATGCCATCTGATTTTAAACAAAAGACAACTTCTCCATCTGAGACAGAAGCGCTAGTTACTTATTTGGCTTTGAATAAAGAAATATAGGGAGGTTGTTTGTTTATAAAACTTTCATTTGGGAACATTATAACCTTTTAGACTACCCAACTAAAGGACCACCCACCATGAAATATTCAGTATTTAAGAGTATTGTAAATGCTCACATTAAGTAAGTATCAGAAAACCAAATGTTTTCACTGATTAAATCCGTCTTTCCCCATCTTTGTTTAGCACTTGTCTTCTGAACAGCAGCACTTTGCGCACCTATTCATAATTAAGTACATGATGTTCACTTTTGCAAAATGCTGTGGGGATGTGTATTTGCTTCCTTCTAATGCCCTTAACCTGGACTTTGTGTCTTTCACATGCCAAGGGAATCCACCTTCCTTCAGGTGTGACTGTGTTGTGTGTTGACTTTTCCACAGGCCTTTCTGATGTCTTTACCTAGAACACCCTGTGAAGAGGCAGCCACTTACACTCACATCATGCTACTCCACTTAGAGAGTTTTCCCTCTGTGCTTTATCATGTTCTCTGCCAAGCTGTTCTTTTGATGTGTAACTTGTAGTCACTCAAGAGAAAAGTAGGAAGCCCCCAACTGCTACTAGTTTCATCATTTACTGTGAACCAGTACTGGAAAAATGATCTCTGATTGCTACAATACAAGAGCACTATAAATATTTGTACAGCATCCTTATGTAGGTCATTTTGGGAGCTCATCTGCATACAGCTGTGTCTGAAGCAAAGTACTAACGGAGCTAAAGAAGGAGACAAGCGAGAGTACCAAATGCTGTCACATCCTCATTGCTAAAACAAATGATATTTGTGAAGATCTAGTTGCTTAACAAACACATTTGAATATGCAAAATGCAGCCACAATTTAGTAAGATCTCTAGGAAGGATTTGGTAAAAACTTGGCTCTGATCAATGAGGCAGGAAAACTAGTGGCAAAGACCACGGCACTTAGTGGCTCTTTGCCATGGCTTTTATGGATTAGGTTTGTCCTCTAGTCTTCTGGGTCTCTGAGTGAAAGCATGAGCTGTAGTAGAATAAGACAGAGAGCACTTAAACCAGTTGGATATGCAGAAGCTTGTGGCACTAAATGGGATAGATCAAAGGCTGATGAGGCAGTTGATGCTACTGCAAAGTCAGTCATCTTCAGAAAGTCACTGGGAAAGGTCCCTAATGACCAGAAAAAAAGCAAGCACTGTACCCATCGTCAAAAAGGAGATCCACAAGAGAACTACCAAGCAGTTTGACTAATGTGGCTAGTACTCTTCTTGGGAAAGTTACACAGCAAGTCCCTTTAGAAGCCATGTCCAAGCGGACAAAGGACAAAAAGGTTATTAAAAACAGACAGCGTGTGTTTAACCCCAGGTAAATTACTCCATCAGCCTTTCAGCATGATCAACTATAGCATCCTTATAGTTGAATCAGGGAGACATGTTCAGTGGATGAAAAATAGACTGAACTATCAGGCTCAAACCGGTTGTGGTTATTTGCATCACGTCCAACTTCTGGCGTGTTACTATTTGTATCTTTCTGACTAATGATATGTAACGTCTCTGCTACTGATGTGAGCAAAGGCATGGAATACACCCTCAGCAAATCTCAGCTTGGAGAACAGTATACACACTGAAGAGCAGGGCCACTGACAGGTGGGAGAACGGGCTGGCACAAAAGTCTTGAAGCTGAAGAATGGCAAGTGCAGAGTCTTATATCTGGGAAGGAGTAACTCCATGCATCAGGATGGGTTGTCCCAAAAGCATCTTTGCAGCGAACATCCAGATGAAATAAATGCATTTCAGCAGTATGCGGTTGCAATGAAGAATGCCAGACGCAGACTGACCTCTGCTACCTCAAGTGTGGCCAGAAGGTTGGAGAAGGTGATTCTTCTCAATATATTCAGCAGTTGTGAAACTGCATTAGGAGTACAGTGTCCAGTTTGGGGCTCACTGGTCCTGGAACGACATTGACGTGGTGGAGTCAGTCATCATGATGGTGGTCCAGTACTGAAACACAGACCCAGAGAAGCTGTAAAATCTCCATCCACAGGGACATTTCAAACTCTGCTGTTCAGGGCATGGAGCAACCTGACATCATTGATTCTACTCTGAAGGGGTTGCTTCGGGGGGTATCCTCCAGGCGTGTCTGTCAGTCCCTCTTCTTGCTTTGCGCGAGCGAGGCTCCTTCAAGCTTTAACTGCTCGCGAGCACGTCCTTGTACACAGAGAGGAGGAGAACGGGAGGCAGCCCCCGCGGGGGTGGCAGCGGGTCCCCGTTCGGTCCCTGAGGATGCGGCGGGTGCGCGGGGCGGGGGCGGCGGTGCCTTTAAAGGCCGGGCAGCCCGGTCTGCGCCCGACGGGAGAGGCGGCGAGCCGCGGCGGCCATGGGCAACGAGGCGAGCCTGGAAGGAGGCGAAGGGATGGGCGCCTTCCCCGAAGGGGCGGCGGCAGCCGCGGATGGCGGCGGCCCCGCGGCCCCCTTGCAGAGCCTGGTCCCGGCCGGGGTGGAGGCGGACCTGAGCCAGCTGAGCGAGGAGGAGAGGAGGCAGATCGCCGCTGTCATGTCAAGGGCGCAGGGGCTGCCCAGAGGGAACCTCGCCGGCGCGGAGCCGCCTCCCATGCAAAGGCATGCACGGAAAATCTCCCTTCTCCCGCTCCTCCCTTCCCCCTTCTCCGTCTCCTCGCGGTGGGGCGGGGGGCGAGTCGCAATACGATCTGGGCCCGCTGCACCCGGAGCCGGCGTTCCATTTTGCTGGCAGAGGGAGGGAAGGGGTGGCTGCACGGGCGCGGGCACCAGGACGGAGCCTGCACCCTCTGGCTTTCCCCACTACAGTGGTCTCTGATAATAACGGCGGTCCCCGGTTCCGTGGGCTGCGCCCTCTTTTCCTCCCTTGCACTGATCTGGAGCACGGGCAGTTTCTGTGTCGGGGCGGAGAGAGATGTGCAGACACCGTTCTGGTTTTCTGTGTGCGGCTGTGTGGTTTACGGGGCTGGATGCCCCACAGCTCTGGTAGTACCGGGGCGGATGGGTTCTGCAAGCGTCTGGAGAGAGGATCTTGTTGAATCTTCCAAAGCTTTTGGGCGTAATACATTTACTGGCCATTACTCTGCCAATTCTGAACCTCTACAACTATCATTTGGCTTCATTAAATAGTCATGGATTGAGGAGGTCTGTTTCAGTCTATTTTTTCACCATTATTTTTCTTGCCGGTTTTTTTTTCTTTTTTCAGTTGGAAGGGGAGAGGCCAAATTATAGATTAAATTGATTGCCACGGCATTCAGTGTTCTGGATAGTCATGGCTTTGCCTCATTGTGCCTCTGCGAAGGCTGGGGTAATTTCCTTCCCCGTTCTCTCCCTGCCCCTCAGCGAATTCCCAGCCCGACGTGCAACAAGCCCGCTCCCCGCCCGGCTCCTCGGGGCTGCCACTGTCTGTGGTCCTGAACCGCCGGCCCTGCTCCTGCGGCCCCGTGTCGCTGTCCGCGGTCGTGAGCCACCAGCCCTGCCCGGCCCCGTGTCGCTGTCCGCGGTCGTGAGCCACCAGCCCTGCCCGGCCCCGTGTCGCTGTCCTCGGTCCCGGAACCCCTCCTGCCCCGGCCCGTCATCCAAGGCCGGCGCCTCTGTTGCTCTCCGACTCCGGGGCTGGGTGTGTTGTTTGTCTTGAAGGAGGAAGCAGAAAGAAACCTGCTCGACTGTTTCACGGTGCATTGACCTCACCCCACATAAATGCATATTCAGTTTATATAATTTCAGGTTTATATAAGTGAATTCTAGAAGAGAGGCAAGGAGGGTGGGACTAATTAATTCTTGGGCAAATTACTGGAGTCACTGAAATGATACCTGAGATGATGGTCTCCATTTTTTAAAACTGGAAGTCAAATCTTCCTATTTTATGTCTTTCTTAATTATTGATCAGGCATTAGCACTGTGTGTAAAATAAAATTTTCCATTCAGTTCAGGTCTCTGCACAGCTCCTATAGGTGTTAACGAGGAAAAGAAATATTCTTTAATTCCATGAAACTAAGCTCAAAATTCCCTTTTATATAACAGTCTATGAACAAAGACACAAGTACTTTGAAACTTACTTTTTACTGGAACATTAGCGTGAAAAAATAAAGATAAATGTTCTTGGAAGTCTTTAGAATAGGCTGAACTCATTGCAATGTGAATATCTCTGCATTTATAAATGGCTGCTTTCCTACAAACATATTTATATGAGAAGCTACTTTGATCTTGTTAGCATACCATACTTCCATCCTCTATTTAAAGTAAAGACACTCTAAATTTGTGAATTACAGCCTTTCACCTTACATCAGAATGTCAACTTTGACTATTATAGCAGTTCTCATCATAGTATCTTTGTGCCTGTCCCACTGTAATGAAGTTACTACTTGTCTTGTCTCTTGGTTTGTGGCTTTATTTGCTCCTCTTGCTGTCTGCTTTCTTTGCTGTTGAGATCTACCAAGAATGTTAGGGGTAATTATCAAGAACCTGATCCAAACAAAACCCTTGGAGTAAGACTCTTCTAAGGATTAAGGATCACCCTCTTCCAGACTAAAACTGGTACTAGTTTTTTTTTCCTTTTTTTCCCAGTCCAAATGCTAAGCAACAGAGTGTGATCAAAAGAGGAATTCAGGCTTTCAGTTCATATAGCTTTGGATTTTGGCAGTGTCCTTATTGGAGTGTTTGTTAGTTTTTAACATGTTAACTGGATTTTTCCTTTGTGATTTCCATTATAACATTAGAGTCTAATAATTATTTCCTATTCTAAATGCTCTCATTCCTGCACCCAAAGTAACCCTAAAGTGTTCTAATTCCTCATGATTGATGGTATCCTGAGGTAACAATTTTTGCAAATACAGACTTTTTAATAGTAAGTAATATATGTACCAGTTAACATACTTGCACCTTTACCACCTTAAAATGAATGCTGTACATTCTAGAACTTCTGTAGGCTTTGGGCTTTTAAGTCTTGTGAATTTTAATATAAGCATTTAGATTTAGAGCACCTAGAGTGAACTAATTCAAAAGTACCTGCTATTTTTTTTTAATTTTTTTTTGGATGAACATTTCATTCTTGAGGTTCCAGTGAGATGTTTAGGATCCGTGGAAATTTTTCTATCCTATTTCAATTGCCTGTCTTCAGAAAATTCATGGTTGGGAAATTTATCTGAAACAAACACAGTCAATTTGTAAGCAAGTTCCATTTGTTCTAGCTTCATCAAATGATTCTGTAACTGTGCCAGTGTTCACTTCCTGAGGAATTATTCTCTGTATCTGAAAGGATTAGATGACCAACTGAATATATGACCATCTAATACAGATGCTTGATGGCATTTGTTGTTTTTTTTTTCCCCAGTTCAATAAGTTGGTCACAATAGATAACAATAAAAAAATTTTGTTGCATTTTGATAAGAAATGCTAAGAAGTCTTGATGAGTGTCACACTTCTGAAGTATATTTATGGTGTATTTTCCAGAAGAAATATATATTTTAGTGTCATCGTTCTATTGACCAAAAAAAAAAAAAATTAGCCACTGGGGTGTGTGTAAGTTCATACCTATCTTGTCTATAGATACGAAAAGATCTAACTATCTTTGAGTTGCATTATTACTGCATTTGTCTTTGAAGCTATTTATACTGATGAATGGGGAAAAGGCATGCCTTCTGTCTTGGGGTGACATCTTCTTAATAGGTGTTTGTAGTTATGGAATTGAAGAACTAGATGTTGGTCTTTTTGTTAAATCTCTGCTTACTCCAAAGTAAGCTTTGATTTGGCTGTAATATGTAAATGAATAGTGATGAGTTCCATGAGTCAAGACCAAAGTGAGGGGAAACACAGCAGCACAAAGAAAAGCATTCTGTGAGGGAGAACTAAATTATTTTGTTTGTTGGGTCTGGTTTGAAGGCTTTAAAACAATTGTGGGCTTTTCATGACTCAAAAGGTTTGAAAGTTAGAAAATTCCTGTCAAATAAATACAAGATTTAGTTTGAGTATTCTGATTCTCCAGTTCAATTAAAATTTTTCAATGTCAGTCTGTAGTTGGTTGTAAAATGGTTGTAGGAAAGAAGACTTCAACTCTGAGGTACCTCAAAATAAATGGAGCAAGTCCTGGCTTTTGACAGAAGTAACCTTTCTCAAGAAGCTTTTCTTTTCAAGGCTTTTTCTTCCACTAGTTAACCACGCTCTGTTCCATTGCAGAAACACCTGAATTTATCTCCTAGATTCATGGGTTTTAATCTCATTTCACATCCTGATATCTGATCAGGTGGAAATTTATGGAACACGTTATTTAATAAAAATGCAAGCTGGAGCAGAATTCTACTCCAGTAGGGATCCACAGTTACTTTTTCTTGCTAATTTCCAAGTTAAATGTCTAAAAACAGTTGGGGTTTTTTGCTTGTTTTTTTTGTTACCCCCCGCCCCCCCTTCTATTCTACCTTCACACTGTAAGGTTTGGGCATGATACCCTCTTTCTGGACCTGAATTTCAATAGTACTGTTGATTTTTTTTCCCTCCCCTCCCTTTTCAATCTTATCATTGTTGAATGAAGCCTTCCAAGAGTTTGAACATTTACAAATATGCTGGAAGCGTACCAAGCTGCTGCTAATAGACCAATTGAAATGTTTTCATATGGTAAGCAGTGCCTCCTCAGATAAACCTAGAGTCCTTATCTAAATAACAAGAAACAGCACTGCAGGTAGACCTACCTAGTTGCTAATGAGAGTATAAAATTGCTCTTTTAACCAGCAAAAATGCCAAATATTTGGAAGAATTAGGTTATCATTGGGATTTTTTAAACTATCCTCTTTATGAGTTAATCAATGTTCACTGATGCCAGTGGAAAAACACCTACTCACTTCAGTGGATTGCACATTAAGGTCGTAAACTCCCAACCATTGTGGTCAATATGTACACAAGAATGGGAAAGGATAAATGGAGTTGTGGAAGGCTGGAAATAGTTCGTCCTTAACAAGTATTATTTGCGGAAATTTTTAATTAACAGAAAAAGTCAGATACAAGATTACGAGAAATCCCGTGTTGTGAGAATTACATGCACAGAAGTGTCCACCAGTTAGCTTTGTCCTTTGGTCTTGCCATTGCTAGCCATGTAATGGAAACTAAATATTAATCAGAAATACTGGTAAACTCATGGTGACATTAGCAATGTAAAATACATTTTTTAATGTGGCTGCTGTAGATGGTTCTGCAGACTTCTGACAAAACTCTTAAAATTGTACATTTATTCATTTATTTGTCAAGGAATGCAGTTAAATGTAATAAGTGATTATTCATCTTGCTCATGAATACCCAAGAAGAAATTTCATGTCTGAGAAACTAAGATCAGAGTCGAATGGTTCCCTCAAAGTGAAAAGTGAAAATTGTATAGTTGCAACATTTCTGTGACATTGAAGAGAGCACCATATCTTCCAGCAGAAGCTCACTGATAGCACTGAATAGAATATTTTATTACATCCCTGAGCATTAGCAGCGAATACAATATTATTTCCCCAGCTACAGCCTAATATAGCAACAAGTAAAATACTGTGCCACATATGAATCCATGGTCTTGAGTTTGATTCCTACATTCTTAGTTTAATTTTCTCCTGTATGAACAAATAGCAAAATATTGTTGCAAGGATTTTTCCCAATTCTCTAATGTAATAAGATTTTTTTTTTTTTTTTTAATACTGGGCAGTGTGAATTGTTGGGATGAGGCTGAGAAGGGCTATGGTACCTGTTTGCAAAGAAGTAAAAAAGGTTCAGGGCTAACTGTGAACTGACATCTGTTTTATCTGATAGAAAACTCTTCTGATTTGTGAATGGATGGGTGCCAAAATAAATACATTACGAAGAAACATACACTCCTTAATATATATGAATTTTAGGAGTTCAAATCCCTGCTGCATATTGAATTGTAAATATATCCAAATTTTGTACAAGTAGCCAGAACACAAGTACATAAGCATTTTGCGTTGTGCATTATTTTTTTTGTATGGCTATACTTTGATCTGCTAATTTTGGCACTTCTGTTTCTTTAGTCTTCTGTCTCCCTGGTTTTGTATCCCAAGGAGTAGGGGGGAGAGTTAATCACTTGGATGTAGGTATAATAGGAAGTTCTAGCTTTGAATTCTTCAGAATTCTGAAAGAAAAGGTATCTGGTTAAATATTATTAGATTGTTTTCTAAAGAATAAAACTATCTATGACTGAATACTTGTATAAGCCTTTAAAGAACAATGATTATTTAAATATCTTTTACACGAACCTGGTTATAAACCTTGGTCTTGAAAGCACTTAAGCACTGAGAAACTTTACAGCACTAGCAGTGCACTTCCAGGGTTACTGATACGTCTTATCTCATTTTTCTAGTATTATGCATTATTTTAATTTTATTACATTTTCTCTCTGCAGACATCCTGAACTTGATACAAGCCGCCATCCCAGACAACCAGGTAAGCCTCCAGATCCCGGACCACCAGGTTTAAGTAAAAGCAGAACAGTAGATGTGCTGAAGACAGAACAACGGGCACCTGGACGGAGCCCTTCTTCTCTTAGTCTACGGGAATCAAAATCCAGGACTGATTTTAAGGAAGATCAGAAGCCAAGTATGATGCCCAGTTTTCTCTCAGAAGCCAATCCATTGAGTGCAGTCACTTCAGTTGTGAACAAATTCAATCCTTTTGATTTGATATCAGATTCAGATACAACCCATGAAGAAGCCAGTAGGAAACAAAAAGTTACCCCAAAAGAGCAAGGGAAACCTGAGGAGCAGAGGAGCCCTGCAAAACATCCAACTCAACCACAGTCTCCAAAACCAGCTGTTCAACAGCAAGGACAACAAAGACCTACCCTCCAACAAACAGAGTCTTCCAAGCCAGTGCCTCAGCAGCAGCAGCAGCCTGGGGAACCAAAGCAAGTTCAGAAACCAGGCCATGGCCAACCAGCAGATGCTAAGCAAGAGCAAGCGAAACAACCTCCCCAGCTGCGAGGACCACAAAAATCTCAGCTGCAACCATCAGAACCAGCGAAACCTGTTCAGCAACAAACTTCTGCAAAACCTTCATCAGGCCCAACAAAACCGCAATCAGACAGTGCTAAAATGACATCCCAAGCACTGCCTCCCACAAAACCATCACCACAGCAGCCGGGACCTGCGAAACAACCATCGCAGCAGCCTGCACGGCAAGGAGGTCCCGTAAAGCCATCTTTGCAGCAGGCAGGGCCTCCAAAACAGCCTTCTCAGCAACCTGGACCTGAAAAGCCATCTGCTCAGCAAACGGGACCTGCAAAACAGCCACCACAGCCTGGATCTGGGAAGCCACCTCTGCAGCAAACAGGGCCTGTAAAACAAGTGCCACCCCAGGCAGGACTTACGAAACCACCTTCTCAGACTGCAGGGCCCACAAAGCCCGCGGCACAACAACCAGGACCTACAAAACCGCCTGGCCAGCAACCAGGGCCTGAAAAGCCTCCGCAGCAAAAGCAAGCTGGTGCAAGCCAACCCACCGAGTCTGCCCCAAAGAAAACCTTCTGCCCTCTCTGTACAACCACCGAGCTGCTGCTGCACACTCCTGAAAAGGCCAACTACAACACATGTACCCAGTGTCACACTGTAGTCTGCAGCCTGTGTGGATTCAATCCTAATCCTCATATCACGGAGGTGAGTAATTTTCAAGCTGATGTTCACTACGAGAGCAAAGAATTAAGTTTACCTTTGTTATGTTGCAACATCAGATGTGGTATGGTACATCATCGTGATAACTTAACAAGGCCAGTGAAAAAATTAATGCTATTTCAGAAAACTGCTTATGAGTAAAACAGGGTAAAACTGGAGTAAAAAAAGAAGGTAATAGTTCTCTGCTCATATAGGTTTAGAAATTTGTTCTCATCTCTTCTTATAAAAAGAGGAGAAACCCCAATATGACTTTTGTCTTATTTTGATTGATTTTAAGCACCTGCTCTCTATGTTTATAATATGACCACAATACTCATGTGCAAATATATTTATAGATAAATAATTTTTTCTGCTATAAGAACTAACTAAGCCAAAAAAAAAGAATCAGTCTTCACATCCTTTCCTAAGCCACACACTGGAGCTATGGAGTGGATTGGCTTTACAGCTGTGTCAGTGTTCATTAGTTGAAAGCCTGAGTCATTAGTTTGACTTGGTGGTACATGGGTTATTTTATTCTTGTTGCATGTTAAGATCTCTGTGGACTATTTCTAATCTTGATCACCATTCTTGCTGTAAGTCTATAACATAAAAATGTTATAAAATAGAATGGAAAGCAATATTAGGACTTCAAATGAATTTATTTTAACCTGATGTTTGTGGTAACTTGATTTATTGCTTATACATATCCTTTATTGCTCTGCATGGGAATAAGGCTTCATGTGACTCTTTGATCTCATCTTACTGCTTGAACAGCTTTTTGTACATCCTGAAATGCTAATTTTAAATTTGTAATGTAGTTTGGGTTTGTTTTCAGTACCAACCCTTTTGTCAATTTATAGAAATTCAAGCATAGTAGACCTGGCACCAAAGGCTAACTATTGATAAATAGAAGGGATATTTGAAAAACTTTTTATTGTCTTGCTTTGGTATTAGTTTAGCCAATCTGAGGTGCACACAGGAAGAAGAACAGACTGCTACTGTGTTTTGAACCTAGTAAATACTACCTATACATTCAAAATTGAATCAAAGAATTTCTGAAGCTGGAAAGGTCCTCTGGATATGGTGTACTCTGAGCTTCTGTTCAAAGTAGTCACCTAAAGCAGATTTAGCTAGTTTTGAATATCTTTAAGGATGGGGGCTTGACAGCCTTTCTGGGAACTTGTGTACTCAGCACCACAATGATTTAAGGGCATTGCAAGCTGTTGGTTTTCTTTCCAGCACACATTTATTTGTGGGTACCTGGTAACAAACGGCAGACTTTTTGCATACAGCAATATGATCTATTGATTTGTTGTTAAAATTGCAAATTTAAGCCTGAAAGACTAATTGAAGTAACCACTGGTAGCACATTGATTGGTTTAGAAGTGTAACATCTTCTTTGAGTTTAGGGAATTTGAGGATTAAGATAGCTGGCACTAAAGCCTGGACTGGAAAAGGAGTGACTTGAACATCTGTGTGCAGAAGCTTCAGAGCCTCTGCAACTAACCAGGTGTCTATATTTCAGTGTCTACATGAGGAAAGGTCATTCTGGACTGTTGGTGTAAAAAAAGATATATTTATATTTAACAGGCAAGAAATGTGATGTATTGATATGAAAGTCAAAGAGGAAGTTTTATTACAAGCCTTTGTCTTTAAATTCTGCCAATGTTTTTAGGCCAAAATTTGTTACATTTATTTGTGAGTGCTGAGTTGTTCCATTTCCATAGTGTGCTCCTGGAGTCTCTTGGAGCCCCAAGTTTGTCTTTCTTTAAAAGCTTCAGATTTCCCATGGAAATAGTCAACTTCGGTGTGTTCAAATGAAATAGGTTTTGAGAGAGAGTTTATGTAAGAAGATTTCCAAGTGTTTGGAAATTCTGTGAATAACTACTAGTTTTTGAAGTGGGTACTCTGTAAGTGTGAAATTCAGGACTTTTAGACAATAAAAACAGCTGCATTTAAGACTAACTGATTGCATACATATGTAAAAGTAGATCTGAATTTCATATTACATATTGAAATAAACACAGGATATGCATTTATTTCATAATGAAATCATTTCAGTAAATGAAGGTATTGGACATCTAATTTATTCAGCTATTAGTTCCAATCTCCTGACTCCCACTCAGGCTTTTCTCATTTGCTCAGCTTTGCACCACCAGCTGTCTTGCTGAAACTTCATTGTGGGTGTCCTGCTCCAGTCTGCCACTGAAGTATGACAAAAATCACATCTGACTTTATTACTGAACATTGGGATCAAAGTTAATAGAACCGGCTCTGGCACATACAAAAAAAAATCACTTATTTCAGCTGCCAAGGTTCCCTCAAGTTACTATCACAATTTCCTTCTAGTTTCTGTTTCCTTTCAGTATTTAGCTTATTAAGAAAGTCTTCTGATTCCTCTTTTACAATACTTTATCCATTTCTTCCTGTCTATCAGGAAAATCATGGTTCGTGATTTGGCTGTCAGTTTTTTTGTTTATGGTGCAAGTTTTTTTCTTTTGTCTTCTTGTATTTTAAGTTCTTCTGAAGTATTTACTGACCAAAAATCTGTGTGTTACCGATGCACTTACTGACTTTACTGTTGTACTTTGGCTTTCCCTGCTGTTCTTTTTGCCATGTGTCATGGTTCTGGAATTCTGCATTGTGTTTTTACCATGTCCTTTATAACTGCTGATTTTATTGCTTATGTTAAACACATTGCTGATTGGGAAGCAATAATTTCAAATTGGATGTGAGGAGTGGAATTCATTTGTTTAGAAAAAAATTGATTTTTGTTCTCTAACATTTTCCCTTGTGCAGCTGCTTGAGTTGCTTTCCTAAGATAGTCTTCTTACAAGTTTCTTACAAGGCAGCTCAGTCTTCAAAACTAATCAAGTGAATAATTTTTCCAATATAGATCTTTCTATATTTCTGTGGTCTATATTTCTAGCTGATTCTGAAAAGAATTTAACAAGCTTTAAAAACTGGCTTAGGAAGTAGATTGCATACATTGTAAAACCATTATAAAAAGTGCAGATAAAAAAAAAATCATTTTATTCATTTAAACCTCTATTTAAAATGCAGTAATACATGCACTCTGTCTGTTTTAACTCACTAGAGAGAACTCTGTAACTAAGAGCAGAAAGTGATACCTGTATTGCCACAAGGTCAGATCCCTTGAACTGTTTCTCTGAACCATCTGACACTGCAGTCCTCTTGGGGAAGAAGGATAGTTGGTATCTAGCTTTTGTACAGCAGTCTGGAGAGAAAACACACCATACATAAGTGTTCAGCAACATATGTCTCTCTAATCTGCCTAGGTATTCATATTCCACTCATCACCATGGCACATGACTGCCTAGCAACAGTTGCATAAAGTAATGGAAAAAATTATATAAGCAGGTTTGAGGACTAGTACTCTATTCCACTTTCCTTTCATGTACATCAGAACCTTGTAGGAAGTGCATATTTTATTACATGGTGACTTATTTTTCTAATTTTTTTACCGTTTTATTTTCCCAGACCCACTCCCATGAGCCATTAGCAACAGAAACCAGCACTTCCCAAAAAAGATTCAGCCCTTTAGAAGATTTGAATAGGAGTAGGCTTTCTGAAAATGAACAAAGACATCTTGAGGGAAAAAGGAAAAAAGCATGAACTGCTGTAGTTAAATCTAAATTATCAGTGCATATGCTCAATAGCTGGAGTAAATTTTCATTCCCCGTGAGCTAGGTATTGGAAGATATGTGCAATACAGAGTGAGCAAGGGTTTAAAGTGTAGTAACAAAATCATTACATTCTTTATGATGGTCATCTGTAAAGCTGATGATCAAGTAGAGTGTTAAAGCTGTTAATGTTGGACACTTGGCTGTGGGTGGGCTCTGCTACTTGAGCCCACCTCTGATGTGTATCTGTGCATATGTGGGTTGCACAGGACGCACCTGTCTTCTAGGTGGTTTTTGAGGAGGGATTATTCTATATGAATTTTATCTGTATTAGATCATATTTCATCCATTGTTTTGGTATTCTTTTGAGAGACCATTTAAAATTCATCTTGGAGCCAAGATATAATTTTATACATAGATACTTAATAAAAATTATACATTCAGATAATGTGAAGCTGTGTATTGATGTAGGATTTGTTTGCTTGCCAAAAGTTCTTCTGGGTGGAGGTAAAGTGAATTCTAAAAAATATTTTACTGTTTGTGACTATTTTTTTCAAACAATCTGTCTATACCAAAGCTGACTTTCCTAATAGAAAAAAGAGGAGGGGTAAAACCTCCAAGAGGAGGGATAAGAAACCCCAAACAGTTGACTATCTCAAAGTGGAGTGTATGGTTTCTGATCAAATAGAACTTTTTACTGGATTGCACACTTATTTTTAAATTCAATATGAAAAAATTTTAACCCAATCTGAAATATTTTCTTTTATTGTTGTTATTGTATTGTATTGTCTATTTTTTTAACTTTCTTGGTAGTGCTAGAAATTTTCCATATCAATTGTACTACACACTATTGCCTTGTTTTTTTTGGGTTTTTTTTGCTTTCTTTCTGCCTCTGTTTTTACTTACAATAATATCACAACATTTGATTAAAAATAAAATATTTTAATTCAAATCTTTGTAATGATTTTTGGTATTCATATTTGTTTTTATTAAAATCCTGCCACTCTAAATATCCTAAACATACTTGGGCATGAAGTAGGGTCAGTAACTAAACAGAAAGTAAACAGTCAGAAGGGCATTAATTTTCTTCAGTTGTTTTCATTATTATTGGGTTGTATAGGGAGAACAATATATAATAATTTAAAATAAGGAAGATGACTATAATTCTTGTGGCGAATCCAGATAAGTTTTGCTTATACTTACAATAAAATTAATAGAAATTAGTCTATTAAATCTTTGTTGATTACATGACAGTAAAGGAAGCTGTTGGTTGAAGTATTCCCTGTTGTTTGCAGTCTAGACCCTGCTGTGTTGTAGTAGTGCATAAGAACCAGAATGCAACTTGGACTGGAAATGATATATATAAACAAGAATAAAACTGCCATCACTGTGGGTAGTGACATGCAACAAAATGTTAAGTTTTTTAATATCCAGAAAAACAGCTTTGAAAATGTACACCCTGTGTGAACTTGGAGGGGGTGATATAAAGGTTATATAAGTAAAACGGAACAAACTAGAAAAAAAAAAATCAAGGACCTAAATCTGATTATGAGGTGGTGTAATTATCACAAGTTGTATAGAAATGAGTTTAAAAAACCCCCAACAAAACCCAAAACTTTTTAAAATTTTTCAAAGTAATTATTTAGATATCAGCTCTTAACTGTGCTGAAGTAAAGCTAGAGTTCTGTAAAACTGATGGACTTTAGTCTGCATTCAAATTGATCAGAGAGCAGATGCAAACAAGACTTGGTTAGTTGTCATTTAAAAACCATGAAAGTGTGAAATACTTACTGTGGTATAAAGAGTACTTGGGGTGTTCCAGTGTTACTAACTGAAATTTCTATGCAAATGGGGATTATTCACAATTTTTGTGTTGAAATTAAGTTAGTATAGTTCCTATAGTTCTGCCCCTAGCCACAGCTGCCACATAGACATTTGGGAAAATTGTAAACATCCTCAAATAGAAGGGTTATGGAAGTATAGGATCCTGTTTCTCTCCATGGAATATTCTTAAACAAACTCCGAAATTGTTTCTGTCTTAGAGGAAGACTGTGTGCCTACAGTTCTGCTTTACTTTAAGGATTAGATGTAGAAATAGTGGTGATGCCCTGTGGTTTTTTTCCCTTTTACATAAGGGGCAGAGCATAGAGGCGAAACCCCTCTGCATGGGGAAGAGTTTCCCAATAATTTAATTGAGCAATATTCTACAATATGTTGGAGTGTTTTCTCATTAGTCCAGAAAGCTGGTCCGTCCAGTTTTTAACACAAGTAAATAATAAATTAATCTGCATAGCTAAAGATGTCAACTGCAGTCAGCCATCTGCGCCAGTATTGCTGTTGCTCAGCAACTGTAATTTACTACTACGTGAGGCCATGTGATGTGGAGATGGTGTTTGCTGGGCAGTCACTGGGCAGGCAGCACGGCCCCGCCCTGCTCTCACCAGACAGCTTAATCCTTTTCCTGACTCGCTCAGTGCAGCACAGATGAACTTTGTTAACCTTCTCTTTGCCGCTCTCTTGATTTGTAGTTAGATTTTTTTATTAATCATTCACCTGTTTCTGGTATATCAAATCTCAGTGAAGTTGATGAAAGCAATGAGCATTTGTTGCATTGCTGCATGATGCAGTGCACTGAGCTGTTTAAAAGTCTTCCTTGCTATGTGCATGAGGCAGCTTAATCGTATCCTTGGCTATAAAAACTAATTTTTAGATATCCTGAGATACTGACATCCAAAAAAAAAAAGAAGTCAAAAGATTATGTACACTGTTTTGCTTTATGATTCTAATTATGTAAGCTATAAAATAATAGTTCCCCAAATATTCATAATTCATGTGTAAACTACAGATTTTTGTGTTGGTAATTTAAGCAGAGTAGTGGAGTATGTTTTAAGATTGTAATAACTGCATAATATAATTCACCTTAGTGTTTAGTAGCTTTAGAATAGCTAACATTTAAGAATAGTTTTTCAATATGTCTATTTAAAATGTTTGCACCAGCATTGGTTTAGCACCAACCTACAGAGCTTGTAACCATTGCTGTGGTTTATGGAATGGATACCCATGGACCATGCTGCTGACTAGAATCTAGTGTCATGTTTGTGAGCATCTTGAGTCAGTGTTCCCTGATAAACACACCTGATACCTGAAGGGAAGGTAAATATATATTTTGTAGTGATGATCTGTTTGCCTGAAATGAGGATCAGTTGCATACTGTGTACAATAGATAAATGTTTGGTTCGGTGTAATTACTTTGAACAGCTGAGATCTTATTCATGGAAGGATGGTGTAGAAGAAAAAACTTTGTCTCCAGTATTGCACAGACTTCTTTATAAGACATTTTCATTTTTATGTTGGTATACTAATTTAATTTGGTTTGTGATAGTTGTTCTTTTCTGTTCATAACAGGATTTTCTGATTTAGTTTCTTGTCTCACACTGCACGAAGCTGCATAAAATTGTGTGCTTGAGCACTTTATTTTTCATGTTTCTCTTGGCAAAAATGTCTGCTAAGAGCCAAATCTGCATTTGTCACTGTTCTTTGAAGTTGCCAGGGACCAAATAAGTTGCTCTGTTTTCAGACTAGAAACTGATTTTGTCGATAAAGCTTTAGAGCTGAGCAATGTCAGCAAAGTCCACTTACATATCTGTGGTAATGCAAAGGCTTTATAAATCTTTACATTTCTGTGGTAATGTAAAAGGATGTTAATATTTTATGTATATCTTTAAGTTCCTTTATATAGCAGCAAATGACTGATCTAAATGAGAATGAGACCTACTCCCTTAGAGTGCAGCTCTGCTCTGCAAAAGGACTGTTAAAATGGCTTCTGGAAGCCACATTCATATTGTTTGCCAGTAATTTTTATATCAAATATGTTCAATCTGCAAGTCAAAATTTATTTCTCATGTACATCTGGAATCATAGGATCAAGATAGATTCTCTTCCTCCCCTACGTCATCTGCAGGGATAGAAATTAATCATGCCAGGCAATGCACTTGCTGACAGCTTTCCTATTGCTTTTGATGGGTTTGTGTAGTTAGAACAAATCTGAACCCTTTTTGAAGAAGGGAATAGATACCGGATTGCCTTCAATTGTGTTGGCTTTGTTTGGGATAGAGAGCAGGACTGAACTGAAGTTCTTATTTGTTATTGGTGTCAGCTGTTAGCTTGACTTTCTTTATGCATTCGTCATCTATGTAGTGTTATGATTTTCTTCAAAGTAATTCTCCATGGATGTTGTTAGTAAAATACTGAATAAATTCAGTTGGTGCTTCAAACTAGAGGAGTTGATGCTGTGGTTGATGAATACCTAAAATACATTTTAATTACTTTTTGTTGTTCTGAGGGCACATAGTTTCTACAACAGTTAGAAAAACAAAGCAGCAATTTTCTTTGTTCAGGAGTTGAAATCTGAACAAAAATGCTGCATGAAATCTGTCAAATTTACAGTCCTAGTTATGGCACTTAATGGCATTGGTCTCAGAATGAAGAAAACCTTACAGATTTCTTCTAGAAATAAGACCCAGCTCCCACCCCTATATACTGGTGTAAAAACAGACAGCTTGGTTTTCTCAGCATCAAAGAGGAATCTCCTTCACAGACAGGAACTGCTAAAGCTCAGAAGTTCCTCTGGAAAGTTTTGCTTTTTAATCCTACATAAAGATATTAGAAATGTGGAGAAAGGAACTAGAAAGTCACAGAACTGCTGCCCAGGAACACCTGTAAGGATAGAGAAAAGATTGTATTTTTTGGTATCTAGAGCAGCAGTAAGTTTTACTTCATCTGTAATAATGTGTAAGAGCATCTGTATTAAATGGAAGCCTGCTCCTGTTAAAATTTATGGAAAATCTCTGTAATTCCAGTAGAACAAGCAGGCAAGTGTTTGATAGAAAACTATATCACATAGCACATTTCATTTTGAACTCCTGGTGTTCCAATCACAGGACTACAGTTTGTGCAGTTTTGTATTTGTTTGAAGATGTGTGTAACCTATAATGACTTGAGGGTTTTGGCACTTAATTCCTCCCACTAAAATGGCTGGGAGGAATTTTATGTTTAAACCAGAAAGATTTAAAAAATGATACAGTGAAGTGAAACTTCCTACATTTTCCATTTCAAAGTTCAGTTGTAGGAGTAGCAAATTCAGTTTTAGTTTTGGAGGCTTCAGTTTCATACCAAGAATGCACATACATGTGTGTATATATATATGATTTTTTTTTAATAAGGAAAAATTACTGGTTAAGGGTTAAGGTTTTGTCTGCTGCACAAGGTTGTTTTGAAGTCTCTAGCATAGAAGTAATGTTTGTTTGGACTCCAAGTAGGTAGCGGAATCAGACTGGACCAGCTGCAGGTTGAAGACAAACTTAAATGCTTATAAATGCAATTGGAATCTGGACAACTTAAATGTAAGAATTATTCAAACTATTCATTTTGTAGCCCCACCAGCCCTACAGCTACTTCATGTGAGGCTTTAAAGGTGATGTAGTGACTTTAATTTAGATTTCCTGGAAGCTGAATGAGAGCAGGTAGGCACCTTTTATTGCCGTGGTGTCAAAAAGAAGCAGAAGCAGTGGATCCCTGTGGAAAGTGCATTTTTCAAATATCTGTAAAAATTCTGTGGATAGAGGAAAAAGCCATTCCTTGCTTAGGTCCATTAAAACGCTCCTCACAGGATCTTGTCTTTCTCCACTGTTAGAGTGGAGCCTACCTCCCTAACATAAGAAATATTAGTTACTGTGCCAAGCCAGACCACTGGTCTTTGATTACACTTAAACCCTAGAAAAACCTTAAGGATTCATCCAGAAATTGTATTCCTATGTATCTAATTAAAATATAATACTACTATCTAAAATCAGGTAAAGGAAGTGATCACTAATCAAACAAAATGGGAGTTAAGCTAAATGTAATCCTTGCTCAAGTCCTCTGTACAGGTCTGAATTTAATTCCTTTCATAATTCAAAGCAGAGCTTAAACATGTGTTCCAGGTTTTTTTCAGTTGTTTTCACTTTTTAACAGTCATTTGCTGTATGGTTTGCAAGTAGATCAGAGAACTGTTTAAACAATCTAAAAAAATTGCACTGAAAATGGAAGATAAGAGCAGCCTTATTATGAATGGTAACTTTACAGCTGAGGCCAAAATTTGGCATCGCCTTGTGAAGCTGTTAGTAATAGTGAATTTATATACCAGAGTGTGTGTTTATACCATGTTTATCAGAATAATTGAAATAACTGTGTTTTAGGGGGCTGCATCCAACTCTTAATTTTTGCTGCTGCAAAAATCCAAGGCTGGCGAGGCACACCAAAGTAATAAATTCATTGCCTCAGTCCATGACATCAGAGCTCTTTCCTTACCAGTGAGCTCCGATATTACACAGACAAAATCTTTCTTTGCATGTAGTGCCTCTAGATTTGTTCCATGGTGTATAGTAGAGATTTCATAGCATCACAAAATCATTTATGTTGTAAAAGATCTCGAAGATCATTGAGACTTGAGTGAGAAACAGCATCCAGGTATCTTCACCCTTAAGGGAAAAGAAACTTACGTTGTGTGTTCTCCTACTTGCGGTTCCCTCTGTTGCAGTGCTGTGTGCAAATGCTGTAGCTGGTACCCTGTGTTTCACACACAGACTAAAGAATAGAGAAGAGGTACAGGAGACCTGCTTAAATATCTGCTTGCAGGTGCAGGCCCATGGGACTCTGTACCATATTAAATGGCATTTTTGCTGCCTATAATATTTTTGCTAGTGATGGAAAGTGTGGAAAGTAGCATGTGACCATATGTTTTTAGGCAATTTGATCCTTTCTCAGATGGTGAAACTGGGCTTTTCAGTCTTACTAGAAATATGATTTCCCTCTCATATAGTACTGCTTGGGAATGATAAAAAAATGTTTTGAAGTTGTGAGGTACTGTAATTGATGAGAAGCATGAGTAAATACATTATTTGCCTTATTCTTCTCCTCTGTGTGAAAAGAGGGGCCCGTTGTATACGGAGGTATAGGAATTACCCTAGAAACTTCTAATAACAAAGGAGTTTTGGGAAACCTAATTATGGCCCTTGAAATACCATCAGGGCTCAGGCAAAGCTCCTCACTGATTTTGGATGAAGACTTGCCCTCTGAAATTGGTGGTAAAGCGTAAGTCTGTGTTATTATAAACATAAAGGTAAGCATAATGCCAGTTTACACACCTCTGTGCCTGATTCATTGGGTACAGATGTGCTGCCAATACCTGTGCTCTGTAATTTAAACCATTACCAAAAGCATAAGCTGTGTGAAGAGGTTGATAGATGTATGCTTAAAGATAATTATGCATTTACTGTGTTTTAATTCTGATTATTGTTTTCTGTCAGCAGACGTGATGTGTTAAACTATTTTAGCAGTATTTGTCATTATTCTGGCAAATCATTGCTATAAATGAATCACTGCTGGGTCCCATGAAATTCCAATGCATTTTTTTCATTCTGCTGGGTTTTTATCCTTCAATATTCAGCTGTGTGTAAACTGAATGTGAAACCATTAGAATCATGGGTTAAGTGATAGCTTGACTCACAGCAATGTGGAGAAGAATGAAAATAATCAGCTGTGCATGTTAATTGCAAAACATTATTAGTGATATTTCTCCCTTTTAACACAGAAGTTTAAAATATTGCAGCAAGTCCTATATTAGAATAACTTACTATTATGTTTATTTTATTAATTTTGTCTTAACTTAATTATAATGCCTTTATTTTTTTCAGATCAGTGAATGGCTCTGTTTAAACTGCCAGATGCAAAGAGCATTAGGAGGTGACCTAGCACCAGGTCATGGTCCTGGGCCACAGCCACCTGCACCCAAACAGAAGACACCCATTCCACCTTCAACGGCTAAACCATCACCCCAGCCACAGCCTGTTCAAAAGAAAGAAGTTACTTCAAAACCTGATCCTTCACAGTTAGCAGATCCGAAAAAACCTCCGCCACAGAAAAAGCAAATGCCCTTGCCTGGGTCACCCCCTGTAAAATCAAAACAACACCGTGCAGAGCCCACTGAGATCTCCCAGCAAACCAGAGATGCCACTCCAAAATCTGATCAGGTCAAGCCAACACAGGCTGAAGATAAGCAAAAACAGCCCAGTGTACAGAAGCCTACGGCAGACACTGTATCTACCTCTGCAGCACCAGAGCAGAAACAGGATTTGGCAGGTCCCAGACCGCCAACTCAGCAGAAAGTGACAGACTCCTCAAAGCCTGAGCCTGCAAAGCCATCACAGGACACACATCCAGCCGGGGATAAACCAGATTCCAAACCTGTTCCACAAGTGTCCCGGCAGAAGTCAGATCCCAAGCTTGCATCTCAGCCTGGGGCCAGACCAGATGCTAAAGCTCAAAAGCCTGTTGAACCAACACAAACGAAAGATGATCCTAAAAAGTTACCAACAAAACCAGCCCCAAAGCCTGATACAAAACCAGCTCCCAAGGGCCCACAAGCAGGGGCAGGACCCAAGCCAGGGCCAGCACAGCCGGCACCTCAGCCCCAGCCACCTCAGAAAACTCCGGAGCAGTCGAGGCGTTTCAGCCTTAATCTGGGAGGCATCACTGATGCCCCTAAGCCTCAGCCTACAACGCCACAAGAAACAGTTACTGGGAAACTCTTTGGATTTGGAGCTTCATTCTTCAGCCAGGCCTCAAATTTAATTTCCACAGCGGGTCAGCCAGGGTCTCAGACATCAGGCCCCGCTCCTGCAGCGAAGCAGCCTCAGCCTCCACCACAGCCTCCTGCCCCTCAAGCAGCCCCCAAAGAGACTGGTCAGGCTCAGCCTCCTCCGAAAGCTGTTCCTGTAAAGAAAGAAGCCAAGCCTCTTACAACTGAAAAATCAGAGCCATCAAAAGTGGATAGTGTTTTAACTAAAGGATCTGATTTAGAAAAGAAACCTGGTTTGGCTAAAGATAGCAAGCCTCAGTCTGCTGAAGCTAAGAAACCTGATGGGCTGTTGGAACCAGAGAAAGCCAGCCAGCCTGAAATGTCTTGTCCCCTTTGTAAAACTGGACTAAATATTGGTTCTAAGGATCCCCCCAACTTTAATACCTGTACCGAGTGCAAGAAAGTTGTGTGCAATCTCTGTGGATTTAACCCAATGCCGCACATAGCTGAGGTAAGGCGACGGAGTCTGTGTGTACCCTGTATTCCTACCTACAGGCTCCCTGTGCTGTGGAAACATAAATAGCTGGGTTTTAGCTATTGAATTGTTAAGAAATTTTCTTGAGCATTTCATTATCTGAGGTCTTTTAAAATTAAGTATCTGTGTTGTATGAAGCTTAGTCACTTGTCAGATAGTATTTCTGATGAATTTTTGGCATATTAAGAAGGTCTGGTATTGGTGGTTGCTAGGTGTTTGAGACATAAGCAGATATGGTTATGAACTGTGAAATTGGTGCTACTATGACACAGCAAACTACTGTACCTTCAGTCTGTTATAAGCTTCTTTTTCATATACTTCTGTGTTGTCTGCTAACATGTGCTTCTTTAATCAGTGCCTCTGATTCAAAAAACTATTGAATGAAGGAATGTGTTAATTCTTAGTTATTGCCCTTCCCTCCTGTTCAATATATCCCTCAATTTATTCCATTAATCTCTTTCTGGCTCTGGAGTCTTTGCATATGCTGATGCGCTCATTAGGAAGGTTGAAGTTTGAGTGATATCTGTGTGGTGAAAGATGTAATTTTTTGGCAAGAACAATGCAAGGCTCACAAAGTTACTTCACTCATTAAAGACTGTCACTTTGAAAGTGCTTTTTCTGTGATTACCTAAGACAGCTATTTATATTTAAAAGAATTACACAACTTATTTTCAACAGTTTCCTCACATTGCATGTTTTTATCCACTTCCTTTCTCCATGTAATTTTTTTTGACAGGGGATTGGAAACTTTATACTAGCTTAATTGAAAGGTGGAGGCACATCTTACTTGCCCTATGAATTTGGCAGGTTTAATTCAACAGAAGCAGACCACCTAAAAATACTTGTGAGCAGTTGAAATGTTTAAGTTGGTCTGTGCAGCACATGAAGACTGTGATTGTCGATGTTATGCCTTTGAAATCTGAATGAATAAATGACAATTGACTGCCAGGGTTAAAGGATATCACATCTCTACCTTAAGGTGAGAATAAATGTGGGAAGAAATAGCACACTGCAGGGAAAATATTGCTTATGTTGTTTGCATATGCCTTTTGCTGTGGATTATTTTCTGGAATATGCTATCATTTGAGAGGTCTTTGTCCTACTACAATAAGCACATTTTATCCAACATACGAATGTGTTGTCTAATGTGTTTGGTCATTTAGGTCAGAAAAGAAAGGCCTGAAAATGCAAGAAGATTGATCAGTGATTGAAAATTGAGATTAAATTGATTTTTAACATTGTTTATGCTCTGAATACCATCAAACACACACAATGCTTCATCATTGTCCAACTGTGTGTATGCACACACACACTTATATGGGTTTAAATGTGAAAAATGCATATGACTTTCTCCAGAGGCACTCTAGTATGCATACACAGAGTACCATGGAAACAAGATGTGTCAGTTCTGGTGAAGCGCTGCTCAAATGACAACTACGCAAGTCCCCGTGCATGACTTGCCTTCTTTAGAGTTGACTTCGTTGTGATGGTGTGGGCCTGCCTTGTGGTGCGCAGACATGTTTCCTGGAATTCTTCTGGTTAAGATGAGAAGGCTGGTACTCAGCTTCTGTTTTTTCATCACTGTTTTTGTTAGAAGATTCTCTCTTTTTCTGTTCTTTAGAATATGCAGAGCTTGAAATATGATTGATTTTCTTAATCTGACTTCCTCATGCCTTTCTTTGTTTCTCTTTTGGTTCCTGCTTGTATTTTCTTCTTCCTTGTACTACACATTTCCACCTCTGTCCGCATTTTCTGCCTTGCCTTGTTTTTTCCAATCAGTTTTGCTAAAACTTTTCCTTCACAATAGTTTGGTTGGCTGAAGGCATCCTGACTTTTCTTTGCATAAAGACTGGACAGACAGAACAGGGAGCTTATCCTTTCATCTCCCAAATGAGCTGTGTAAATAATGTATTTGTGCTCAGATAGCAATTCTTTCCCTGGATGCACAGTGTATAGTATATTCCTTTTACATGACACAAACATGATGGTGAGAAAATAGTTTATGCTCACTTGCATACTCTCTTCATCCACCAAATTCTTCTAATGTGTTCAGTACCATTTTGGAGGTTTTATTTACTTGTCTCTTTCTTTGGGGGTTAGGAAGGAGAAATAGAAATGCTTTTTAAAATGGGTCTTTCTGATGGTTTTCTACCTAATACTTTAATTTCTATACTGTGTATTCAGATAAAAAATATAATTCCAGAAGCTACATGCCTTCTTGGCCCCAGAAGTGATTTTGGATGAACAAACATAATGCATCTTAAACATAATCTTAGTTTTCCTTTGGGCCTGAAGCTGTATCACAGTTGTTCTGACAGTTGCTTATGTGTTGTCTACATGTTGTTTCCTCAGTAATGGCTGAAAATGAGTGGAGTTTTATTGACTGAGTGATGGCTAAACCCTTGTTGCCAACAAAGCTTGTATTAGGCTACATGATAAGGATCAGTCTGATGGAACAGGGAAACCAGTGTTTCACTCTCAAATGCAGAGGAGCATCTAAACCCCATGGGCACTTCTACCTCAAGATCTCTCAGCAAGGAATTTTTTCCAGCCAATGTGCTGCTGTACTGCAGAGACGGCTGAGAGTTCTTTTAAGGGAAGAAAGTGCTTTCTTACAGTGGCAGTTGTTTGTTCTTGCCTGTATGTGACAGAAATAACTTTCAAAAAGTCTTCAAGCTGCTGCTGTCAGTCCTCTAATAACCCCTCTACTGCAAAAAAACCAGAACTAGACTCTTACCTAGTCAAAATCAACAATATGCTACTTACTTCAGTGAAATTGTTTTGATTTGTGCAAGCAGAGAATTAGGCTAGAATACTTTTCCTTAAAATGAGCTGATTGTTCTTTTTCTCCCTGATTTGTTGATACAACAGTCAAACAGTTATTTACTTAAATGGTAATTTATCCATGATGCAAACAGCCACAAATGATTAAATAAATGACACTTGATACATTTCAGAGACCCACAGGACCATGGGAGCCCTAGTGCATTAGCAGACTCCTTATTCTGCCATTTGCTCAATGGGGAGGAGAACTGTTTACCAGCTCCGTAATTAGCTTTCCAGCTCAGGTAGTTGGAAGCAGCTCTATTTTTAGTAACAAAGCACAAGATCACAACTGCTGAAGCCAGAAATGAAATGTGTGGCAACGACCATTTTGTGCATTTAAAACTCAGTGAACTGTTCAGAATATTGAGCAGGAGCAGAGATGGTTGTCTCTAATGTAATTAAGTATGTTGAGGTCAGGACTATAGAACCTGTGATCAATTAATGCAGTAATAAAACTTTAAAAAAAAAGGTGATTTAAGAGCTAAACCAAGGAAGAATAAGATAATCCAGATTTTTAGATTCTATATGGGCAATAAGAAGGATAACATCTTTATAGTACAGTCATGTTATGAACAGAGAGAGCTGAAAATGTGAAGTGTGTATATGTGACCATGCTAATGGATTTAATCTAATAGAACTGCCAGGAGAACAACAGAAGCACTTTTTAGTCTACTGATATCTATAAAATTACCTGGAAAGGTACGAGGAAGTAAAGTATGTTCCATGTGTGAAATAAATTACTGGGGCTACAGAAAGGAGAGAATTGTTTTAAATGATGGAGAAGGACAGGGAGGACTGGGGAAGGACAGAAGAGACATCATATCTCTGACTTGCTAAGGACTTTTTGTTTGAAAAAGATGTAATCAGTTAGATATGTGATCAGAATAGATAATATAAACAATTTTAGAGTGATCTTTCTTAATATGTTTATTAAAGCACATATAGCCTGTATGAAATTGTTTTACATTGATGGGTAGGATGGCAGGAGTCCATAAAGATTGATGGTTGCTGTCCCATCTATATTCTTACTTATCTTTTTTTTTTTATAAATAGGTATATAACTTGGTAAAATAATTTACATGTTTTTCTGATAACTCATTTTCCCACTCCTACTTATTAGACCTAACTAAATAAATGCTTTTTTCTTGTCCCCACATACTGTCATCAGAAGGCAAAGCAAAAATATAACTGATTCTTTTTTTTTTTTTAAGTAATCACAGTGCTATCATTAAACTCCATAGTATAATCAGGTGAAAAATTGGTACCTTCCTCTCTAGTAGGAATTTCTAGATGTAGCAGTAAATAGCATTTTCGAACTGATATAAGCCTCTCTGGAGATGAAGGGAGGGATTTTGTGGTGGCACAGTGTCATATACCTGGATACATCTTGGGTTCTTTGACCCCCTCCCAAAATCTTGCATAAAGGGTACTGGCCCAGGTGAGTGAGTGCCCAGTGTAAATAATTCTGCTAGTTTCTGTTTTTCCAAGACTTCACTGATATGTGAGATGGAGTGAGGCCCTGAGGAAGTGTGACCTGATATGCAAGCTTCAAAAGTAGGCTTTAAAAAATAATTTAACCCCCCCCCCAACCTATACTAAGTGAATCAAACCCTGCTATTGAATGCCCAGATGTACTTTGGACTTCTTAAAACAAGTGTGCAACAACATTATAAAGAACAATCCATCTATTACTCTAATGAAAATCCCTAAAATAGTGTACTGCATCATCTCTGAGGTGACACCCATTGCCTATCTTTAATTAATTAACAGCTCTGTACTGTCATGTATTTCCTACTTGAAAAAGCTCAGACCACTCTGCAAACTGGCAGGTTTACCTCTTATAAGAAATTCCTCTCTGCTCTCTTATGTTTGGTGATGAGTTGTTTTGGAAACAGATGGTGTCTGGGAAACACAGTGAAGAACAATTTGCATTAAAGATACAAAGAGAAAAACAACCACTCCTTTCAGTTGCATAATTTATCTTCTCTGTTTCTTCCCTCTGCCTTTAAAAATCCTTTTAAAATTTTGATTGTAAGAAAGTGAATGCTATTACTGTTTAATAAAGTAACTAAATAATACAGAACAAAATAGCTAACACAATGTGCTTCCTAGAATTTATGAAAATTTTATCCATTAAATGATAATTCTTTATAATTGAGAAAATATTAAAACTAATGCTAACTATTATTTTGAAAGATAAAATCTGGCATTGAAAAACAGAGTGCATGTTAGATGATAAAAACCCCACTATATTTCTTGACAGTCAGAATGAAATGAATTTCACTCCAAATTAGGCATCCTACTTTTCTGTTTAAATTATTCGGTATGCATGATAGAAAAAAAAAAAATTATGTGGAAATATTTTTCATAACAGAATGACTCACCTCTTCCATTTTTCCTATAAAGCACATATATTGTGTATTTACAGAATAGAAGGGCTAATATGGAATGACCTTTGATGGATGATTTAGTCAAAATTGAACACAGATAAATATTTCTAAAAAAATTAATGGCTGAATTAATTTTTTATATAAGGTTCAAGGGCTTAAGCTTCATCAACAGAGTTAGATTTCTGGTATTCACATTTTAATACAGAGGTATTTAAATGCTTAAAGACAGACAGATACTTGTAAGGATGTTAGGAGCTCGTGCCCTTCTCTGATGCCTCAGCTAAACCTGTTCCAAAAAGCCTAGCTTTGACCTGATGATTTTACAGAGGCCTGAACTTCTGTCTTTTACACATGGCTCGAGCTGTTCCTTTTGATCAGTGTCTAGCTTCTGTGGAGTCCAGACATGGAAACCTCATGTGGGGTCTGATTTTGGTGTGTCTTTGAGAATAGTTCAACCAGAGGCAGTGCTGCTTGGCATTAAGCATACCAGCTACAGTTACTTTAATAAATAATAATAATAATAAAGCCTGCTCATGGTTAAATGTGATGTGGTGGTGGTTCGCCAAGTTTATTTCTCCTTCAGCGATATTATATGCAAAATACAGATCTGCAGATAGATATGTGACTTCAGGACTGTTAGCTCAGGCCAGGGTACAGCCAAGGTTCTTGTCTCCCAATTTCCTCCAAGACCTCACAAGTCTGCACTAAAGTTTCAACAGAGTGAACCCCTGCATCAAGATAACCTATTCAGTAGATGTCCTGCAATGGTTTTGTTTAAATTCCTCATCACTGTAGAGGGAAATAGATATATACTTACTTTCTCACAACTTTCTCTGAACAGGTGTCTTGCAGTTCAGTAGGGCTGCTTGGTCCAGAGAAAATTATACACTAATGCAGTTTAATTTTCTGGCAGTCAGGTTTTGATGGTTATTTCTGAATGTGATTTTGGGACAATGTTTGAAAGCAAGGCATCTTAGATATCCACGGTTATTAGTCAATGCATTAGTTACAAGACTGCATTCTTGTTAATTTTCCTTTTCAGTATTTATGACCATAAAATTAGGTTTTGTTTTTTTCCCCCTGAAATTAAATTCAAGGAGTGAAGATTGGTCCCATTGCTCAAAGTAATAGTGTGACCTTTGGAAGGACTATTACCATGATTAATTGCCTGCTATTTGTTTTCTTTATTCTAGTCTCTAAAAGTTTCCAAATTACCTCTCTGAACAAAGAACTCCATTGAAACCAACAATGAGATACAGATATAAAGCCATGTACGGCCAGATGGCTTTTTTTAATGTTGGTAATGGCCACTGATGGTGTGAAATCCAAAGGGAAGTCTACAGCAGCACTGCTGCTGGCACACACAGCTCCTGTCTATCTGGCTATTTTTCATCCACTTGGAATTCATTTGCAATGAATTCTTTACTTATATACATTTATTCCATCTTAGATGCCTTTGCATTTTTGAAAGGTAAAACATTTAGGTGAGCGATTAATGCAGAGCTCTTAGTGTTGATTTTTGTGTGTGGTTTATTTTTCTCCTGTGCAGATAGTTTATAGACTAGTGTATTAGAGACAGTCAAGCTGGAGTCACAAATCTAAAACAGATTATCAGGAAAATTACTAACCTGGCCTTGAGCCAGGTGATTTTCTTCTCTGTTACTTCATTAGAAATTTGGTTGGTTTCCCATTATTGAATGAGGAAGAAGTCTTTTGAAACCTAAGCTGGTATTACTTGTTTGAATTTTTCTACTCAACTTTATAATAGTAATTTAAAGATAATTTATTTATTGAGATAAAGGTATTTCATGTTTTTCTCTTCCATTACAGAAAAATACATTTTTTTCATGTTTTATTGAGAAACAAAAATGCTTAATTTAGAGACTTTAAACACTGCTGTGAGTTTTAGTTAATTTCAATAAAAGACCCCATCATCCACTTCCAGATTGTCATAAGCAAACAGAAAAAATATACTGTATGTTACATGCTTCTTTTTTTTTTTTTT
>VXAD01010098.1:282616-305669 GCA_013399195.1 Dicrurus megarhynchus
CTCCAAATTTTTTTTTTTTTTTTTTTTTGAGATTTCTGGCCATATTCCTGACATCCATAAGGATGTCACATCCATATTGTTGTGATTTGTTTGGTTTTACAATGGCATTCTCATAATTGCACATATTTGCAAATACAGAGGTATGCTGAAGATGTTGACATAACTCTGATCCTCATCAGTAGTTGTCAATACAAATATCTGAATTTTTTTTGAATTGTCACTTCTGTAATTGATCTTAAGTTTTGTATCTTCCCTTTTATATGAGAAGAAAAAATTCTTTCTGATTGCTGATAAACTCTTAGCTATTGTCTTCAGGATACTAGTCAATAACTATATTTTGTAGAGCATGATATTAAGTCCTTTAATGTCTGGAAAAGCTGCCAGATATGCCTGTTCCTATTCTTCACCCTCCCCCTAACCAACACACCAACTCTTAAATGTCTATATACATATTATTTTCCCACAGCAATTCATGAAATGTTGAACTCTGACATAGTACAAGAAAACCAACCTGGGCACATACCCAACTTCAGATGCTCTCTTCTTGCTTTTGAATTACAGTAGGAAAAAAACTGGAATATATGAAACACCTGTTATTTCTTAATTTTTTTTGTATTGAAATATGCTCAAAATTGATGCTTGTTTGCTCAAAATTCAATCTGACACTGAAAATTGGCTAAAGCAGTAAAGTTTCAGCATATTCTACCTTCTGGCTCTTGCTTTTTGGAGTTTCATAAGAGTGTTTCTGTATTTCTTTTAAAGTCAGAAGTGGACATTGGATTAAAGATTCAGCACTATCTCTAAAATTAATCAGATTTTTGTCAAGTTTAATTCTAACTATAGAAAGGCAAGAAATCAGAATAAAACCAAACTGTGCTTAGATTTTTTCTTTTTAAAAGCGCAGTGTATTTTCTACTTAATGTGACTCAAGGTTGATGTCATGGTACAACATTTGTAAGACTGAGAAAGTGTAGGCTTTGTACTCGTTACAGAACAAGTTAAACAGGACTACCTCTTTCATGGACTTCTGTATGTGCACCTTTGTGCTGACCTACAATGCACTTCTGTTTTTTCCTGACAGTCGTAGCCAAGAACACTTGCATTGTGCTGTGCAGTGAATTTTTAAAGTCGTGTGCCCAGTATAGCTGGGACTCAATTACACTGTTATACCAGACCTCTAAAGAGGAAGAGCACTGCCATTTTTCTTCTATATCACCTATCAGCAGAAGGATCTCCTGATCAAAATATGATCTCTCATTTGATTTGGCATCCTTTTAGATACTTTATCCGTGCTGCTTCTTCTCCAGACCTATAAGAATTGTTTTAGTGCTCTGTCACCCTTCAAATGACAAATCTTGTCAATGTTTTTTCATGAGGTGCAATGAATGCACATTGTAGCTAAAGGAACTTATGTTTGAATCCATAATGTTTTACAATTAGTTACAGACATAATTAGAGGCTTCAGTGAAACTCATACTCGTCCCTCCCCTTCCTTTTTTCTGTATGCTATTGGTAACTGGAATCAAGAAAATTCAGCTTTAATATGGTGAATCGGCCTGTTCTAGGTGTTGGTCTAAGGTATGAAACACTTTCCCTGATGAGTTCCTTAAGTACATGGTCCTTGTTGTCTTTCCAAGATGACATGAAGATATATTTGATGCTGTAAGGGTCTGTATGTCTTTAGTACCTATAAAGGGCAAGGTGAAGCTCCCTCTGATCAGAGTTGATCATTCTTGCCAAATCTCTCCCCAAAACGGGGTCAATTGAAGCAGGTTTCTTGGGGCCAGTTAGGGTTCGAGTGGTTCCAGTCTTGGAGACTCCACAACCTCTTTAGACAACCACTGGCCACCTTCCTTTTTTTTTCTTTTTAAGTATTTTCTGAAATAAATATTTATTTGAAGGAATTGAATTCAAATGAACTTAAATGAATAAATGAAATGCCTACTATTTGAATTTATGTTCATTTGAAATTTTGTCCATTCACTGGATGCCACTGAGGAGAGTGACTTTATCTTCTTTTCACTCTCCCCTCAGTTATTTGCACACCTTGAGACAACCTTCCTGAGCCTTCTTTTCAGGCTTCTTTTTTCCAGTTCCAGCTCTCTTAGATTCTCCTTGTATGAGTCCCTTAATCATCTCCACGGCCCTTTACTGGACTTGCTCCAGTATTTCCATGTCTCTATGTTACTGGGAAGCCAAGAACTGGACAAGGAACTCTCCCACCAGTACTGAGTACAGAGGAATACTCACTTCCCTAGCCCTGCTAGCTATGCTCATAAATAAGACAACCCAGGATGCTGCAAGAATTCCAGCATGGCTTTTGCCCAGTGCCTCCCCTTATTTTCATACCGTGCTCAAGGGCACAGAACACACGTGTGGTGTCGTCCAGCACCATGGCAGCAGGGTGAAGTGAAGCACGTTGCTGTAAACACAACTTACAGGTATTACTGAAAGTGACAGGGTCCAGAGGAAACTCTGATCAGTCCACGCTAAGGAATACTAACTTTAAACTGACCATCAGTCACTTTACATCAGTGAACTTCACACACAGTGGTTCTATAAAGTGCAGATTTTGGATTACTGTGATATAGCTACAAAATATGTCCTAGCAGATATTCTCCATGGCAGGTGTATATTGACTTCTCCAAGTTATAGTAACAGGTTCAACAGTAAAAGGTGTGGATACTGTTTGGGAGGGAAGCAATGGTTAGGACAGAATCCAAGCAAAAATTTCATAGGATGTTCCAAGAGTTGAACTTTGAACCTGATCTGTATGTCTGGAACATTTGTATTTGAATCAGTTCAGCTAAATGTTACTTTCTACTTTCTCCTCCCCCTAAAATAAGTTCCTTTCCATACATGCTGAAAGAGGTTTTTTTTTTTGTATTTGAAATTGTTATTTTCTTCTATTAACTATGGGTCTCCTTTGTCTTGTCATCTTTTACATTAAAGATTTTCATTTTTTAAGTGTCTCTTTTTACTCCAAGGCAGTGGAGGAGAAAAAAAAATGCAGGTTTAATGAGGTAACTTTGTTAGTTATTAACTGGTTTTCCAGCTTCAGAACTTCTGTTATTGCATCTTAAATCAGTATATGCATTTTTTAAAGTGTAAGGCCTTAAAAACACCCTGTAATTTACAGAGCTTTGAAGCATGTTGGAATGAAAATTTGTTCAGTAATGATCTGTTTTCTGAACCTCTATGTGAAGACAGTTAATCCCTATGTTCCAATAGGATTTATGAGGTGTTTCATGCTCTTAAATAATGTTTCATTTGGATAACTTGTCCATATAGAATTAATAATTCCCTACAAGCACATAATCTATACTTTTTGACCTAAACTTGCTGTTCAAAAATAAGTAGTCATTTGCCTTTTAGATCCAGGGATATGACATCAGAAGTGATGTGTTATCACTAGAATGAAAATCTACTAGAGCAGATATTATAAATTCATAATTAGTAGCAAACAGTTATTGATATATTACAATTATAACAGGAATCAGGGTGAAATGTTTGGGTCTTCATCAGCATGCAGGATATAATTTTCAGAGCACGTCAAGGAAAATTTACTTTGATTTTCTTTCTGAATCTGAAGCTATGATAGTGATTGCCTTTCTTGAATGGCTTTTTCCCCTCAGTTTGCTTTATTCCAATTGACACGTTCTGTCCTTATGACTTGGATTAATTCTGTGTGCATTGCAGGGTATTAATATCCCTTTTAATTAGTTTCCTATTGCTTACATAGATTGTATAAAAAATGGCTTGATAGTCTGTGAGGAATCATTGAACAATGCATTGAAAAGCATTTAATTCCTTTCAGTACTAAAGTTTGTATGTCTGTAGTAGAAAAGAGGAGAAATCAAGGTGTCCTTGCAATGGTAATTCAGTTTCCTCTGTACAGGTTCCTCTCTTTATGCATTGGAATCTTCTTTACGCAACTCAGGAAAAGGAATGCTGGTAGATGAACCCTGTTTTGAGAAGGTCATACTTTGAATTTTTAAGTACAACATATGTACTTGCTGATAAAGAAGGGTCAGGTACTAGTTGTTGGAAACTAGTGATTCCCCTGGCACACCTTCTAAGAACTTTCCTATTTTTGAATGTACCTTATGTGTACAGTTTCTGTTCACATAAAAATATTTATTTCTGCTGACAGGTCTCATCTGCTGTTTCCTTGGCACCACTTATTTCTTTGCACTTGACTTCAAATCTGTTGTACTAAATCTGTCTGAGAAGAGATACGTCTTGAATTTTGTGTTTGAAACACTACTACTCCTATAGTATCATTCTCTTCTTTTCACCTTTTATTTTCAGCCATTTAAAGCAGTCATTTTTATTGCCTGTTTCCCACATGATAGTGAAGTTAAATGTGTGAACATCATATTTAACTACCAAAAAGTAAGATCCATTTTTTAAAACATTAAGAGAAATGAAAAAAAAGGCAAGTGGAAAGAAGGTACTGGCAGAAAGATAATGATTTGCAAGTTAGTGCAATAAAAAAGAAGTCCAGTTAACAAAAGTGTATTTCCTTGCAGTTATATTTCTTACATCTCCTGAACGTACCAAACTAGAAGCCAGTGCTTCAGCATGGAATAATATGGCAGATGGAATTATTTCTTTGCAAGTATTAAAAAGAAGGGCTCCACATTTTCTGTGTCATGATTTAGTTTTGGGCTTCAGTCCCTATGCTGTCTATTCTTAGCATCATAAAACATAATGGAAGTATTTAGAGATTCAAATGCATAGATTCATGCTGTATATCACTTCCTTATGTATCTGCAGATGGTGTGTATATTTTTGCATGTCGGATTTTATGGTGGTTAGAATACATTTGATGGGGTAAATGTAGGGGAGTGCAAAGATTCATTGCAAGTGATTCATTCAAAGACTTATATGTATCTTTTCTAAGCTGCTTGGTTTCCAATGAAGACTCTGAATCATTATCTTCCTTAATCACTACTTCTTTTTAACTTTGATGAAATATTTTTTCTTGTTCAGTCAAAAAGGCTGGGAGTCTGATCTATGAAATGCTTGGATGCTTGATGTTGAAGGGTTTATCTATATATATGAGCAGAATAAAATCAATTAAGACCTTATAGTGCAAAGAAAGAGAATACAGGAGGTCCATTTCTCTAAGGTTTTTGATGGAGACCCCAGATGAGCACTGCAATGTAATGGCAAGTGAAAGCAGTGTATGTTTGAATTATACATGACCTGCGAATATAAAGGCAGAAAGTTATGCAAACTTAGTCACAGGAATGGATTTCAATGATCACAAGCTGACCAATTCAATTAAGCAGGTTTTTTTCCCTGGGCTCAGTAGAGTTTAAAAGTTATGAAGTTCCCAAACTCTGTTCTTGAGGACAGACTTTCCTCACACTATCCAGTTTTCAAAACTTCTTCCCACAGGAAGCTAGTAAAAGGGAAAAATGAGTCTGTAAGTACTGTATGGGGGGGTACTCACTGGGAGAATTGTCCTAACTTTTGCAGTGGCCTTCATTCTTCATCACAGGTGGAAAATTTATGGAACCAGCAGCTTGTAAACTAGACAGATGTGTTTAAGCTATTATGGAGTGTGTATGAATGGAAAGGGAAGGCACAGCACAAGTAATTTCTTCTCCATTTGTTGTTTCATGAGAAGGAGATGCCCTTTGCACATGCTGGTGTTCCACTCTCATGACAAGCTGTCTCGCAGCATAGTCCTATCGAGCTCTCTGAAGTAATGTGGAAGGTTAGATAAGGGAAGGAGTTGATGTTTTTTAGAAGAAAGGAGTCTCAAAATTAATCAAACAGGTAACATAAATGTCAGTTTCCTTGATTTATTTCTCAAGAGTTGTTGGAAATGACTCTGATTTCAGAGAACCTGGCATTGCTCAATCAGCATCATGTAGCACCTGTCCAAATCAATAGAAATATATTTCTTGGTTTTAGCAGATAGTGGTGTCTGACAGGATGTGACTGAAATAAGTCAGCCTTAAGAACTAACAGAAGCAGAACTAAATACCAGTTTCAGTGCTTGCTTTCTGTCTCTGGGGATATATTTTCATAGTGGCATTTAGGATTTTAGAGCTTCGTCTTCTAAACTGATTAGCTAAGTAAGAAACTTTGGCTCTCATTAGTAGTTATTTCCAGATATGTTCAAAGATATGGCACTAGAACCCTTAACATTACTTCACTGGGCTTAAAAGGATTTTCATGAAGTTTCAGAAACTCAAGTGTTAGTCTTGCAAGTAAAAAACTTTCACAAGAGTAATCTGATCTACGTCAGCCTTCTGGTTATGGGTAGGGTGCTGCTGTGTCCCACTCCTTTGAAGGAGTGACTTATTCTATATGGTGCTGTTTGCCTGATCAAACCTTTCAACAAGAAAGAGAAAGCTTATTAAGAAAGTAGGTGACAAATTTCGTTCTTCCTGAGTAAAGACCCTTATGATGAATGAAAACTTTTGAGAAGGTGACTAATGTGGTACAATCACTTAAAGTGAGGCATGCTCATTTTTCATGGTACTGCTCTGTTTCTATGTGCATAGATGTAGAAGTTTTGAAAATATGTAATTGGTTTGTGATTAGAAACTTTAGTCACATCCCCATAATTGCTACAGTGAAATCCTGAAGATGTATCCTAGGCAGTTCTAGATGATTGCTCAGTACTTGTAAAGTCTTGTCTCAGGCCTTTCTAAATGTGCTATTCTTTTATTTGAGGAGAGGGGGAGTTGTTTTTTTAAGACAACAGAGCATGTTTCATATAAGAAAATACATTAAAAGTGTTTTTAGTCTGTGCATATTATTACAAGGACAAGAAAAAGATTCTAATACTACACTTAAAGAGCATGCTGAAGGCATAAATTTTGAAGTTGCACTTTGAAGAGCACCAGCAATCTACAGATTGCTGAATCTGAATATAGCAATGAGATGACCAAGAGTCTGAGTCAGTGCTAATATACATTTGTCATTTATGCTTCCAATTGTATTAGTGGTGATGCTACTGAATCCTTTGCTGTCAATTCTGGTAGCAGCCAAAATGACCAACCTCTGTAAATAAGGGTGTTGAGGGTAGCTGCAAGACCTCGTTGATGAGGTGTGCACTGCAACAACATCTGAACAGGGCAAGAAGAACAGGTGGGACATGGGATGTTAGACAACTAACACAAACATTTAAATTGCAGACACAGAATGACTGAGGTTAGAAGGGACACTAGCAGGTTATCTAGTCCAACCTCCTGTTCAAAGTAGGGTCCACAAACCACACCAGGTTGCTCAGGACTTTGATGTCTAGTTTTGAAAGCCTCCACCAACAGAGGCTGCATTACATTTGTGGACAACCTGTTCCAATCCTTCAAAGTCCTCGTGGTGAAACAAGTTCTCCATATACTCAGTTTAAACTTATGTCTGCAGTTTCTTGTCCTCTCACTGGGCATCACTTTGAAGCACCTGGCTCTGTCTTCTCAATGGTCTCCTCATAAGTAAAGTAACCTTAGGTTTCTGTTAGTTTCCTGAAGCAGACTTCTGTATGCTGAACAAGCCTCTTTCCCTCATCTTTTCCGTACAAGGGAGTTTTTCTAGCCTCTAACCATCTTTGTTGCTTTTTACAGAGCTTTCTGCAGTTTGGCACTCTTTTTTGGTACTGGGAGAATGATACTGGATGTAGTGTTTAGCAGTGGGCCCACGTTTTTCTTGTCCAGACCTTTTCTTGCATATTTAGCATAGAAACTATTCTTGTTGCCCTTGATGTCCCTTGCCAGTTTCAATCCTAGCTAAGCTTTGCTTTTTCTAGACAGACGGCTGTGTAGTGTTTCTAAATTCCTTCTTTGTAGCCTGTCTAATTAGAATGCTAGTTCTGGGGTAGAGGCAGGGTTCAGAGGTCCAGGCATCCTGTCCCATGTGTGTAGCGGTTGCTCTAATGACATAATCTTATTGCAAACACTGTATGCAGGAATACTTTGGAAGACAGCTAGCAAGTGCAAAGAAAAATAGAAATAAGCCCTTTACAGAGCTGTTTGGGGTTTAATGTTTGCTTATATTAGTGCAAACCTTTTTTGACAGTCTCCTGGTCCAGGCATAGACTGTGCCTGTTATGGCAGTTTATACTTCTGATAGCCATGAGGAACCATCTCAGCTTCTCGGAGGTGATAAAGCTATTGCCACTGTGAGTCAAATTTACTTGGAAGTTAATGCAGTTGTCCATCTAAACTTTATGATAATGTCTTGTTCTTCTGTGCTGAGCTACTTGGCACCATTGTATCTGTCATATTTAATAAAGATATATTTATCTTCAACTTTATTTTATGTAGGAATTGCCAGACTTAGCATATCAACACATCACATTGTATCATGGCTATGAGATCGGGTTGGTTTACCATAGCAAAGAGTTTGTCCTTCAATATTAAAAAGTTAGTGTGAGTTACTGTGTTTATCACTACTCATAACAATACTTATTTTCCTATTATAATATATGATCAAAATTCTGACAGATGCTCCAAGGTTGCCTGACAGAGGTGTTACTACATGTTACTATTTTAAATGACTGCTTATTTGCATTTGTTCTTTCATTATCTCTAATAGATGATGACATAGCATAGTGGGGGAAAAAAATATGTTAAACCAATGTTGTGAAAGAGACAGTTTTAATGTGGTAAACACAAAATTATCTTGACAAGCCAAAGAGACTCTGTAATATTCAACTCTGTAGCTCATTTTTAGAAAAGGAAAAAAAAAAATTCTTCTTTAAACCCTAATACCTTGATGTTTAACAACGATTTAATTGTTGTGTAAGCTGAAGAAGAAAGCATTTATGTGTTACTGGTCTGTAGGTATAGTTTGAATAGAAGTTGTTATTTCTGTGTGGATTGAGTGTATATTTTTATTTTGAGATTTAAATCCCAGATTGGAATCAGTCTTGGGGGTTGGATTGTGTGTAACAGCCAGAAGCAGGGCCATCCACAGTCTTTTTCATAAAAGTCAGTGACCAGTCCAGCTCCACTTGGCTGAAGCTATTGACTCAGAGTAGGAATGAAATGTTTGGTTAGGCTCAAAAGGTGAGTGTCTTCCCCTGCACCAGGGCACAGCCAAGCACCATAATGCCACTTTTGCTCTAGCTCAACACGAGGAAGGGCAGGAGCTAAAGGTGTATTTCCCACCAAGCTTAGATTTGCAAATTGCCTTAGCAACTGTTAACCATCCTTCATTTATAAAAGGTAAGATCAACCTGAATACATATGAGTACCAGACATTGAGAAGTTAGCCAGCAGGTACGACAAGGTAACCCCAAATCTGTGTCCACTCAGTAAGTTTTCCTGTATGTCATCAAATAATTTTTCTTTGTGCAAGAAGAGGGTAATCATAGAAAAGATAGGTAACATTTCCATGTGAACCTCTGAGCTGTTGTAAGTCAAACAGCAGATTACAGCCCATCATTTCCTCTCATTTAAATGAGTAGGAATCTGAAGTAGCTGCACTGACACAGTAGAATTTCCCTCACATGCACCAGTTTATCTGAGAATGAAATTCAACTTTAAGTCATTAAATTCAGGCAAGCCATCTTTTTCATCCAAGTGGATGTCTGCAGCCACAGTAACTCATAACATTAGCTGTAAGTGGATCTGAACTGGGTATTTGGAACTCTTGATTCTAAAACTGACCATCCGTGGGCAATGTTTTGCATTTTCTCTTTCCAGTCATTGACTTGTCTGTTTGGTCTGCCAGCTCTGTTTGCTTTCCATTTTGCTCAGCACAATCCTAGTTTGGTCTTTAAAAGATACTGAAATATCAATTATGACAACAGCTTTTAAAATAGGACTTATTAAATTCTAGAAAGTCTCCATCTGCTTGTATATCAGAATACAGAATATTTGCTGCCCAATGCCTGGTGTTCGGTAGAGAGACATTTTTGATTGTTTCCATATATCCTGTTCTGACCCAACTAGGAGTGTAAATCATCAGAAATTATTAGGAATCTGTCTGTGGGAGATGATCACCTCTATTTTGTAGAGCCAAGACATCTGTAGATTTTCAGAAAAGTGCATTTTAGAATTTCATTATGTGTGTTTATCTAAAATGAATATGCCGATCAGTTTTGTTTGTTTATTCCCATTGTTGGATACTGTAATGCTTTTGCATAAAGAGGTGCTGTATAATAAATAGCTTGCTGGCAAAGGAAAAGTGTGGTCTTATGGTCAAAAAGAGGAGTTTAGATTAGTTAATCATTACTGTGCTGTAAACATAAATTCTAGCACACTTCCTGGGATAGAAAGTAGTGGGCATATGAATTCTAAATTAGCCAGAATTCTGGTGTGCTGTAATGTCTAGTGATAGATTGAAAGGCCAAGAAGTCTTTGGCAATTCATTCTTGTTTTACACAAAACATATGTTTTTGTGACTGCAGTTCAAAAATGGGCTGATAAGTTTGAAGGGCTCCCAAGCAGCCGTAACAATTACTTTATATGTAAACAAAGAGAAGACCTCCAGAAAGGGAGAAAAATATATTTTCAGTCTGTTTTCATGAGGAAGAGTTTAAGATCAACTTTTGCAAGATTGAGTTTCCATTGAACATAAATAGCATAAAGCTCTTGAGGTAAACAATCCTCATTGCAAACTGAAGTCAATTTTAGAGAATCAGAAGAGGTGCAGGATTGAGCACAGCTAGTTACTGCAACAAAGTACTGAGAATTGGTGATAATATACTATTTATCAGTTGTATGACAGGAGGAACTACTATCAGAAATGCCATGGAAATCAAGAAAAAATAGATGCAGTTTATGTAATAGAGGTCTCAGGTTGGGTAAGAATATGGTTTGTGTTAAATGGTAAGTTCAACTAATTGAAAAAAGTGATTTCTCCTTCCTGTGAACAGTGTAATTGAAGATGATCTCTCAGTTTAAATCTTCTCTGACACATGGCTGAGCAAAGAGCAGAAAAGTACCATCACCTATAGAGTAAAGACTTGTCAGACTCATGAGCAAACCACTTTCTCTTTTACTGTTCTGAAGATTTGGTGCCACCAAATTTTGATTGGTGACACCATTGTTTGGGTTTGCATTAGGTTTTTTTTTTTCTCATTAATAGTAGGCAAAGTCTTCATTTATTTTCATTCTTTTACCTACTGATCTTCATGTAGTGAAAGAAAAAGATTCTTGTTTAAAACTCTTTTAGTTAAGATTTAGTCTAGCTTCAAAGTGATCTGGGAAATGGAGATAAAGTGGTAACTTTAAAAAACCACTCAAGGTTTCTGCAACCAACTGACCATTTTCAACACCACCTATAGCACTCATCCTCATACCACATTACCTAAAACACCTTGAAAAAAAAAAGGGGTTTTCATTGAATCAGCAAATAAAGAATTACTTGTAAAAAAACCATTCCTTAACATTGCGTCTTCCAAAGGTTGCAAAGGTTCCTTCCTTCCAAAGGTTGTCTTTGCCTTTTTGTTCCACAAAATATGACAAGACTAGGCTGTAGAAGAAGGAAATTTGCACTCCAGGTGTTAAGGTCAAATAAAATGAATCACTTGCAGAGTGGGTCTTTAGTCAGATTACTAGATCTGAACCCTTCTGTATTTTTTGAAAGTTCACCTGTAAGCTTTGTGCTTGGCACTGCTTCTGTTTATGGGGTTGTAGAGACATTACAAAGATATTTTTCTCTAGTCTTCTGCTTTCACTTTATATGTTGTTTTTCTGATGTGGAGAAGGAAACGGTATCTTCAGGTTTATTACTTTCTCCTTTAATTCAGCTAATGTTGAGATTACAGCTGGATTAAAGCATTCCTATGCTAATAGCTACATTTATTACACTTTTATGCATTAGCAATAGTAAATAATCGCCCCAAGACAACAACTGTTCTCATTTGTCTAGTTTCGTTTATGTTAATGTATAAACTGAGCTTTTGATAATCACTTACCTACTTTAAAACTTACTTCTTTGTGTTGTACTACTGGTTTTGGTTGCCAAATTATGTATCCAGGTAAGGATCTTTAACGTCTACATCAACAACAAACCCAAGTCTTGGAAGAAAGTTCTCGAAATAACTCTTCCTCTGCTCTGTCTGTGCTATGTCTGTCACTGCACTATATCCCAGCATGGGATATATTCAGTCTGTTTTATCACATTTCTTGTAGTTACTGTTACATCTGTCAAATGTACTGTAAAACCGTGGTTTCATGCTAGCAATTTTCCAAGTTTTTATGGATGTATTAATTTGTTGCTTCTTTTAATTAAAACCACTGTCTCTTCACAGGAATATTCTTTCATACAAGTGCTTGTTTTTGCCTGCACATGTGAATGGGGCTAAATTGAGTATCTCATGGACTGGTCAGGTGTAGTTGTAGTTTATTCCCTGCTTGCTGGTCTGCCAATGTGTCTTAAGTCTAGGAAAGTTCAGTGTGGGAGAGGATACTTTTCTCCTTTTGTTTTCTGAGGAGACTCCTAAACCATATCAACTGCCTGTGCCTTTAACCATGTTCCTGGCTCTAGGACTGGAGTTTTACCACAGATTACCCAACAGCCTTTGCAAAATATCTCTTCTTCTGTGATACTTCCGATGTGTGGTGGGATGGGACAATAACAATTTATACGTGGTTTTAGAGGTGCAGTTATAAAAACTATCTTTTATTGCAATTGAATTGCAAGTGAATGTGATCTTTAAATTCAGCCATCTTGTTAGCCAATGTGGCAGTGGTGGCTTTGGTCCAAGAAAAACACTATGAAATTATATCCTTGACAGATGCTTTAGCATAGTCAGAGTGACTAATCATTGCTTTAACTTAGCCCTATGCCAATGCAGTTCCACTAATGATTATATAATTGTGAATATGAAGCAAGACTTACATTTAGAGAGAACTGAACCCACCCAAATGCATTTTGTATATTTTCCATGCAGCTGAAGTTCTGACAAGTGGACTACTAGCTGTTATTGTACCCAGGGGGACAGTGTGGTTCATGGGAATTTGAGAGATCCTGAGGATCTCGTCTGTGTTTGGTTCCCTCTCTTCCTTCCCCTTGCTTTAATCATCTGAAACACATTGACCACAGCCTATCTTCTGTGTAAATGAAACATCTAGAAAAATATGAAGATAGCATATCTCTCAGAAAAGTAGTCTTCACATGAATTTTTCAATGTAAGCTTATTTTGGGGTGTTTCACTTTTTGCTTCATTCTCACTTCAAGTGTGGCAAGTGTTAATAACACCCTAAAAATAGTGTTCTATAATTTGTCCCAGTTTCTTTAAATCTATTTTTGTCTCTTCATGAAATTTTTAATGTTCTTTACCCTTTGACTGGTCTTGTTTTTAAATCTAATAACGTCTCAATTCTTACGCTATCTGAATTTTTCTGTGCTCTGTTTCTGTGAATCAAATTGCATTGCTCTTCTGGGTTGCATATAGGGAGGACTGGTTACTGCTGTTGCTGCCAGATTTTACACAGCATTTTGTACACTTGTAGCTAAGAAGTAGTATGAACTTAAATGTAGTTGGTTTTGCACTATCCTATTTATAGTTATCAACCTGTAGCAGATGGGTAAATTCTCCACCTGTTCTTACTGCTGTATCCAGCTGTTTCAGTGATGATTATAATTTATCAATACAGGAGTAAGTCACAGACAAACACAAAAGTATAAAAGCCATTTTGGTTTGGATTAAGGGAAGAGTAAAGGAAATCAAAGATGCCCTGAAGTTCCACATCGAGCCTTTTCCACTTGCAGTATCTCTTCATATGGTCTGGGATATTGAAATCAAGACACAGATTTGGCTTCTATTCCTACTTTCTGCAGCTTTCTACTGTGACAGTAGGCAGCTGAGCTAAATCAGCATTGCTGAGAACTATGAGTGTCTGAACAAAGTTAGTGCTTCTTCCCTCTATTTCCCAGTTCCTGTATTATTGTGGCTTCTTGCAGCTCAGTAGAAGTGATGATGTGATACCTGGTTCATCTCCATGTCCCATCTCTATTTTCTTCATCTACATTTCACACCAATCTCGAGTTTTGATATTGAAGGCATCAAAGAGGTCACTCTAGGGAGAATTTTTCTTTGTATTATCCAAATGTATGGGTCTTATGTGTGGAAATAAAACTTTTATGAGCCTGCCTAGGGCTCTGGGATAGTACCTTCTCCTGCCTATTATCCTTTGTCTCCAACTCAGAACACAGTAAGTGCTGTGTGTCTTTATTCTTGCATGGTACTAAAAAGTATCTCACCATTGCTGGATTGAATACATTCTTCTATAAATCATTCAGTTTAGAAAGACCAAATAGCTGAAATAATTGTGTGTTGCTTTGGAAGATGTGTGAAGAACATAGGCTTGCAATTGGAGCTTCAATTTATTGTTTTAGCTGGAACTGTAGTAGCTAATGTCCATAAAATTCATCCAGATGTATTCAGTAATTCTAGGCTGCTTTCCTGAATTGTTATACATAACCTTAATACAAAACTTTAATATAATTGTGAAGTAAGTAATCCATGCTTTACTATAGGCTTGAAGGATATAGGTGTAAAAGTTCTTTTCATTATTAAATTATAGATGGGAACCTTGTGTGGTTGAAGAAATTGTCAGTGTTATTTTACTTCAGTTTGTCTGTTTCCCTAAGGTCAGGTTATAAAGTTTCTTATCAGATTTGTCCTTTCATAGTAGAAAATAATCTGCCTTATTTTCCTGGAGGCAAAGCATTGCAGGAGAAGCTCCCTATCTGACGTAGTAATCCCTGATTAAAAAGGTATGTCTAGTAGCAACTGTCCAAAATTCAGGCATTTTCTGACTCACACTGAGCCTCCCTTCACTGTGAGCAGAAGTGTGAATTTCTCATGGAGCTGTCAATGGCATTTAAATAACTAATGCCACCTGGGATCGATTTTTGGGATTGACATAGAAAAAGCTGCGCAGATACAGATTGGTTATTGTATGCTTATGTATTCGTGTGCATAATGGAAGGGGACAGTATTCTTCCTAAAATATTTTTAATTTGTATGCATTTATAATGACTCAAAAACCTTGTGAAAGGAAAATTGATATGCTTAGTCTTCTGTTGTATACAGACTGCAATGTACAGTGTTTCAATTAAAAAAATGGGAAGATGCTTGGGGCCAAATGGGTGGTAGTACTCAAATCTTTGATAAGTAAAGTTACAGAATCCTATTTCTAGCCTATTTTGGTGACAGAAATTTTGTTTTGAACTTGAGTGTGTGCATATGATGTCTGTATCTGAGACTATCATTCTTGGGGAGATACAGCAAAGCAACCTCAGTTCCTAGCAAAAGCAGTGTAGTTTGAACTACCTCTGTCTTATTTTTAGCAGCCAATCAGAGTACGGTAATGAGAACTAAACCCAAATCTTAAAAATGCCCTTTATCCCACCTCTCCCTTCTTTCTAGGCTCAGCTTCACTCCTGAATTCTCTACGTCTTTTCCCTAGTGACTCAGAGGCACGGGGAATGGGAGCTGTGCTTAGTTCATCACATATGGTCTCTGTCACTACATTCTCCTCATGGGGAGAACTTTTCTCACCCTTCCCCTGCTCCAGCATGGGTCCCACATATTCTCACTTCTTTCTCTAGCTGCAGAGGCTCTGGCACAGTAATTTTTTTCCATTCTTAAATATGCTATCCCAGAGGCTCTACCACTGTCACTAATGGGTTCAGTCTTGACCATCTGGGAACTGGCTGGCATTGGTTCTGTCAGACATGGGGGAGGCTTCTGGTAGCTCCTTACAGAAGCCACTCCTATAGCCCCCACCTTCTACCAAGACCTTGCCATGCAAACCCAATACATCCTGTTAGTGCTGCTGAGACCTCCTTTATTTCATTTAATATCTTGACAATTCCTGACTTTAACGAGTTTGAGAAACCTAATGATCTCCTAGAGATACTCATCAGCTTCGGTAGGGATGATATGCAGGTGGATGTGCTGTATACAACTTGGACTGCAAATTAATTTGTGCACCCCAGGCCTTTGGTCTGTAGCTCCTTCAGTGTGCAACCAAGTCTTTCCTAACAGACAAGGAGTGTGAAAGAGCCTGAAGTATGCTGAGATGGAAGAGAGACAATGCAAATGGTGGTTAACAGAAGCAGTGAAGTGGGAGAGAATCTGGAATAAGAAGCAGCAGAAAGGAAAAAGGTGATGTGATTTCTGTGTGTACAGCAGGGAGTAAAACAACCCAAATAAACAAATCAGCCCTGCTCGTGACTAACCTCTCATCTTGGCTACTATCAGGTGTTTAAGAGTGAGGTCTAAGAAACTGAGATGATGTTTGCAGAAATCTCTGTGCGTCAGGGACAGGTGAATTTTCTTGATCGCATGTGCTAGTGAAGAGCCTGTGGTTGAGCTAGCAGAGTTTGTATCTCACTGTGCACTTTGCTTTTATAATGAACAGAAAAGAAACATTAATATTTTGTGAATGTAAAAATCTTCTTTAAAGCACGATAATGTCCTCTGCTAGTGTATTAGCTAGATTATCTTTTTGAAATTTACTGAGTACCTGGGCGAGGTTATGTTCTGCATTTCATGAGGTGACCTTTTATTTCTGCTATTTTGAGAAAGTGTAAATTAGAGTGCATAGCACTTCTTTTTTTTTTTTTTTTCCCCACCAGAATAAGCTGCAGGCATCTTTGTAGTACGGGTACAAACGATTTTTGCCATGCAAAGAAAGGGAGGCCAGGAGAAGAGAAGGAGGGAAGAGTGAGAGCAGCCTTGTGCTGCATCCCTGGGGGCTGCTCCCTGCGTTGGAGAAGGGGGATATGGAGGGGGAGAGGGGCACCAGCAGTAGCTGTGCCTTCCCTGGGTTGTGGCCCAAGATCACTTGCAGGGGCTCCACGGTCATGTTGCAGGTGCTGGCAGCCTTTTGCCGAAGACAGCTGTTTGTTTTGCCTGTGGAGCTGGGTGTGGCTGTTCGCTGATCGTTTTGTATCGGTTCTGTGCCTGGGGTTACGCAGCTCCTTTTAAACCAATCCCAGCCCTATCAAAGGCTCTGTCTTCTGGAGTCGTCACAACCACTGAAACTTAGTTATTTTTAATCACCTGTTTCTGGGCTCTTGCTGTCTGTTAGTTCCTTGTTTTGGAACCCAGAATGCTGACAGGAGTTTTCAGGTGCTGGGCTTCTTTACCTTTAATATTGCAAACTGTGTTATCTGCACCTTTATAGCAGCTTTGGCAGCAACTTCTTGGTTTTGCTCCTTTAAGCTACACACTAGTGGGGAGAGATCGATCATTCAGATACCCTTACTAATTTTCAGCTTGATTTTCTGGGTGTTTTAAAATTAATTTGAAGCCTGATAATGTTTTTTTTATGTTATTCTGCACCATCTTCAGGGATATTCTGGAACAGATTTAGAAATTTGTGATTTGCTTATCTTGACTTGCACCTTGCAAGCACTGCCCTTCCCCTTTTGAATAGTTTTGATATTTAAGCTCCCAGTTTTGGGTGATGCAGTTTCCATGGGACATGAAAAGAATAGATTTGTCCTTGCATGTGCTGTGAATTTCATTTTACTTTGCATTCTCCATTTTACTAAGTTCTTCTGCAATGCCTGGCAGCCTTTCCAAGCTGTGATTTAAAGGGAAATAAATTAGTGTTTTGATTGGGATATTTCGCAATCTCAAATTTCATTTGAATATGTATTATGTATTTGCAAATATATATTTGGTATTTGCAAGTCTGAACAAAGCAGTATAAGTGAGCACAAAAATGTACAGTTTATATTCCTTAAAAACTGCTAGATGTTCCCCTTTTTTTTTATTGCATGCAGGTAATTAGACAGTGGATTACCAAAAAAATATTTCTCACTGGATTATAATTATTTTCAGGAGTTAAATTTTGACTGTGTTTCTGACTTGACATTTAATAACAGGATATGGACATTTATAAATCAGCGGGATATTAGATGCTCAGCCATGGAGTGATTGATTATTGAGTAACATTAATTGCTATTGGCTATAACAACTGAGTACAGTGATTTATACTGCACAGAGATATTTTTCTTGGAAGAAAATATCCAAGGTGCCGTGCTGTTATATTTTCCTTTTCATGAATTCTCTTAATCTGAATCATACAGCTGGAGATAAAAGTTTTTCTATCAAATTAATAAAATAGATGTTATGATTTTTAATTTGAAGCATTTATCCAGTAAATAATTATTAGCACTTGCGTAATAAATCAGGAAAGTGAGATGCTTGACATCAAGCTAGGATTGTAGCTGGCAGACTGCAATTTTATGCTTGGGAATCAACAGTTCTCAAGGTACAGAAGTAATGAATGTTTAATGACTTGAAACCCCAGTAATACATTACATTCAAGTTTTATTTAAATATTATTTTTATCCTAGCTATTTTATGCCATACCTTGCTCTTTTATTCATAAACATACTTCTGTAATTCTTTTGTTACAATTAATCTTTTTGTACAGTCTGTTCCCAGAAATAAGTTATGTATTTGACAGAATTTGTATTTGTTGAGATGTTTTAGATTGGGATTAGGCAATAAGTAGTACTGCTTTCAAGAGAATTAAAGCATCTCAGAATGTTAATGGCCTGACTTTTCTCCATAAACTTGTGGCAAATGAGATAATGAATCTAGATAATCATATAATAGATAATATTCTATGAGTCCATGATTATCAACCTTCAGTACTGCTCATCAGATTCAGTCTAAGTCTAATAAATTATTGAAGGAAATGTATGATATGGGTCAGTCCAGTCCTAAATAGGATGAGGGGATCTGTGTTATATATTTTATAGTTGTTGCAGTGTTCTTTGGGATGAGGCAGTTGTGAGCAATTCCGGCAATATTTCTAAGTTGTCATTTTCTATTAAATATCTATACATTGCTGTAAAAGTTAGCAGCAAACAACATACTGGCTGTGCTTCTTAACTGCAATGGCAATAATGGTAATACAAGCTGAGTTAGGGTAATAGTTATGTGCTTTCTGCTCAGTTTTCACACTGAGCCTAATGGGCTACTGGTGTAGTTCAGAGGCTTCCCGAAAATCATGCACTGCTTGTTGAATACGTCTGTCAGTATTTGAGAATCTGAAAAAAGAGAATGTTTTAATCTGTGAGTTTTGTCATTAAAGAACAAAACCAAAAAGAACCCTCCCCCCCAAAAAAAAAGAAAAAGGAAAAAAAAAAAAAAAGGCAACAACAACAAGAAAAAAAACCCCAGAACAAAACCAAAACAAACCTGCCTTTAAGGCAGGAGTCTTGCTCTGAGTGCAGTGGCTTTGTGTCAGCTGTCTGATAGGTAATGCCTCTAACCAGGAGATACAGACCATGTTAAACAGTGCGAGGTGGGAGAGAGATGTTTCCTATGGACTGTACAAGCTTTTGTAATCAAGAATGTGCAGAACTCGGATTTGGTGGGTTTTAGCTGGCTAGAGCTAGGCTTGACTACTCCCTTTGAATACAAGATCAAAAAAGGAAAGATGATGAAATACAGTGTCATTAGTTTCACTAAAAATCACTTGGTCAAGCATGCAACAATTCATTAAAAGAGCTAGGGAATGAGAAAGGTTTCCTACTTTTTGAATAGTTTATTTAATTAGTGAATATTTGGTAAACCTGTTCCACTAAAACGTGAATCGGTCTATCCTTTTGGTTGAGGCCCCATAGCTCAAACCGCCCCTCCCCCCCCCAAGAATACATCCCAATCCAGAGGATTAAATGGAAGAGTAGTGTGAAATAATGTTTGGGGTTTTTTTCTGTTTTTTGAAGGAATACAGCTCAAAAACAGAGAAAACAAAACTGACTGAATATTTCTGTAGACACCTACCTCTTGCAGCAAAGTAACAGCTCCAGTTGTGAAAACTGGCTCTGTGAATAATTTCCTTGGATGTTATATGAGCTATCTTATTTACAGAATGACTTTCTAGACAGTTGTTAAAAGATTGGTTTTAAGTCATCAAATAGTTTGATAAATATATCAGCCTTGATTGAAAAAAGAAACTTGAAATTTCATCAGACAAATATCAAACCCCCAGATTGTTATCATTAGCATACAATTGTTATAAATAGGTGAAATTAAATGAAAGTAACAGCTCTTTATAAAGACTTAAGAAAGCTGTAATAGAGAATGCTGCATGTTTTCTTGTGTCAAGTAAAGAATTCACTGAACTTCAGCATGATGTCTAAAGCTGTTGCAGCTGCACTTACGTAGTCCCTTCTTCCTGTGTTTTCCTTACCCCTCCCAGCTCTAGGAATATTTGTTCTGGCTCAGAAAAACTTGTTCTGTCTCTCAGGACAGTAACTGCCATGCCTGTGAGCTGGGCTCTTTAAGACTGAGGAAAAGAGAAAATAACCAGACAGAAGCTGATCAGTATCTTTTCCGCTATTCAATGTATGAAGTACTAATGAGGTCATTTAATTCTGTATGTGACAATGAGTATGATAACACTGAAAACAGATTAGGACCCCATTCTAAGAGAAGATTCCTCAGCAATTTTAAAAAGGAAGATCAAATCAATATCTTCATCACAATTATGTACAGACATAGTTTAAGGGAGAGTGCCACTCCACCCAGAAAGAGCTATAGTAACCAACGAGCAGAACTACTGCATTGCCTGGCATCCAGTAGGTATCTTTATTTCTGAAAGGATTAGTTAATTTTATTTTTAGTGGCCAGCAGGCATAGCTATTCATTTTGACCTCATAATTCTGAGGTTAATTTGTTTTAAAGTCGAGAAAGAAAATATTCTGGAATGAAAATGTTTGAAGTTGAAACTGCTTTATAAAGAAATACATGTTACTCATAGCAGTATACAGGATACTGAATATAGACTAAGGTTCTAATGTGGTAACAGAGTTTTGGCTATTATTTGTTTAATATTAGTTTTTCTTCAGTGTATAGGTGCTGAGTTGAGGTAGGCAAACCTTTCACTCTAGCAGCAGACGTGTTCTCTCTTCAACCAATAATGTCTTTTATACAGAAGATGTAAAAATACAGAAAAAATTACAATTATCAAGTGAAATTGCTTGAAACACTTGTAACAATGTGTTTGTAGCCATCCATTATGTTACTGTAAGTATACTTTAATAGATGTTTGTGCTCATAGAGGAAGATGTGATAGGACTGTATGCAGGAGAAGAGGAAAGATGGAAAAATCTATGTTAAATTTGTGAATTAAGGATAAAATTAGTTGCTTAATTTTAGCTAAAATGTAGCTATCATGTTAAACAAGATAACAACTCGCTTAGAGTTGTTGTCTTTTATCGCACAATGTAATGAAACTTAAGTAAAAATCTGATATAAATAGCTGATAAGTCCTTCTTTAGTACAAATTAGCGTAGTCAAGCCTCCTTTTTAAGAGCGTATAAACACAGAAGCAGGTGTTCCATAGTAGAATAGTTATCTTAAAGTTCAGGTGTAATGGTAAAGGGTCAGATTTTCAGTGGTGTAGATTATTTCAGCTGGCTGTAGCTTCTCTGAATAGTCTAACCTGTTCTTTGTGAAGAGGATTTATAAGTGCCATTGTGGTGAAAATGCTGAAAAAAAAAAATCAATTTTGGTCTTTTTTTCCTCAAATTTTTTGTTGTTGCTGTTATTTTGTTTTTGTTTTGGTTCGGTTTGTATTTTTTTTCAGAACAAGCCATTATTTTCTCTTTGTGTTTCAAAAGTTACTTTTAACCGGATGGATTTTTCTTAAAAAGAATTGCAGTGCAAGTATGATCTGAGAACTCCTAAAGTTTATTCAGCCTGACTACTGAAACACTGCTTTACAGATTGGAGTTATTCATATGCAGGAAAGAACAAGGGACTGTTTCATGTCATTTGAGAGTTTGGGACATGAAAGACTTTTAAGTTCTTACCCAGAGAATATTGGCAATTTTTAAGACTATTATCACATTAAATTCAATGTGACTTTGCATATTTTGTTTTTTAATTCCCCATAGGATTTATAATAGTGTGTTGTAGTCTTTATAGTAGTACATCAGATCATAACACAAATCTTTGAAGGTTTTGTTAAGACATTCTTGAAAATTTTTTTGGTTGTCAGTATGGTTGATGAAATATCTACTGAACTGGCAGGTAGTTACATAAAGAGTGGTAAAATCTCTTAGGGTGAATGTAACAGTATATCTAATGTGACATGCAGAAGAAGAAGCTGTGTTTTGACAAAAATGATGCTTCAGAGTTCAATTTAAAGTTGTTTTTTTTCTTGATTTAGATTTATTGCAAGTGAAAGATTATCCCAAGCAGTCACTTTCTCTCCTTTCTTCTGATGAACAAGAAGAGGCACTGGATAAAACAAAGCTTTTGATTTAGTGATACTCGTGGCTTTCAAAACTGGGAAGCCACAATTAATTTTTTAGGATCAAAGGAGAATATTTGGGACTTAGTCCCATTCCACAAGAATACATAACATAGAAACCATACCATAATATAACACCCAATGGATAGCTAGACTCTGCTCTGCTGCCCTTTCAGTAAATCCATACTTGAGTTTAGCTGTGTCTAGCAGGGAGTTACTCATCCTAATTGTCCATAATCAGAAAAGAGATCAAAGTGGCAAAACCTACATATCAGTTGGAAAAAGGAGAAAAGCAAATAGCTTCAGGGTGTATCAACTCATTCTGAGGTTTTATGTTAACTTGCACAAGGTGTAGCTCTTTTCCATTACCTATGGATGCAATGAAGATGAAACCAATTTAGAGTTGCTTAACCATAATTACACCCACTTAGAAATCACTTCTGCTTTTGCATTTGTACCACAGTTCGAATCCATTAGTGAATGTCCTTAATAATAATTTACCAAGTGTTACTGCAAACAGAGAACTCCTGCTGAAGGAAAACAAATGACCGAGATAGAAAATTGACTGGCATTTTTTTTTTAATTATAAAAAAAAAAAAGAAAAATAAAAAGACCACAACCTATTTGACAGAACAGAGTTTGGATCTTAGCCAAACACCAACCAGCACAAGTGTCTTGCCTAATGAAGAGATACTTCAAGAAAAAGTGTGCCTTGGCTTTCAACCCTTACAGCAGGCTGGTTACTCTTTTTCTCTGTGTGTGTGTGTATTGTCTAAAGGCACAGAGTAAGGAAATCTGCAATTGGTAGAAAATCTTCTTTCTTTTCTTTTTTTCTTGTTTTT
>VXAD01010098.1:305713-353060 GCA_013399195.1 Dicrurus megarhynchus
TTTTTTTTTTAATTATTATTCTTTTCCATCCTCCTTCCCCCTCAATCTTCTCTCTTCCTGGTATAGTAAATCATGCTGGCCTGTCCTTTAAAACATATGTTCAGGTTTGGAGAACACCAAAGTCCAGCTTATACTTTGTCTGTCTTGGGGGATTTAAAAGCTTATCTCTCCAGAGACTACATAAACAATCAGATTCTTCTGGAGTTCCATGGTTGCTGAGTTTTCACGAATGTGAATTTGTATTTGAGCACTATAAATTGGGATGGGTAGGACTTACACACTTATGTGAACTTCTGTATCTAGATCAGATGCCTAATAAAGGTATTACATGACTGGCCTGCTAGTATTTTTATTTTGAAAATTAGTATTTCTTCAAAGAAATTGCTGCATGCTTAACAGGGCAAGAGCAAATTATTGGTTCATTGGATCCCATAATTATTTTCTGTCAGTGTTGAGTTATTTACAATTTATTCATCACATCATTGTTGTAAATATTGTATAGATTAGTATATGAGTGATACTATAATGTGCACAAAAAACGATATTAAGGATGAACAGGTCAGATGTGTATAATCTGTGTTTTTACATGTGTTTACACATATAAGTTGTAAGTCCCTAATTAATATTACTCTGATGTTACAATCAATATGAGAGGATGAAGAAAGGTTGTAACACCATTTACTGTGCCACAGCTTGCTGCAGCAGCACTTAAGGAAAGGAAACACTCTCCATAGCCTGGAGGTTTGGTCTTGGGCAGGTCATTTAAGATTTAAATATGAATGTGACATGAATAGTAGGAAAATGTGACAAGCTCATGCACTCCTTCTTAGCTGAGCGTCAGTGGAGCCGTGTTGTGATTGGACTCTGACTCCTGAAATTGTTTTTCTCTACAAGAGGCAAACTCTAGGCTGTGTAACCCCATACAGTCACTCAGCTTTGTGGTTAGAGAGTTTCTCTAAGTGTGGGTTTGAATCTGCTTGTACAGACAACAGAATTGAATCTGGGTCACCCATACCAAGTGTGCAGGTGTTTTAACCAGCAGTTATTACATAAAACTGATTTTTTTTTTTTTCTGTCTTGTGGTCTTACATAAGAAAGCACAAAATGCCACTGCAATTTGCACTGAGTTTTCCAACTTTTCTTCTGAAAGGTGTATTGGCTCAAGCCCTTCATGGGTTTAAATGGAGGGTTGACTACTTTCTGGTTCCTTACTTGGCTTCAATACAGATTAGCTGTGCAGATTCATATGCCAATACTGTTATAACCAAGACTCATGGTGCCTGGGTACTGCTCCTAAAGTGGGGGATTATGGCATGGCCTTTGGTAGTACTGTTTGCAACATCTATTATAGACTTTGACATATTTAGATAGCTTGATGTAAAGTCACTGCTGTCCAGGCTGGGAGTTTCTAAGCTGAATATCTAAGTTTATGTAATTCTCAAATGATAGCTGTGCAAGTGGGCTTTACTGTTCTTTTGCTTTTGGGAAATAAGAAGTTGGGACACAAAAGTTTAAAGTTAGGGTACAAGTCACCATATAAACAGATTAATGTAGAAAAACTGTCTTAAAATGAATTAGGGCTTTTAACCTAGTTTTTGGTAGTAGTTAAATTTAATCTCTATTCAACTGATGATTTCAGTTAAAGAATATCAGAGCTGAAGTATTTTCCCTTCTATCAGTGTTAATGTCTTAGATCCTCAGTTGGCATCACTCCACAATTTTCTTGGACCTGAATCCATTACATCAAAGGAGGATCTCTTTTTCCCTTGGTGTTCAAAATCTGTGCTTATCCAAGATGAAGTTTCCCTGCTGTGTTCTCATTCGTTCTCTGCCTGTGCCCAAACTGCTTGTGCATTTAAAAAAGTTAGGAAAACACTGTAGTGGGGTTCTCCTCTTGTCTGAGGAAAAACCACGAAGACAAAAAGTTACATGCAGTGTACTGCTACTGTGTGTGCATGTATGTATGTATGTCTGTGTATATACAAACCTGTGTACATGCATATACATGCAATATAGCCATCATATTATATAATGTATCATTTTACATAACATGTGGCAATGTGTACAAAGTATGTATACATTCAAAGTGTATACACACTGTGTATACTGTGTGCTAGCAAAAATGAACTAAAGAATAAATAAACATACAATCTCCATGGAGGCAGCAACCCCATTTTCCATAATATGCTCTTATTTTTCCCTTTAGGAGACTGAAGGAAAAGAAAAGCTTTGATGTTAAATCATAGAAGAAATCAGAATCAGCAACATTCTTAACAAACTGATAGGATGCAATCCTGAAAACAAGCTGTTAATTCTCAGAAATGGGAATTAAGAGTGAAATTTAAATGTAAAAATTTAGAGAAAGGATTTGTTGAAAATTAATATTAAATGCTTTTGAAACCAATGGGGCTACTTTTTAAGGCACATTTTTCTAACTTCCTGGAAAAAATCTTATTTCACTGTACTTCAGTGAAAAGAAAATACTGCTCACAGTATAAAAATTGGCATTGTTATTCCAATTAACCTTTTTTAGTAATTCTTCAAATAAAGAAAAAAAATGCAGAAATTTGCATGACTGTATTAAATAAAATAATTTATATTTAGGTGTATGTATGAAAGAGGGAGGCTTTGGATATAGCTGCTAATTTTAGATATCAATTTATGTTCTTTCCAATTAATGTTGCAATAGAGTATGTGAATGTAACTTGCAGGTAGTAAATATCAAAATAAGGAACATTCACAAATGTCACATGACTGAAGTCAGAGAAGTGTTCTCTGTGTGTTTATGTATATGTGTATATATGCAACATGCACATGTGTATCTGTGAAAACAATGTATATATGTATTTGTGTGTACACGTGTATGTTTAGCAAAAACCTTCAGAAAAATCAAATTAATTATTGCACATGAAGAAATTGTGTGTGCACACAGACACACCAGGCTCTGCATGTTCCTGTGTAGTCCAAGGGATTATTTTTTTCCATGTTTTTATCTGAATCCTGACCTTGTTCAACACTGGGAAACAACACAGGCTTTCCTCTTGGCAGCAGTAAATCAGTCAAAGAAAAGAGAATTTGGAAAGCATATATAAGGTCATACAATATAACCAGCATTTATGTTTTTAGTATTATTTCTGTCAACAGGAGGTTAATATATCAGAAATATCTTATCCTTATCCTCTTCTAAGAGTCATCAAAGTAATCTGTTTCCTATCCAGTGGAATTCCTAAGGAAGGCATCTCATAGCCCTTTTGCGTGCCCGCGCTGTTCTTGGGTGAGCAGAGGCAGCTGGAAGTGATTAGAATAGACTGACATGTGAAATCACGTGGGAAGGGATTCATCTCGCTGAAGAAGAGGAATCAGTGCTCTGTACTTTAGGGGAAAGAGGAGTTTAAGTACAAAAATGAGCAGATTTTCAAAGGGGCACATGGGAATTGAGCTACATGATTGCACTGATCCCATTTAATATTGCAAATCACATCCTACCCTCGGTAGATTATAAACAGACTGATAATCACAGATGATAGTTTCATAAGAGCATAGGAACCACCAAGCAGGAGTGAAGCAGTTATTGCTTTATCCTAGTTGTCCCTACTAGCTCTCCCAAAACACAAAGTGATATCAGGCAAAAAGAAGAATGTTAATAAATACTTATCTGTAAATGTTACATTCGTAAGGTGAAAGCTGACATTTCCCAGACATGTAAGGTTTGACGATTTCATTTAAAATGTGTGCATTATTAGAGATGGACCAAAATGAAAATCTTTCCCTCTCGAAAGGGAAAGAATGTTTGTTTTATCATAAGCAATATCCTTTAAAAAGCCCAAACTTGTACTATATCTTCAATTTTTCTCCAGCTGAACATACACATTTTATGTTTTGCCCTTTATCATGTGATCTTGTTACTTAAGCCTCTCTGTAATTTCAATAGCAGTATGATACATACAACACTCATGTTTGCTGAGGTACCTTGCCCAGTGTGTGTTCATCATCTTAGCATCTGTGTGATATTGTAACTGTCAGTAGATTCTCAGTGCAAAAGCAAGTTATTAGTCTGAGAATTTACTGTTTTACAGACATACAAACACACATTGGGGAGAAAAACATACATTTGGGAACAAGGCAGAGCTTTTCTTCTACTTTCATAAAATTTTTTTGGTTTTTAAATAATGAAAAATTACATGAGAAAAGTAATTATTGAATTGTGAGAATAGTCACACTTTTTTTTTTTCATTCTTCTAGAGAATTGTGAATTTCATATTGGTTTGGGTCTTCATAATCATGAAAACCATGGATTAGATTCAGAGATTTTCTAATTTGTCACCCATCTGAGGTGATTTTCCTTGTTTTATATTAGGTAATGTTCTGGCAGTGGTGCCTTCATAGGAGATAGGCAGTGTTGCCGATGCCCTAAAGTATCGTGCTTGTCTGCCATCTAGAGCTGTTGACAAGTTGCCTTTTGAATGTCACTTCCCTGCGTGACATTCTGGCAGTCACTTCCACCTGCAGGTGTCCTTCCTCTTGGTTGTTTAGCTCAAGCAAACCCAGCATCAAAATTGTGTACAATGGCTATTCTGGAAGGAAGTAGAGCCTTTTTGTTGTGCAACACTAGTGAGAAAATTACATTTGCTGTAACAGCTATGAATAACAGGCTTATATAGGATATTATAAACTAGATAGATAATGTTAGAGATGAGGATGTTCACTCCGCTAGCCACAGGTTCCTTGAATTAAACTTTGATCTGGTTGTCCTACCTGTACTGTGCTATGAGAACTAAAATCTGCCCATTTCAGATCAGGGAAGGAACCTGTATGTTTCCCTTATTTAACTTTGTGCATACTCAGAGAAATGTACATGGTCATCTGTCCAGGTGGTAGAATTACTTACTAGAATTTTAAGTTATTGTAATGAAGCTTGATAATTTATTAAACAGGCAAAAATTAAGTACTGTACATGAAACAGAGCCTGCAAGGTAAGCCTGTCATACAAGGCATTACAAGAGGAACTTTTACCCTTGGGGACAGCAGCCATTTGGTAACTGACTTAATTCCTCATGCAACTCTGATCACTCTTACTGTCTGAAGCTCAGACTAATCTCTTCTGCCTCTAGTCATTAAAAAGTTAAGCATGCTGCTGACATTATTCATTTGGGCTCTCTGTGTCAATTTAATGGAGAGATGTCATTTTTGCAGGAAGTCAGTCCATCTGCTTAGAATGTCAGTTTTTGTCCATGGAAGTCAATTCCCCTGTTGACTCTAGAAATAACCATGATGTGTTGTAAAGCAAAAAATGCTCATGTGTTTAGAGGTAAGAAGGTATCATGTGCTTGGAACAGCTGTTCCAGCCAAGAATGCAGCCAAAAACAGAGCAGAGCCCTTTGATGACTTCTGAGCACATTGTCTCAGTCACTGAATGATCCTCTAGTAAAAAATAAATAAAAATGCATTGATAATGAAATTATAACAGAAAAACCTTTCTGAGTGCCAAAAAACTAGTATTTTGACTCTCTATTTCTTGAGGATAGAAAAACTTTCTATCTGTTACTAACAGGATGGCAGAATTTGTTTGTCAGAATAGAGCCCAGCCTTTGCTGAGACAAACTGAAAGACCCTAAGGGTCTTGCGTCTTTGCTGTTGAATCTCTTACTCCATCAAGAGTGGGCATCAGGTGACCTTGCTAGAAATCCTAATCATGTGTCTGTAGGCTTTTATTTAACTTTTGAGAATAATTTTAAACAAGCATTTTAAATATTTATTTTTATCTATGTGTACCTGCACACACACACATAAGGTGGGGAAAAATAGAGTGAAGTAACTCAGAAAATCATGGAGGTTGGAAGCATGAAAATTATTTTTCAGGTGATACTTTTCATTTTAAAGGTAGGAAACTTGTTTTCTACTTATTTATCGTATGTGTGCTTGTGGGAGTGAAAATTCTGTGTAGAGTTTTTCATAGTTCTCAAGATATTGGTAATTAATTTCCTGAAGAATTGGCTAAGGCAATGTCTGGCTGCTTTGTTTATGGTTTCAGAATAGGACATAGTCATCCATTCTATATAAAATACTCCTTTTTTGTTTTTTAGCTTGTGTACAGGGGGATTATATGAACCTGGAGGTGACGGTATTGAGCCAGACCAAGGTACACAGAGTAAAAAGTTCTGTTTCCATCAGCAGCCGATACCAAAGGAGGAGTGAGAACAGGGGAAACATGTTATACTTTCCCCTGATGCTCTTCTAGCTTTTACTTCTGTAGGCAGTGGTCCCTTAATAATAGGTATGTAGGCTCTGCCAGCATCCCTTGAGTCCAGATTGAAGTTCTCTTTCTCAAATTCCCTTGAGGTTTTTCTGGCCTTTGCTTTTGTACCTGCTTTCTGCCCATGTTGCCAGTCTTCATGGTCTGTTTCTTCTCTTCATCTATTCCATTTATTTTTACCATGTGGCTTCTTTCATTTTTTATTTTGTAAAGGCCTGTTTTCAGTCCCTTCAGCTAAACTACTCATTTTTATAGTCAGAATTTTCCTAAAATCAAACCTTTTTTAATTTTTTTTTCCATTTGAAGGAGTACTATCAGTCAGAAATTACTGTTATGAAATGCTTTTTTTCCAACAGAATTGGTCATGTCAATGGGATTTTTGTTTATTTTTGAAATCAAAAATAAGAGAAGAGTGTATTGAAAGAATATTGAAAGCTGCAAAGTCAAGCACTTAAAAATTGGTTATGTAGGACTTTAGGTGACAAGTGTGACTTTCATTTACACTTTCCTTCCCAAGTAAAGGATGTTTAATTATGTAACAGCTTTCTGTTTGTTTGGTTGGGTATTTTTTCTACCCCACAGGACTAGTTATAATATTTTTTTCTTTTAAATTTTTGGATATTTGACCGAGTTCATTATTTACTTTATATAGAAAAAATTATGCAGTGAACACAAAGCTATCAAATTTTTCTTGCAGTATGACATAAAACTTAAAGCAAAAACCTCAGCTAGGCTAATTAGAGAAATCAGACCTTCAGTGTTCAGTGTATTTACTATAAGATAGCATTTCAGAGCTCCCAAATGGATAAAAGGATATAAGTCACATTCTAGTCTCTGAGTTTTAGACCCCATCCTTCAGTAGCCTTCAATGGTCTGTGAACTGAGATTCCTTCAGCTGCCAAGGTAAGTCCAAAATGTTTTATGTGAGAAAAAAAATTGGTCTAGGACAGTTATCTCTTATGCTGTGCTGTAATTAACTGTGTCCATACCTGTGTTGTTCAGCAGAGCTCATCTACAGAGAAGCTTCTGTCCTTTCCATTAAAAATCTTTTACCCTCTAAAATGCAGTGGTGAAGTTTGCAGTATGTACAGAGACTGGTCCCCTGCTTTGCCTTGGAATGGTTTGAGGGTGATCCAGGTCAAACCTACTCCAAAAACTGTTGAAGCAACCTCACAGGGTGAACAAGTGCAGTCCAGGGACAGTGCTCTGGACTGGGTTTAGTTTAGGCAATGGTAACCATCTGTGGTGGTGTCTGTGAGGAGTCCCTTTATATATGCATTCTGAGATGATTTCGTGTTAGTTATAAACAAGTATCCTGAGAGGGGTGGCCTATGCTGATTACACTGCTCCCTGTGAGGGGAAGCCATGTCCCAGTTCTAGGATGTATATTCAGTGCAAGGATTATGCTGCAGGTATGGTTCGTATAAATTTTTCATGGTGAAGTGTGACCTTTATTTTCTTGCCAGGCATCTCATGACTTTAATATAGTAACCTGTGACAGATTGTTTGAACTGAAGAGCCCCGGAGCCCTGCTGTAGGTGAAAAGTGGATGCTCCTTACTTACAGTGAAGCATGTCAAACAAGGGAACAAAGACAGATCTTTTAAAAAAACCCAAAAGACAACCAAAAAAGCAAAGCAAATAAAACAAACAAAGGTAGCCTATGAACAAAAATGAGCAGCAAATCAGGGATATAGACTTAGGAACCCATTTTGTTTAGACCTATATCACCATGCATTGTTTGGTGGATAAGTGGTTGTCTGGATGGTTGCAGCCAGAAAGTGGTGTGGTGGTCAATGACTCACTGCCTGGATGGGCATGTACACTCACTGCCCAGAAAGCCGACCCCATCCTGAGCCACATCACCAGCAGCGTGGCCAGCAGGTGAGGAAAGGGATGCTGCCCCTCTACTCGGCTCTTGTGAGAACCAACCTTGGGTACTGCATCCAGCTCTGGGGTCTTCAGCACAGAAGGGATGTGGACCTGTTGGAGCAAGTCCAGAGAAGGGACACAAAAATGATCAGAGGGATATAACAGCTCTCCTGTGATGACAGGCTGAGAGAGTTGGGGTTGTTCAGCCTGAAGAAGAGAAAGCTCTTATATGTGACTCTTACAAGGTGTCTTTTCATTACTTAAAGGGGGTAGGGGTCATAAGGAATATGGGAACAAACTTTTTAATAGGGTCTGTTGTGATAGGACAAGGGGTAATGGTTTTGAGCTTAAAAACGGTTTTAAACTAAGGGGTAATGGATTTAAACTAAATCAACCCTCTTTTAAACTAAAAGAGCGTGCATTTAGACTAGATACAAGGAAGTAAGTTTTTACAATGGGGGCAGTGAAACACTGGAACAGATTGGCCAGAGAAGGACTCCAGCTCTGGATCCATTCAGGATCAGGTTGGATGGGGCACTGAGAATTGTGCTCTAGTTCAAGGTGTCCTGCTCACTGCAGAGAGGGTAGGATGAGATGACCTTTTCCAACCCAAGCCATTCTGTGGTTCTATGTATAGCTACCTGCTTTTAGTTGTTCTGAATTCATGCACATAATGAATGAGTTGAGTCCAGCACCTTTAACTGTGCTACCCATGCTATATTTGCTCTTTTATCACCTCTGATGATGCTTTCTCTTTGCTTTCTCAAAGGTGTAAACAAAGGTGCAAGACAGCTGTCTGCTTTCTGCTAAATAGTAAATACTTGATACTGACTCAGCCTCACTGATTTATGAAGAGACTATCTTCACTCTTTGCCTCTGCCCACCTGTTATGTGGTTGTATGCAAGAATCATTGTGGGCAGCTCACAGAGGAAGTCTGTACAGGTCACCTCACAAATGAGCACATCCTATTTTGTCAGATATAATGCTATAATTAGCTGCTTCTACACTTGGTGTTCTTTGCACTCTCTGGTTATTTTCCTTAACAATTAGTCAGTGTTGTGAAAGCTTTAAAAGCAATGTATGTGTAGCTGACTAAAAAAGAATTAGAATAGGGCAAGATGCATGTTTTCCTCTGGGAAAGAGGATGAAGCCACTTGAATGTAATTTTAGTAGTGGTAAAGCAGACCCATACCTCTGATTTCTAACTGAATACATAAAGAAATTGGATTCATAGCAGTTAAAGGAATCAAATGCTTTGGTTAAGTGCCCAGAATAAGTTACAGAATACAGGTATAAAATGGTGTTTAGATGTGGTGAGAAGGTGTCACTGCTGCCAAGAAGAGCTGATGAAGAATGTAATGGGAGTTGTGCAGGGATGGGGCTAATGAGAAGGAGGCATAGCACTTCAGAGTTTGGAGAGGACTACAGAGGGGGGGCTTTGTTGTTCTGGTAGGAATGGAGAGCAATAACCTCAGTATTGTATTTGATTCGAGTTCTACATATTGAGAGGAATTGGAGGGTCCTGGTTGTCTCATTACATCTTCTGACACCGAACTTCTGGCTCAGATTCTGGGGTTTGCTATAAATTATGCCTGGTAATTATGTTCCAGAGGGACGTAATGGCTGTTAGTTATAGTATGCTGTGTTTTGGCTGTCATGTCAGTACATTCTGAAGTACATCAGCACACTGCCTATTTTTGACTTGACAATAGGAGCATAGAAATTCACTATATCATCTTCATTAAACAGAACATGTTCCCAGAGGGCGATCCCACCTAGTATTCTGGAGTCAGTTTCTTTTCATCTGCTATTTTTTTCTATTTTACATCCAGATCTCAGGAATCTCTTTTGAAATGTTTAATACTAAATTTTTAAGTAGCTTTGACAGTGTCCATGAAAAATTAGTTTATCTGTAAAGAAGGGAGAATATTTAGGTTGTGCTGTTTTGTGAGACATCATGGCAAAATGTGACTTTGGTCAAGAGAAAACATTTGGTGTGTCAGTCTGAGTATCTGTGGATGGACACAGCTCTCAAGTCTGTCAAGGAAGTTGTCTTGCCTTGTGTGGGGACAGCTGCATACCTCACCTCTCTTCATAGTACCACACGGTGATACAGGTTGCAAGGCACCTTTGCCTGGACATTTAGAAGACAGTCTCACAAAGTTGTTTGCTTACAGTCACATAAAGGAGTTTTTACTCCATGTTTTTCTAGTATGTAGAGATAGAAGTGCTTGGTCATAGTATTGCTAGCCACTTCTTAAAAAGGTACCTGAGATTTACCAATAACTTGCCAGCAATTACTGCATGACAGCCTAACCCCTGGAATTTCCCTGTGTTGTGGGAGCAATATATTCCTAATCACTAGACCACAAAGGACATAGCTACAGGAACATGTACAAATAGATACCAGCTGTGCTGTCTCATTTCCTGAGCTGTCCAGATATAAGACACCTCCAGACTTGAAGCCAAGTATTCATCTTAAGTGCTGCTCCAAGCCTGAGAAAGTTTGACCTCTTTCCCCGCTGGGACATACTGGGATAAAGATGTGGCTCTGTACATCTGAACTAAAGCTATCTCATAAGCAGCAGAAAAACAAGAAAAATATATATTAGGTATCTCATATATATTATTCTTGTTTTTCTGCTGCTTATGGCAAAGTATTCCTGCTTCCTAAAGCCTAGAATTAGGTATTTGACTGTAGGATTTTAGGAAAACCTAGCTTGATCTGGTGCCTTCTTTAAGTGCCTTTATCTTTTCCTGTGGGCTGCTGTGAATTTTACTCCTAAGATCCTGCTGTCCTTTGCATGCAGCCCTGTGTGGCTTGATTCTGCACCATGAAACTCCATTTTTAAAAAGACTCTTTCAGTGATTAACACTTCTTTGTTATTAATATCTTCCATTCAGTAAATAGATAATTTGTTTTGAGCCCTGCTATCACTTTACCTCTAGTGATAAACACTTTCACTTGTGCTATAACTGAATAATGATTTCTTTGAAAGTGTGATTAAAGCAATGCCTTCTTCATAATCACACTTTATTTTATATGATAAACTTGATTCAATGAATAGCTGTCTGACCCACACAACAGTGATGAATATTTATTTTTATGACTTTTTTCAGTAAAGGCAGAAACAATACCTCTTACAAAGTTCTGTATGTGAATGCATCAGGTTGGAAGACACTTCAAGAAGTTTTGCTGTCCACTCTCCTGCTTCAAGCAGGATCAGTTCTCAGGTCAGACCAGATCATTCATGGCTTTATCCAGCCTTGTCTGGAAAACTGCCAAGGCCTGCACAACCTTTGGCTGCAGCTGATTGCATCTTAAAAAGAGAAATATCAGAGACTGAAAAAGGAATGAAAATAAATTTCAAATAGGAGAGGATTGCTAAAGCAGATGTTGTAAATCAGATGTCTTTTCATGCATTTCTTTATGATCACTTAAGTTCTTGACTATTTGAGTGTTTACTTCTTCTCATTCAGTGTTTCGAGTACGCTAATTGGCACAGCTTATATTCTAAGGAGATGCTAGGAAGCACTGAAGGTAAAACTGCATTTGGTTAAATTAATTTCCTGCTTCCTGGCCTTGAAAATCTGAAAATCAGTGAAAAGTTCCATCGTGAGCTTGCCTGATGAGAGGGTGAAGTGGAGTGTAACCACCTGGTGATGCTATTTTGTGCAGTTTGGTTAGACTTGGTCTCATCTCAGCTTTTCTCTTACACCAGTCTTTATCAATGCGTTCTTACATAACCTCTGTCTGCTCAAGTGCTGTCCAGAGAAAATGTGAAAATTGACACTTCTCTTATTCAGAACAAAGTGTGAGATGCTTGGAAGGCATACCAATAAGCCATATACACCCTTCAGAGGAGCACTTTCCTGTTGAGCTGCACTATTATCTATGCATCATTTCCACAGTCTGGCTCTGAGTTCTGAGGAAGTGTTAATGAGTTTGAGTCGTAGGAGAGCAATTGTCTGCTCTTCACGGGAAAGGAAATGGAGTCTTTGATCATAATTGCAAATATAAATTGCCCATCCTAAAAGTTAAAAAGTCAGAAAGCTTGTTTTAATTTATTTTGGAGCAACAGAAATGCTTCTTTGAGACATGATCAAGGACAAAAATCTCTGCAGTTTATTTGCTTATCTTAGTATGAAAGACTATATTACTCTGTGTGAATTAAACAGAGGGATCATAATGAAAGTGATGCTTACCTAACTCCATGAAATTTGGTAGCTAATAGATGATCTATACATTCCTTCCTTCCTTCCTTCCTTCTTTCCTTCCTTCCTTCCTGCCTTCCATCCATCCATCCATCCATAAAGGGTAACAACAGGATCATGTTCTGATGATCTCTTCCTTATATAACCCCAAGAAAAATTGTCAGTTTTCAAGGGTCATCTATTGTGATCTGGCAAAACAATGATTTGACAGTATACTGCTTGCTTTATGGAGTAATTAATTAATTCTGTCATTAATCAGCTTTTCTTGCTAGCATTAGCTTTTTTGTGCATCTCTGATGTTTCTGGTATAGATATACTTTTAGGGGTATATCGAAAGGGAACATTTTATATCTTTCAAGTCAGATGTGCTTCTTGGTCTTGTAATTCCTTTTTGCAGTTTACCAGATGGCGTCAGATTTAAACTCATGTTGATATTTGGTACTGTGCTGAAGCATATAAGATTGATTAAATCCTTTGATATTCAATTCAAAATGAGGTTTTAGTTAAGTTTCTTGTTTAGAGCATTGCAAACAACCTGTTAAAATGTCCTGAGAGGTATGACTGCATGGGCAGGACATGACAATAATTGCAAGTTTCTCTTTTTCTATATTTTTATGCATTGAAGCATGCAAAATATGGCCCTAAAGCATCTTCATTTTATTCATTTTAGATAAAAAATTCTAGCTGGGAATTTACTACAATTTTTTTTGGTAGCAGGAGTAAAGGAAGTAAAATTAACTCCTGGAGCAGGTGCCATGTGAATGTGATTAGTTAAAATCAGAGATTTGCCATACTGGCTGGTCTGCCTCTCTTCATATAGGCAGTTCCATTTTTCCCTATCACTGTCAGTGGTGAGAGGGAAGCAGACTCTGCTTTATTGTCCCTGATTAGTATCAGTCTTAGAAAAGCCATGGTCACAGTATTTAGGAGCAGTAGAAGCATCCTTGTCTATGAAAAATGTACGTGCATGTTTAGGAAACCAGATAGCAGGAAAAAGAGCCTACAGGAGAGTGACTTTTGTCATTGTAAATGCTTTTGTATATCACTCTTTTCACTGTATATGCTTTTGTATATAACACATTTATTACCTTGTGTAATTCTAGTCACAAAAGCAGATTTAGGTATTATTCAAGCTTTGTGTAGACAACTTTTTTACAAATCACACCTAACTCTTCAAATGTTTCAATGAAATGGGATTAAAAATAGGAATTGATAATTTGGAAAATGTAAAATTATCCTGATAGAAGATTAAACAATTCAAGAGGAGCAAGTACAAATGACAAGTTATAGTAGGAGTTTTTGATTTGTGAGGGAAGAGTATGCAAGGGCAGATATAGTTAAACTACATCTATAGTGAAACTGTAGTCCTTAAAGATGCCATGGCTGAAAACATAAGTGACCCTTTAAAATGGAAATTATTTGGCCCCCACAATATATTGGATTTCAAATTCTTTACTAATTTGTGGTCCCACTGAAATTATTCACCAGCGTATCTTCTCACCAGCTGTAAATAGAGAGAATCATCTTGGCCAGCGTGAAACAAAATTGTGTGTAATTTCCTGTAAGGATATTTGCTCTAAAATTTTGGATGTAAAAGTTTTGAGTTTGGAGGTCCTTATAACAACTTTGGAAGCCACTTTGAAAAATAAACAGTTCCACAACAATATAAATTCAGTTTAAGAAACTAAAACATTTCTGAATTAGTTTATGTATTAAGCAGTTAAATCCTACTTGGACTATTAAATCTTTTTTATGTCAATTTAATGCTAGTCTTTCAAGACATTATTAAAATTTAAAAACTAAAGTCTTTCTAACTTCTAGAGTTCTGTTCGCATTGCTTTCTTAGTCCTCTTGCACCTTGAAGTGAAAAATTGACTGCTGCTAGAGCCTGCTCACTTGCTCTCTGTTTAATCAGCTATACCTGTGTGACATGAACAGAAAGTAGATGCAAAGCGCTGCCAAATCAGTCTGTTTTACCAAATAATGCTTCCAATTTTTACATGGCATAAAGCAGTGAAGAGTCTGGTCTATTAAACTTTGCTCACTGCTTTTATTTTTCTTAACATCTTTTACTCAAGAGTTCTTGTGTCTGCTTGCTGAAAACACTGGTTCCTCCACAGAATATCTTGTTTTATACTGCATATTTTGGTCTTGCATGGGGCTTTCATTTAGCTTTCATCATTCAGGAGCTTTCAGAATACTTACCTGATTAAAGTTTGCAATATATAATTATAGATATTTTCAAGAGAAGAGATTCAGGATAGCATTATTTTTAAGGTTGTAATTAATGGGCTAATCTCTCATCCTTGCATCAAGAAAGAGGATTTGCTACAAGAGAATCTCTAAGTCCTGAATATGTTGTAATCCACTGAGCAGCTCAAGTGTCTAGACCAATGATGCTGTCAGGCTCTTAGAAATCTATGAGTGATCTGCAATATGTGAAAATTGAAGTGTTTGGGGTTTTTTGGTTTGTTTTGTTTTCCTTTTTTTTTTTTTTTTTAATTTTAAGAAATCTTTTAATACAAAATAGATCAGGGACTCTGGAACAGTTCCTTATATTACTTATGTTCTATAAGGGGCCAGTTGGTCTTGCAATCCATAAACCATCATAGATCTTTCTAAAATACAAAACCCAAAATCACTGTTTGGGAGATTTTCATTCTCTGCATGTCTGTGAACAAAAAAGCCAAAACTGGTGGGGTTTTTTTTCCCTTTTTTTTTCCTGTGTATTTTTTTCTGTGTATTCTGTGGCCCTGTAATAATGTGTTGCAAAAACACATGATGATGGCTCAGTTATTTCTGGGCTAACGTGTCCAAATTTACATCAGAAATATCTGGTTCAGAAAAACATATCCTAGGTAAGACTTTACTGACTTTTTTAATAAGATGGTTGTTTTCTTCAGCTGTATGGATTCAGAAATGTGTATGTTAAGCGTGTCACAATGAAACTCACCACTTAAAATCATCAGATAAATTGTATCAAACGGAACCTCAGATTTTCACCTAGTACAACCTCTGCTTAAAGCATGGTCAGCCTTAGACCAGGTTATTAAAGGCTTTATCCAGTTGGTCTGGGACACCTTCAAACATACACAGTCTTTCTGGGCAATCTGTGCCCCTCCCTGGCAATCTTGAAAAAGTTTCTCCCTACATCCATTCTGAACCTCTCCCTTTTCAACTTACGCCTCTTGCTCCTCACTGTCTCACCAGGCCTTGCTGTAAGGAGCCTGGAAGCATCTTCTCAATAATCTCTCTATAGGTATTGGGGGACTGCTGTTTGCTTCCCCAGAAGCAGCCGCTGCTCCAGGCGGAACAAGCCCTGTCCCTCAGCTGCTTAGTGAATGCATAGGTGATGAACATCATCAGATTACATGAATAGAAATGACTGGGGATCTTGGTTCAGCGTGAAGAAAGAAGGGCTATTAGTGACTGTGGTACAGTAGAATTCAGGTTGGGCTTCCTATGCAGAATCACAGAAACACAGAACTGTTTGGTCTGGAAAAGACCTCTGAGCTCATCGAAACCAACTGTTACCTCATCACTGCCTAGTTCTCCACTAACCAATGTCCCCAGCTGCCACATCTACTGTCTTTTAAATAATTTACAGCGACAGTGACTCAATCACTTCCCTGTACAACCTGTTCCAATGCTTGACAATGCTTTTGCTAAATAAATTTTTGGTAATATCCAATACCCTGGTGTAACTTGAGGCCATTTCCTCTTGTCCTGGCACTTCTTACAGAGGAGGTAGGATCAACCCCCACCTTGCTACAACCTCCCTTCTGGTTGTTGTACTACCTGTAGAGGAAGTTTGGTTCATAAACTTCAGTACAAATTTGCAAAATTGTTCATAAAATATACCCACCAAAGCACAAATCTCTAGCCTTTAAAAGCCCATTGATATTACTAATGGAAGATGTGTTTATGTGACTGGAGTATTTTGAAGGAAAGCTAATAGTTTTATGAAATCTCACTTAAAAATTTAAGTTGTATTTTTGCCTGTTCATTTTGATATAAGTGCTGTAAACTCTAGCTTATTAATTTTCTATATTACTGTTTTGAAAATACTTTCAGAACAGCTGTTGCATAGTCTTCTGTAGTCTTTACCTGTTTTTTTTATTTTGATTGGTTTTTGCCTTAGATTCCCTCATAATAATTTTTTAACAAAAATAGCAAATCCTCTGCTCAGAGATCCTCCAGAAGATTCTCTTTAGAACTAATTATAGCTGTCTTTAAAATCTCCTGGCTTCTACTGCCCAAAAGTAGCTTTTTACTGAAAGATAATAGTCTAAGCAAAATGCTCAGCTTCTTTTTACTGCATAACAGTAACACGATGTGACATTTCTGCATTGTATTATTACCAAGCTCTGAAAACTTACTAAATCATGTTCCAAGTGATCAATGGATTTATCCTTTGCAAGCTAAAGTGCTCGTCATTCATGGCACTCCTCCTTTGTTCTGGTGGAATAGAGGACAGTTCTAATGCATCTTGGCAGGTCCTCATTTTCTTTATTTCTTTGAACATGAACATTACTTTTCCATAAGAAATTGGATAAGTAGGCATTAGGTAACAGCCAGATAGGTTCGTGTTTTGTTTTTTTCTTTTCTCAAAAATGAAGATAATATTTTTTGAGGCAGAGTACAGTCAACCACAGACATTCCATTTGTTCAGAGAGTTTCTTCAATATAACTCCTTAGTTTTGGGAATTACATAAAACTGAAAATAACAGAAATTAAATTTCTGTCATGGGGAATGGAGAAAAAAATCAGATGTTGGACTCGGTCTACGCTGTAAATAGTTCAAACCAGTGCATTTCTGTGTCAGTTCTTAACACGTACAACCACAGCAGTGGTTGCTGCACTCGCTTGCTGAAAACCACATTCAAATTTACTCGCAGGGAGGAATTTAGGACAGATGATGATGGGAAGAGGCAAAATTTTGATTCCTCACTGTGATCCATGGACAACCTTATCCTTTTGGGTTTACCGAAATAACTTCAGAAAATATTTGATGAAATAGTTAGCCCCATACAAGCAGTCTAATGCTCAAGTATTAATGTATGGCAGTTTTCATGTTATAAATTATGGAAGTGGTACTCCCCAGTTTCTTAAAACCTAAACATAAAAATTCACTTGGTTTCGTTCATAGTTAAACAGTCCAGAATTTCCCTAACTGTAAGGAGATATCAGCATGTTGTAGAAAAAAAGGAAAATCCATCCTGCTGCAAAAGCCAAATGAAACAATATAAAATGAAAAATATATAAATTAGGAGACAAAATAGCTGTGTCTCATTCTGGAACAAAGTATTTAACGTCAAAAAAGAATTGGTATATAAGGATTTGTATTAGGGAAGGTATAAGTAGGCAACATACCTTAAGAATCGTAAGTTTGTATTATTTTGTTTGTAGTCTTATGGTTTCAGGATTTGGGTTTTTTTATATGATGAAGTGAAAATAAAACCTTTCCCAGTGTTGGTATAAAACACAAATATATGGGAATTTCTGTTGTTCCCTTGAAATTATGAGGTACCCTTCAAATCTGAGAATACACTGTGTAAAAGATGAAGGGAAGAAAAAACTCATGGTTACATTTAAAACAGCTCATAATACTCTAAGTTGCCACAAAAATAAAAAATAAAAACAAAACAAAAGCCAAACCAAAGCAAAACAAATAAACCTCAACAAACCCAAAAAACCCAAACAACACTTTTTCACCATATTTTCCTTTCCACATTATTTCCTTTGTTTTTCCATCTCAAGCTTTGTTCTCCTGTCACTAGTGCTGAGATGTTTAATTTGAAGTGCACTATTTCTGGATTTCATAAGTCTGGTGGAAAGAGCTCATGTCTTAAAAATCATTCTTTCCTATGTATCATTTGCAATCTGAAACAGGCTAAGTTTTCATTTTAATATTGCCATAGGTACTGTCTTTCATAAATGTACACATATTATTCAAATGAGATGGAATTCTGGTAAACTGAGCTGTTTAGTGACTGTGTCTGCAAGGGCCTTTTGCAGTCGAGGGAGAGCTGTTCAGTGCATTCTCTGTGGAGTTTAACAAGCAATTGCTTCCTCAAGTAGACACCTGCACTTGGTGAGATGGACAGTGCTTTACATTTTATTGGCTGTATTGACCAGGGGCTCGGTTCAGTTGCCTGAGCAGTGACACCCAGGACCAGATGCCTGTGGGTGTTTTCCCTACCTTCCGGCTGACCCTCCATGCAGATATCTCAGGGCATATCTGGTGGCACTTGTTTAACACTGCTGCTATCTGTTTTAGATCACTAAGATCTGGGTCTTTCACTGAAGTAGAAATCTAAATAGCAGTGTGAGGTATAGACACCTGCTTTGTTCCATCTGCAGTTAGATGAGATAAAGGAAGTTTCTGTAATTCTTTGCATGTGTCAAGCTTTGTTTTGTTCAGCAGCAAAGCAATATGCACACAAAATATTGGTTTTGCTTATTCCAGTTAGCTCAGATCCTGCAAAGGAAGGACCAAAGTGAAGCCAACCAGAGATAAAATATATTTTATGTAAGTTTGAATAAAACTAGTAGCACTTTAAATATTAAAATACATACTTTTTATTTACAAATGGGAATGCAATTAGCCTTGTTTTGACATTTAAGTCATGTGTGATGTAGGAATTGCCAACCACATTACCATAAAGGTGCACAATATCAGTCATACTTCAGCAGTTCATTATTTGGGATTTATGTGTGGAATGCTGGAGGCAGGAAATACTTCCTACATAGATTACAAAGCCAGATTTGCAATATCCATTGTTTGAGAAGAAGTGGTCACTGCACAGGTGCAATTACAGAGACAACTCCTCTGTCGCTGGTGACTCGGAGAACCAAAACTGCTGGTGGACAGATTGCAGATTCTGGGCTCCACGATGGCTCACCATGCTGGCCCTGCTGTGCAGATGCCTTTGAGGACTAGAGAGGGACTTCTAGAATAGAAATGAAACAATTATAGTTCACACGCATAATGAGCGGAGTTTTGCATCTGCAGAGTGATATTTCCATTTTAGTGATAATCTTAGTACTCTGAATTCAGTATTCTGTTACTAATTCTGTGTTATTTTGTTATTGATATGTTTGGTTAATTCCTTTTTCTAAATGGAAGTATTGGAGAGACAAATCAGTACATTTAGTTATTGTAAATAAATATTTATTACTTATATATTAATATTTATTATTTATGGATGCAATATATTATAAATTGAAGCTAGTTCTTTTTTTTTCTTTTCATGTATCTCATTCTATTTTAGAACTTAGAAGAACAGAGTTAAGTCAACCATTCTAGAGATTTCAAAATATGGTGATAGATTTTAGTAAATGCTAGTTAGAGCATAAACAAAGTAACGTATTTTATGGAGGAATAAATACCTTTTCTGACCTGCAAAATATTTGAAAGTAATTGATCAGTTAATATGCAATAATGGCTTTCAGAGGTTCTAAAAGGCATAAATATTTTTGATATTTAAATCTCACATTTAATTTGCAATTTGTTTAGATATTTAACTGATTTTTTTTTTCTTTTAGAAATATGAAATCAGTAAATACTTTTCCTGTCTGAAAGAGATGACTTGGAGGTAAAGTCCAAGAGATCTCACGGTTACTTAAAGATCCTATGCTTAAGTCATCCCTAGTGGTGAGAAATTGACTGAAGTATTAATGAGAAAGTATTTTTTCAGCAAACTGGAATTTAATAATCTAATGTTTAGAGGTTGAGGCTGATTTCAGTTGCCAGAACTGTAGCATAAATACATAACTGTAGATTCACATAAGCTGTCTTTGAAAAATGTGTACACATATCTATGTGAGAAGTTACATCAGATTGCTTATTTTTCCTTCTCATATAAAATCATTGGCACATTATTTATGTCTAGTGGTAGCCAATTTCTGACTATATTAGTAATTTCTCACATCTTGTGATGTTATTACTCAAGTATGCTTCAACATCTGAATAAATATCTAATTTTGAAAAGTGTAAGGCGTTGTTCCATGAACATGTAAATGTTCAAGTCTAATCAAAAAACACAGACTTTAAGTGCTCCCAGTTCAGAATGTACAATAAATATGAGACAAAAATAGTCCTAACCATTAATGAGACCTTGTTATGCTCTTGAAGGTAGTGTGAAGGGGAGGGTCGGTTTTAGGCATGACAAAAGTAGACCATAGCTTAAAGTATAAAAAAATGTTGGTGTTATGCAAGAGAGAAGATTTCTACTCCAAGAGAAGTGTCTGAAGTGCTAAGCCTGGCTCAGAGGCAGCCACATAATGTCACTTACAAATCCATTCAGCAGCTGTGGGACTGAGCAGGCCCCTTGGCTCAGTCACAGGTAGAAGGGGCTCACCGCTGGGGTGTCCAGCCCTGTTTCGCCCCCACTGTTTAGCAGAGAAACCCATAAACAGAAGTGCAGAGTAGAGTGTGTGGGGTCCAGAGAGGTTTCTCAGTCTTGGCATCCAAAAACTTATAGGGGAAGATGACAGACAGGGCAACAGCTCTGCTGTGACAATGCACTGGAAAGTTACCCTTGCTCTGGGGATCCAGGGAAGTCTTGTTCCTTCAGGATGGCTCTAGGTACACTGCATGCTCATGAAAAGTCAATTAGAAATGTTCTGGAGTATAAACAGTGATATTATATATATAATCTTAAGATGTGGAGTATTGGATATATCCTTTAAATAGTAATTAAAAGTTGTTTATTTCTTGGGGGAAGGATAAGGAGCCAGTTACACTTTTATAATGCAACTTCAGGGAAGACAAATGGAATAGGAGCTTGCCTCAGCAATGTAACAGAAGGGAAAAAAAAAACCATTAAATATATTACTATTTTGAAATAGCATGGGTTCCTGTGTTTAATCTTTCACTGTCCAAAGCCAAGATAATTTCCAAGCTTTCCTTGAGTATTATTAATTGTTAATTTGAATGCAGAACTTTTTACTGTTAAATTTTGTACATATAAATCAACAGCAACAGGGCATGTTGGCTGCAGGTTCCAGCTCCTACGGCTGTATTTCAGGGGGGTGTCAGAGTCCTTTTCCCCACCTTTGTCCTGGAAGCAAAATTTTAGTTTACCTTTGATGAGATATTTTACTGGGCGATTACACAGAATATTAAAGAAATTTGATGAGTGAGAGTTTAATTTGGGTTTTGAAGATACTCAGCAGTTCATTTAGGGATTCAGGATCTGTTCACAAGTCAGTGTCAGTCTCTGATGCTTGCTTACTTGTGATTCACAAACATCTGACACCATGTATGCACTCAGTGAATATATGGTCTTCTGATTTTGAGTATTTCATTCAAATAGCATAGTGATTTAAATAATAAAGCACTCTACAGCAATCATGACATCCTGAAATAACAATTCATGCTAAATTAAGCAAAGAAAAGTGGCAACAGCTGACAAATGTCTCTTTTAGGAAGACTGGAGTTGTGTTGTTCTTTTAGTGCTGATTTTCAGTTTGTTTGCCTTTCTTCAAAGTGCAGTTAATATTTTTAAGAGATGAGTGTGGTCAATTATATCACTTCCTGTCATACTCAGTGAAGATATCTGCAGGACTTTTTTTTCTGGTGATAGCAAGCTAGCTAGTTAGTTAATTGTTCTAAAACCACTTTAATTTTATGAGATCCCTGTGTATCTAATACAATATTAACACTTACCTGAGTTCTTCTGTGATTCTTATTGATAAAATTTCCAGGACCTCTGGAGCACACTCATTTTATAAATTCCAGTTAGTTTTCAAAAAATTAACAAAACCCCAAAGTGGTCATTTAGATTACAAAGAACTATTTTTCTATTCTGTTTTTAAATTTGTTTCCTTCAGCCTGTTACTTAAAGGGTAATAAAACTGATTTTGTGAAATCAGTGAACCACTTTATCATTATTTTTCTCTTAATAGGACAATTTTTTATGATACTGGATGGTAGTTGTAGATACCTCCAGAGAGAGATACGCTCCTCTACTTACAGAATTAGGATAAAAATAAAATTGGAGACTATTGTGCGTCAAAATACTGCACAAATTGTTGTTTTTGAAAAGAATGGAGAGGACAGAGGAATAGCAGTCTAAGAATTCTGTGATTTATTTTGTGTCCAGGAACAATTCTGTTTGCATTACTGAGTACTTACCACGTTGTGGAAAAGTCTTAATAAGACATTTGTAACCTCCTTGAAGGTATCATACTCATGTACTCTCCCTAAAGAGAGAAATCTGGTAGTGCATTATCAAAAGCATATGCTATAAAAGAGATTATTTCAGCAATGATCTCAATAGGAGAAAAGAAAAGCAATGCTGCATTAGATATATTTTCAAATTTAAAGATGGAAGTCAGAGAGGATTGTTATAAAGACACAGAACTAGCCTACAACACAGTATAGATAACCGGTTTCCTCTGGCAACTTTTTTTTGTCAAGCTCAGGATAGCAACTAGGGAAATAAATTTTAAGTACAACTGTAATTATAATGGTCTTCACACTTTTCCACCCCATCTGTCCAGTTGAAGGAATAAAGGAAGATCTGGTAGACCTCTGGGTTGGTTTTTTTTGATTTATTTCCTTGACATAGAAAAAGCTTCCCTGATAGAATCCTGGCTGTCTTCTCCAAATATATAATGTACAAATTGTGAGGAGGAGGAGCAGCATAGCATAAATAGATCTTGTTTCCAGAACTGGTATGTACATATGAAGACAAGTGTACTTAATAAATGCAGGTTATGTTTTACATAGAAAAAGGAGGAGGAAGGTCAGAAGGTTAGAATGTTTGCTGCTGTAGCTCTGAAAACGTGAATTTCCCATTACTGGTAAAAGGCTGAAGGTGCTGGACTGAGTTGGCAGTGCAGGCTGTCAGCACATGTGTGGGTTTGTCTTGGCACGGTTTCAGATTGCTTTAAGTGAGGCTGAGTGACTTTTGCCTCCCCTTTGTGTGAGCAGAAGCTCTGTGAACACCATGAATAAGGTGAAGGTCTGTCTGATCTGGAGCAGCACTGCCGTGCAAGTAACAGCCCTTGGTGTCAACTGAGGCCGGGCAGGGAAACGATTTGACTTCAGCAGAGAACCAGCGAGAAGGAGGCAGAGTGTTATAAGAAGACATATAAATAGAGCTCCAAGTATACCACAGGATAGAAAAGGAAGAAACTCCCACAACTGTGAACATCATACTCCCAGCAAGGATCTCAGGTTGTTCACAACCTGTTCTACTTACCCCTCTTTCAAGGAGGTCTTGACCCGAGGAAAAAGAGGAATTTTGGATAGACAAATACGTCAAATGAAATTAGTAGATCCTATAAGAGTTTGATATAGCTATGGTTAATGGGTTTTGTTGTGTTAATTAGATAATTTGGATGATATGACTGTTTAAACTAACAGTGAATTTTTATGTCTTTATATATAGTGTCTTTCCATTGGTCCATAGTAAAATTTTGAGTAAAATGCTATGTTCGATTTTTTTGACTTTGAGCAAAGGGCAGGGGACAGTAATGTGGTAAATAGTCAGAGAAATCATCTGGGAACAGCCCAGTAAACGACTAACAAAGACAGACTGAAATCCCTAGAGAAATCAGAGGGTTTCCTCCTCTTGTATGGCTGTGGCTGGTACAGTCTGCTGAATTTGGATATGGTAGGCTCAGGAGAGTCTAGAATCAGGTTTCTAATCCTCTGCTAAGTGTTTTAATCCCTTTGATGTGCAAAATACCACTGCATCTACCACTGCTTCCTCCTCTGGGAGGTGAATGGTTATCCACCAGCCGCAGGCACTGCAGTGCTTGGGGTGGTGAACAGAAGATTGGCTGCCCAAGGACAAGCTTCTGAACATTTCATGTGACAAAGGATAACCACAGAGGGAACTTCCAGGCACCCGGGTATAATATCAAGAAAGCCTAAGCCCTGCCAGAGATGGCTACCACGTGAGATGTGGGTTGAATTGCTTCCCACCCTGCTCTGTCACTGTCTTTTTAGTGGAATGGATTCTCCACAATCATTGCTGTGGACTAGGGATTGTGCTGTGAAACCAGTTGAACTGGCTGGACCATTTGGTTGTATTGCAGGGGTTTGTGCATGGAGCTCATAGTCCTTCTGTTCACATACCTCTCTGGAATGAAGAAAAGCTGTAACTGCTAGATCACTGGGAGAAGTTTGTTGATAACATCACCAGAGATAACTAAAATCTTAAAACTGTAACAATGGTAAAGACAAGAAAACGTTCATATTGTTGCAGCATCTGTAGTGTGGAACAATGGAAACAGATACACTTTTAAAAGCAAGCAATAAATATTCAATTCCACTAAAATATGGGAAAATACTCAATATGGAGTTGAATATTTCCAGGAGCTGTGAAATGCTTACAAAATTCCCATGATTATAGAGTAGCACTAGCTCTCAAATAGTAAAATCATCAGAGCAGCTTAACTTATTTGCCCTGGCTAAATGAAATCTTCTAAGACAGAAAAGGCCTCTCTTTAAGCAGGACTCTGAATGAAAACATTTGCTAGTTGTCACAAGCCGATGAGTGAGTTACCAGGCCGAATTGTCACCTTGAAAACTGAGACAAGAAATGTAATCCTGAAGTGTGCCCAGCATGAGTGGACACTTCAGGGCATGACTACAACACAGTCAGGGGCCATGCACTGGATACCCCTGAATGACCAACTATCACAAGGTGCAGTGGTAAACAGCAGTATTACATAATACCTGGCATGACTGATCCTAGCTCTAAGGGTAGTTCACATGATGCTCACTCAGATACCAGTTTCAGGTTGCTTCATAAGGAGTCAGCACGTGTTTGTTTTCATGACATACATATGACCTTAACCACAAACCCTGCTGTTGCAGCCATCTGGAAAGTTGTGCCATTTGACAACAGGTGGAAGTGTTCATAATCATAGAATCATAGAATAGTGTGGGCTGGAAAGGACCTTTAAAGTTTGTCTAATCTGCTGTAAGGTCACCCAGGAGTTTTTCTTCTCCAGGCTAAGCAACTCCAGCTCTCTCATCCTTTCTTTACAGGAGAGCTGCTCCAGCCCTCTGATCATTTTTGCAGTCCTACACAGGACTGACTGCAGTGGGTCCATGTATTTCCTGTGTTGAGGATTTCAGAGTTGTCCTCCAGGTGTGGTATCACAAGACCAGAGTAGAGGGTCAGAATCACCCCCCTTGACCTACTGACCAAGCTTCCTGTAATGCAGCCCAGGAAACAGTTGGATGTAATCACACCTTACTCGCTTACACCTAGCCTTTCGTCCACCAGCACCTCCAAATTCCTTATCAGCAGGGCTGCTCTAAATCCCTTCATCTCCCTTCATCCTCCAGCCTGTATTGATACCAAAGGTTTGCTCTGACATGTGTAGAAACTTATGCATGATCTTGTTGAACCTCATGAGGTTCACATGGCCCCATTCCTTGAGCTTGTCCAGGTGTCCCTGTGGATGGCATTCCATCCTTCGGTTGTATCAACTGCATCACTCAGGTTGGTGGTGTTGGGAAATGCATTGAGGGTTCACTGCATCTCTCTATGTCATTGACAAAGACATTGAAGAGCACTGGTCCCATACAGACCCCTAAGGGACATCATTTGTCACTGGGACATTGAGCCACACTACCGTCTGAATGCAACCATCTAAGAAATTCCTCATCCACCAAACAATCCACCCATCAAATTAATCTCTCTCTCATTTAGAAAGGATGTCATGGGGGACTATGTCAAAGCTCTTAGAGAAATCCAGGTGATATAGGAATTGTTCTGTTGCTTCATATATGCTATTACTTGGCATTAAGTATTTTGCTGTCAGCAGAACTGCTGCCTGATGGAGGATCTGTATAAAGTGCAGATCCCTTGATTCAGAATGGTCTTACAAGCTTAGATCTGCAAACTGTGAAATGAGTTCACATTCACTGAGAAAAATGAAGCCACAGAGACACAAATAAATGCTGGCATTGCTGATGAAAACAGTTACTTTTAAGATGTGATTGTTCAGCTTCAGATATCTTTTTTTTTTCTCTCCCTGTTATTGAGAGGGAAACCATTAAGTATAATATAGCAACTTCTTAGACTTATTAGATTTCTCTAACATTTCTCAATTCTTTCTGAAGCATTCATATGTTAAGGATATTGCAATGATTTGTGCATGCAGCCAAGCTTTTATTGAGAAGAAACCTTAAGATGGCCACAGTGTTTAGATGAGCTGTCAGTTTTGTATTGCAGAGTTTTATGATGTGGTGTTTACGCACTCAGATCCTACTCCCATAGAGAGATTTACATGCTGCAGCCCTTCTCCCTCTCTTTTTAAGGTTTACCAAAGGTTAGTAATTGTTTTGAGGACTACTATCAGAGACATTCAGTCCTTTATTCTCTAACTATTGTTGTATGTCTTTATTTTAAACTTCGTAATGAAGAAAGAAAAAATCTTTCTGAAACTGAAAATTTGTCCACGTTTTGTGGTTGAGCCTTGTCCAAAATAAGTATGATGAAAACTGTGAGGAAAAAAATTATATATTTTCCAAATAAGTTTTTCTCCAAAGGCAAATATATTCAGTACTTTTAGGTTTGCAGAGCAGAACATTGATCAGTTCTGTACCACAGCAGCATGCCCTGTTAGCACTGTACCCTGGGCATCACAGGATTAAGGGTGATGTATTGTAGGTGCCTACTTTCTCCCATACCCCTGCATCATCACATGAAATTAGAGCTTGAATATAGTATCTAGAGCACCAATTTGCAAGGTATTAAGACTACTTGACTCAAGGCATCTAAAACAGGAATATTCAGAGTATCAAAAGTAAGCTCTTCCTCTGTGTCACCCTGTAGAGTCACTAATACCTTTCCTTTTCCTTCACAAGGAAGTGTGAAGAGTAACTACCTACCTGTCAAAATGAGGCTAATAATATGTATCACCTCTGGGAAAAAAGTATGATTTGGGGTAAGTGGATAGTTCTTCAGTTTAAGATTAAGAATAAGGAGAGCAAGAAGATAAATTGCTTTATGCAAATTTAAGAGTGCCTCTCAACCCTCTCCAGAGACATTTTTCAAATTCCTTTCCCTACCAGACAACAGCACTAAGTAACACAGTGGGTCAGACCTGTGGGTAAGGTGGATGCCATGGTAACAATATCAGGTGAGTAAGCCTTTTAATGAACATTTTCATAGAATCTGGATCACTGACTCTCTATGAGGGGTGTTTAGATCACAATTTTTACTTGGGTCCTTCAGAATTGTAGGGTACGTGTACACCAATAAACAATTGGTGTAAATTAGTAATTGTCTGACATGCTATCTCTCTGTCTCTGTTTGTGTTTTAATTTTAAGTTTACACTTGTGGTTTGACTTGGTCAGGAGGCAAGTTTGGTTAGATGATAGCAAGTGTGACACTATAGCCTGTCCTGACAGATGCTGTATCACCATCCTGCGGTTCTTAATACAGGAAACACAGTGTAGCATGGACATTCTAATGCATGGACAGATGAGGTTAGTGCACTGACAGACACTGGAGACTTTCAAGACAGAGCCCTGGGAAGATTTTAGGGCATTGCTTACTGGAGGCAAAAGGCTCTGTGATACTCAGCAGGTTTTTGTTTGGCTCAGGGCGCTGCCTTAGCAGCACGATGTAGTTCTGGGGTACAGAGGATGCACATACTCGCATGCACATGACCTGCTTTCCTTTGGTTTGTCTTTCTCTTCCTCCTGTTTGATTCTGCAAACGCGGGGACATTTTTTAGCAAGATGCACAAGCATCTGTTTAGCTATGCAGCTTTTTTCCTCTTAGTTAGCATCTCTGAGATTCTGTAATTACACTTCAGGGTAAAATAGGCTGTCATGATAACTTATGCATGGAATGATCTATTTAAAGTGGTGGGCCTCATTATTCTTGGATTTACACACAGAGCAGAGGGAGGGCCTAATGGAAGATAGTAAATTAGAGGAAATTCGATCTTCCTCTGAGAGAAATAGTTGAAGTTCATCAACTCAATATAAAACTGACTAACTTTTAGAAAAAACAGCAAGGGAAGATTCCTGTTTCTGGTATAAAATGGAGACTGAACATTTCTGTGTTTTTTCTGTAAGATATGCTCTTTCTTTTAGGCCAGTAAGTCTTTTGTTCAGGTTGTGCTACTGACCTTTAAACTGATACATTAACAATAGGGAGGAATACAGGATTGGCAGATGCTGTGGTGCTGATGTGAATTACTCATTTACAGCATCTTGAGAGTAAGATTGATGATCCTGTGAGCATGTTAAAGAGCATAACCCAGAAGATTAATCTAGTGAAAAATATTCCAGAGAAACACAATTGCTAAGAGAAAGGGAAAGATAATGTAGAAAATAATGTCTTGTATCATCTTTATGGTTTTCCTTGCAAAGTTGTCTGGAAAAGATTGTTTGCTATAATTAGTCTCCTGAGAAAGTGATATTTTAACTTTTTTTTTTTTCTTTTGAATTGTAGAAAATTCTGCAACTTTGTTTCAGACATTTCATGCAGGATATTTTCCCTCCAGTTCTTAAGTGAAACACTCAAACAGCCTGCTCCCAGACAAGGCTGCATGTAGTATCATTGATTTCACTGATAGTTCAGTAAACAGAGATCTCATAGGATGAGTCTTTGACAGTATCAGAATGATGTTCACTGAATAAACTCTAAACTGTGTCTGAAATGACAGTCCAAATCTCTCAGTTTTACATAGTTAGTGTTTACTTAGATAAACAATTTTTATTTCTTGCTTTAAAATATAAGGTAGTTTCTACTGCTTTGAGTTTTGTAAAAGCATAGTTTTTAAATGCTTTTATATTAAGTAGTTATATTAAGTGCTGGAAAGGAACAAAGTCTAGAACTTAGAGAAGACCCACCCCTCCAGCATGTGTTTTCTCCTTAGCTTTTTGCTACAGGCATTGGTCTGTTTGAAAGAAAGAAAAGCTTTTCTGCTTGGGACAAACCTGAATGTCTGGTTTGCGAAACACTGACAAGGGTGATTCTAGGTTGAAAATTTGATCTCTGCTGGACTGAAACATGTTACAGCTTTAACAGATAAGAATTAAAATTTATAGTATTTTCACATAACAGGTTGTAAAGCAGAGTGGCTGTTGTGGTTTAACCCCAGATGGCAACTCAACCCCACTTAAGTGCTTGCTCACTCCCCTATCAAGAGGATTGGGGAGAGTCTGAAGAGTACAAGTGGGAAAATTCATGGGTTGAGATAAAGACAGTCCAATAGATAAAGCAAAAGCCACTCATGCAAGCAAAGCAAAACAAGGAATTTGTTTTCAAATACTCTATGACTTTCTGTAAACCACCTCACTTGGCTGTTCATATTTCTTATCTTACGCAACAAAAATTTGGTACAACTGCACTTCCCCAGAATCCTGATAATATAGAAAGTAAATCTTGTTTCTAATTACCTTAGATGCAAATTTAAGGAGCAACACAAAGAATGTATAATTAATTTCTGTTAGGATGCCAATGTAGATATTTAATATTCACATTATAAATACATAACTGAAGGCAAAAACTGCCTAATTTCTGTTGTGATTAGCTCATCCCCAAAAATAATAAAAGTATGAGCATTATTTTATAAGCAAAAGATTAATTTAATATGGTGTTGTTTCATTATTCCCTATGTAGGAATTCCCAGAATAGTAACATAGTCAATATTTGTAAACTTTCCACTGGCTAAACTTTCTATTGGCTAAACATTGGCTAAAAGGAAGGAGAAATTGTTTTAGGTCATCCAATTCATTGACAAATTTTCAGGCAGCAATTCTAGTGCAAGACCAGGATGAGAATCTGCTGGTGAGAAGCCTCAGTCACCGACAGGGAAGTTTTGGCAGCTGCACAGCACTAACCCCACAACTGTAGGTTCCATTATGAACGTTACCATTCCTAGACTGGCATTTAAAATCTGGCTTGTAGCATTGATTCCAGTGTATTGTTTCTCAATAACTGTGTTGTAGCCTGTACTTATCACTTAGACACTCTGAACAAGAAAAAGTTGTCGCCCATCTGTGTTCCAAGATGAAAGTATTTCATGCCCAGGGCTATGTTGCAGTGGCATGTCATTTATGTGAAAGCCACACAAGCTTTTACATGCTTCCAACAACAGTGAATCATCTGAGGACTCAGTGACATGTGAGATAAACTGTAATTCAATTTCACCCACCAGAGGTATTTTTCTTAATGCAACTTAAGAGATCAAGGACTTCCTTTTTATTTCTTCTCAAACTATAAAATGTTATTTCCTAGATTTGAAATCTAGTGAGAGTCCCTATGCAAAGGGATATTTTGTGAATTCACCTCTTCTTCCACCAGTGTGTTCACACTAAAACTAAAATAAGGATTAAAGAAAATAACCTGGTCTGATTTTTTTCTACTTTAAAATATTTGGTCCTCTAATTTATGCTTTTGAACATTATTATCTAATAACTTCCTGTATGTTTGGAGATTACTGCTTTCTTAGTTTTCAAAGTATATTAATAGAATGAAACATGGAAGTTCTTTCTGGAACACTCAGTGATAGGTATAGTGTCAAAGTAGATTACAGGATTACATGCTGATATCAATACTCATATACAATATTTAAAACTCATGGTATAGCATGTATGAGAACTTTTCAGACATTAATTTCATCGCAGTGTTTTTGCTTCACATAGTTCTCATTGTATTTTTGGGAGAAGAATCCATGTGGAGATGCCCTCCCATAACTGGTCAGTATTTTCTCTATGTTTCCCTTAGAACTGCTTTGGAGAAAAATACCTGTTTTTCATAGGAAAACATAGTTCTGTCAGATTTAAAATGTCATTTTAATTGAAATTTCAGACAGGCAAGAAAGCCTAGAGAAATCATTAGCTTTTCTTACAGGAAAGAGGTGCAAGAGGAGTATGATCAGGTAAAGTAATAATACTTCTTTTGGAGTATATTTTTTTTTATTTATTCCTCTTGTCTAATCAAGGAGTTAAGGTAAATTGAGTCACCTGTTCTGCACCTAATCTGCTCCTTAATTGTCACAACTGGTTTGAACAAACAAGCAGAACTAACCCTGCTTTAGGCAATGTATTTAACTCTCCTTTACCTTATTTGCTGTATTTTTTTTTTTTTCCCAGAAATTGCAAAGTTATATGACATGAGTACTTGCTATTTATGAACTCAGCCAGTGCTTGGAATACGGGAAATATGCCCAAGATTGGAAAAGCTAGTGAGAACTCAACCTCCCAGGAAGTAAAATCCATGCCATTGCCATTCTGCTTAGCCCATTATGAAATCATGTTAGAACAAATACCTGGACATAATATGCCAGTTTTCCAGAAACAAAATCTGAGAAATTAAACTAAAACAGAAAGTAAGGGAAGAAACAAATGTAAAAGAAGTTCAGATTGGGTAAAATGGAACTATGAACCTGAAAAAATAAGCCATAAAGAAAATTGTATTGGAACTGTAGCTATGCCTATGAAACTGGAGAAAATCATTATTTTGAGAACTTAACCCAGTTCTTCCTGAATAAGATTCTGCAGCTGAAACTGGATATGACCCTCCTTAGCTTTTTCTAGGGTCTGTGCTGTGGCATTTCTGATGAAAATTCTTAAGCATACAGTTGGTTGTTCAAGGGAGTTAAAATCTTGGCAAACTAAGTTCTTGGAGCCTTTCTATTTGCATGTAATTATTTGAGGATCTTATAAGGGATATAGTTAGAAACAGCACATTATTCACAAGTGCCCCGACAAAAGGGTGCTAAATAGTTACAAAATACCCTGCAAATTTGCACATGCTGCCTCATGGTCATATCATACATATCTGATAGCTTTCATCAGTGAAATTCAACCAACAGTTGGAAGTGTATTTAATCTCAGCTTCAAGATCTGTTTTGTTCTCGCTCCTTTGTTATTCTTTGCATTTCATAGCTTTATAAAATTTTCTAACCATGGTGTTTCACATCCTACTTTCAACAGTACACACAATATGTGAAATGTAATTTCTGGACCTATCTAGTCACTTTGTGACTAACCAAACCCTTTTCCCATTGTCATTAAGTCTTCAATGAAAATGAAGAAGCATTAGGAATCAGTATGGTGTTGCACATGTTGCTTCACAAACAACTGATTCCTCCTGAAGCACCTGGCATGACTGTATATCCATCAGATCACTCAGACAGAAAGATCTGGCAAGTGTAGACTGGGGTGGAATGAACTGTAATTAATACCTGCTAGTGGCAAATTCATACTATTCCCCTACATTTGTAGCTTCCAAGATTAAAGGCAAAACACAGCAATAAATGCTCATTAGTCAGGACCGTTATGCAAGTTATGTGGCACCCCCTTCAAATGGTCTCTCTACATCCATCTAGCTGGGCTTTTGTCCCCTTTTTCCTGGATCTCCTCAATTTCTTTCCTTCTCTTCCCATCTTTTGTTCATCTTTCTTTCCACTCCTGAGTTTCCTTCTATTATTCCTTGCTCATTATGTATTTCAGAATTGACAGAAACAGGGCCAAACCCAAGCATTCTTAGAGGAACACTGTTGGGACCAATCTAACATGTAAACTCAGTTTAATATTTAAAATTCCATGAAGAAATTATACAGCCGGGCAGAGCATAAGAAAGGATATCATAAAAAATATAATTAAACAAATCATGGAATGGAGACCTTCACACTTCACCTCATTTTCCCTCTGATTTGATTATTATTGTGTGAGGATATTTTCTATGGCATTACTCTCTGTTTTGTCCCATTTTAGAAATGTGGAAACACTAAGTGATTGCCTTAAGGAAAATATTTTTCTACTCTCTAACTTTCCATTTTATGACATAATGGAAGTAAATTACTGAACATACATACAGTTCTCAGTTTTGTCATATTGAATTTATGTGGTTTGCTGAAGTAAAAACTTTTACACAGTAAAATGCTCCATACAGTCCTCTTTAGAAAGTAAAGCTAAACTATTATAAAATTAGAAATACTGATTCAGTTTTACAAAACTCGATTACCTGGTGAAATTGGAAATTTTTTTTATCCAATGCTAGTTGACCTTAAAAATCCTTTTTCTAAAAGGAGTACTCAGAAACTATTTAAAAAAAAAAGATCAACCAAATATGTCCAAAAAATTTTTTTCAATATATTCTTGATGTTTTTTATTTCCAAAAGATAGAATAATGATGCATTACTATTTAGTAATCTTTTAGTAAGTAGTCTTTTACTTCTACCTTGACACCCTTTGGTGAAAGACTAATGAAACTTTTTTTCAGGAAATCTCTTTTTCTCTGCTGTGTTATGTTGTACCCATAAAGACTTCGGTTCAATAATTTCTACTATTTTACTTCATTCAAAGTTTTGTTTCAAAACAAGATCCTCATCTTCCTGTTCATTTCAAAGTACCTGACATAGTGTGAGAACTGTGGGTGGTTCTGTGGCAGAAAAGTGAAGGTATATGTTCTGTGTGTTATGGTGTGACATAGCACGAGCCTTTCTAGACTAGAGAGTCATTCTCTAGTCCCATGAACACATAAGTAGAAGATCTTCAGACAGGATGGATTAATAAATCAGTGTTTCATCTGTTAGTGTTGTGGTCTCAATAATGCCACTGCACTTGAAAATATCTCCATTGAATCTGAGAGATGTAGAAGAGTGGTGAAGGTGTAAGAGGAGGCCCAGGCCCCAGGATTGTATGTTCAATCAAATTAGTTGAGCAGATGGTGTTTAGAGAGGCATGCAGAAAACAAAAGGCTCCAGGGAAATGAAATTAAAAACTCTTAAACCAATGCAAAAATAATAAACAATTGTATAATTTTCTTTTAAGTGAGGAGAAGCCATGGAGGCTAAAAGTTTTTAAGAAATTTAAAAATAATTTTTAGAAGAACAAAAAGTTTCTAAGGAAAGTTCACACATGAGCATCATCATACTAAATGAGAAAAATATAGCAGGTAGGGAATGTGGAAAACACAAAGAACGACCAATGGAAAGGCCAGTAGTGGAAAGATCAGAGACAAGTAAAAAAAGAAAGTGAGAAAATATCTATCCAAAGAGTTTCATTTTTCCCTCCTTTTCTTCTGCACTTCCATCATCTTAGGTGGGGCATCCTTGCATTGCATAGCATCAGGCTGTGATCACTGGCAGTGTTTATTAGTAAGGTATGCCCATGTGTATCCACAAAGGAGTTCCTTCAAGGCCTAAATTTTAACTGTTCAGCTTTTTTTTTTTTTTTTTTCCTGTGATTGAATGGAGAAACTGTCACCAAACTGTCCTAGATACCATGCTCCCCCTAAGCAATCAAGGTGATGAACATTCGGAACAGCGGCATGAGAGCCTGAATTGCCATTTTGTGAATAAATTCTCATTTTAGCTTTCAAGACATTTTAGATCAGCAAGTGCTTATCCTTTGGTGGAAGAAAAGTTTTATGGGCAAATCCCAAAGTTGTCAAAGGTAATTTATTGAGTTTTTTGCTTCTTTTATATCAGATACAGGGATCCATAGGCATTTTGTTGCACATATAATGACAACTTCCTAAACAAATACTATAATTTCCTTCCTTTCCAAAGAAGAATCAGAGAAAGTCACAGTACCTCACTGGATCAGTGCACTATATTTTTAATTGACTGTCCATTGAAGACTTGAGAATATTTTTGCTAATTTAGAGATATTTCAAAGCCAACTGAAAATATTCTCATACTTCATGTAGCAGTGTTTTGCTTTTAACATTGCAAATGAAGGTGAGAAATTTGCATAAAAATTAAGAAAATGAGATACTGTTTCATGAACACATATATGCAGTCTTCAGTCAGATAGCTCTATGGCACCAAAGCCAATAGGGTTACCCACACAGCTAGAGTGCAAAGCTGTGCTTTCAGTGGTGAAGCCAGACAGAGGAATACTTTAACTGTCTGTTGCTATACTAATGTCTCAATTACTCCAGTGGTTCTCTTCTTCTTGGTAATTATCCTTACTCTCATCGTCTATTCTACAGATTGCCTATGATGCCTTTCTTTACAGATGTCTAGCTAGAGGGTACAAAAATACTAATGATGTTTTTTAGCTCGTAGTATATCACTGAAATAAATATTTGCAGGTGGATGTTTCAATCATTACTTGTTCAAGCTTAATGAAGAGAGTTCAAAATGAACTTCATTACTGAATTCTACTTTTAAATCACTTTGTAATTTTTCACAGTTTGTTGGAAAGATTTATTGTTTTGACTTGAAGATTGAAGAAAATCCCAATCTATTTGGTTTTATGGAAATTAGCATTAGAATAACATGTAGTTCACATTTAACACATAAAAAAATGTTGTTGTGTGAGGCATTCTGGTTTAATAAGCCAGTTTATATAAACAAAGATGTTACTTTTTATTGTGCTGCAGCAAGAGTCTGTGATACAAGAATAGATAAGGAAATATAAACTATTTCCAAAGCATCATTTCTCTGATTTCCATCATTATTTTAGGAAAAAAAAAAGAGAAAAATAAAATGTAAAACCCTTATGAAATTGTATTCCTGGTCCTTCCAAAACAAGAATGCATATTATTTTGATGCATAAATTTCCATGTCTCTGTTCTCCTTTTTTTTTCCCGCAAATATATAGATATATATTATTCCTGAAACAATATTTTTATTCTTAGAATATCTTTCACTTCCCAGATCACCAAGTGATCATCTTTTTATTCTTTCCTGATGATGCAACCACTCCAGTCCATCTTCCCAGGTACTGAGCCACTTCTGTTCTACTGTTAGAAGTATTGTACTTTTGAACCCAAATTTTGTGAAGTCTTACGCCCTTCTGCAAAAGTTTGCCAGCACTTTCTCATTCTGAATAGTTACTTTTTTAGTGTTTCCCTCATGGTTTGAACAGTTCCTTCATCCAGAAGCAAGGAACATTAATATAACAGAAAACCTCTTGCAGTAAATAAACATAATGAAAATAGAACTACAGAGTTACAGAAAAATGTTGGTGGGAACAAGGTCAAGTGAAGAAACAGGACTCATATTTATAACTCATGACCTGTACAGAAACAATGTGAAAGATGCAAATAGGGCATGATTTGGTGTGGGGGGGTTCTTTTTGTTTGTTTGTTTGTTTGGGGTTTTTTTTTTGGTTGGTTTTTTTTTTTNTTTTTTTTTAATTGTTCAGGTTTTCTGGTTTGGCTTTTTTTTTTTTTTCCCCTGCAGAAGCTATTGTGTGGTTTTTTACACATGCTTACAAGCAGATTATTTTTGCTTGTCACTAAAGGGATCCAGCTTGGACTATCCAATGTTTCCATATGGGAAAATTCTTCTACAAAAGCAGTGGGGCTGATTTTCACTGGGATGAAGACTCTCCATTCTTTCACTATGAATTAGTATATGGCCCTACTTTGCAAAGATGTACTCATCTTTGAATTATGCACTTTAAGAATCTGATTGCTTTTAATGGTGCTAAGCAAAATATGTAAATCAGTGCAAGTAGTTTATTTTTTCAGTCAAAGGTTTACAAAACTGTATGAGGAGATAGAAAAACAGAAAGAACACAAACCTTAATTTTTTTAATTCCTTTAATGATGTCAGAGCCCTGTGTATAGAATTGTCATTAACTGCACTAGGAGTCTATCCATTAAATAGAAATCATTATAAAGCCTTTGTGCTTTCTTCCAGAAATAAAACCTTTTCTTTTTTTTATCATTGAAAATAACTTGTATAGGGAGATCAAGAATAGTTAATAATTATGGGTAATAGAAAAGCTATCCTTTCATTTCAGCACCAAAAAATATTTTTTAGACTGGCATGAGATTTATTTTTCACAAAATGTTATTAAAGGTTGCTGTGGTCTGTAAAAATCTTGCGCAGACTAAACTCTTACATCAAAACTTGTTTCTGTGGTCTTACTAGTGTCAGTAAAAGTAAAAAGGTTTAAGTCTTCACCTTCCAAAGCACATATTATCCCTTTTTGGCTGGGGTTTTCCTTTCCACTGTGAATTCTCATGTTAAATGCTTCTGTTTTACAGATGGACGGCTGTAAAATAATTATCAGGTTTGATACCTTTAATCAACTTTCACGTGCCAATATAAATCAGAATTTTTGCTAGTCTGGCATATTATTTCAGTAAGGAAGTGTAATATTCACTCACCCTGAGGTAGACATCTAAAATCACTTGAATTAATCACACCTCTCCAGGGACCGTAGGGGCATCAAATGTAGCTCTAATGCTACACATTTGGGCAGATAAAACCACTGCAGGAATTTCTTTCAGGAATTTTGTTTGCAGGGAATAAGGTCAGTGCCAAAATGAAGTCTTATCTCCTGGAAGGCTGGAGTGTGTCCTTGGTGGCGTGGCACTGGATTTGATGTCTGCATTTTCTACTTGTAATTAATAACAGTGAATTTAATACACTATAATGGGATGAAATTTTGGGGGATATAGGAAAGAATGAAGCCAGAATTTGGTCTATGATGACATTAGCATATATAGAGCAACAGACAGTTCATTGTTCAAGTTCTTATTTTTAGTAAGGAATTTAAATTTATCTTAAATAAAAAGTCAGTAACTTTAAGCCAAACTGAAAAATCTAAGAGGGCTCAAAATGCAAATTATGATTCAGTAGTTTCCTTTCAATAATCTCCTGAACTAAAATGTCTGATAGTTTGATGTTATATTTTATAGTAATATTAGTATAAATTTCTCTTGTGACAAAGGAAGATATCTTTTGGAATTCACTTGCATACAAGTGGGATGTCATGGTGTTACTGAATACTGATTTTGGAAATCATTTCCTCACATCAGTGCTAGTAGACATCAGACTGTATTATGTTTAAATTCTGCCAAAGGTAAAAATTTAGTGCCATGTATGCTTTGTTTACAAACATTGCTATAAATATACTTGAAGAACCAATAAACCGTGCAAGGTGAAATGTTTCCACGAGAAAATTCTTGTATGTGTTATGCTTAAGGATATTTTGGTAATCAGTAAAGACAGAGATGATTGATAGCAACGTTTGCTCATTTTTTTCTTTCCTGTGATATAATAGTTATTTCCATAATTAGTTATATACTGCCTGAACATGACCTTGCACTTTTTCAGAGCCATGAGTGGAAACCAGGGAAGTATTTTCCACAGTAATTAAATCCTTGCCACCTATTGCACCACCTTTTCTAGCATATATATACAACCAGACTTAGATATGTGGTATGAGCCATACAAGACACCACTGCACTCCAGGGCAGAAGATGAAGAAACAAATACTCAGTGTCATGTTGTGTAACATTATGTAAAGCATTCATAGGCTATAAAAATAAAGTGAAATTAATCCATTGTAACCTGATTCAGGAATTACTGCCATAATCCGGAAAGAGCGATGAGATTTTACAATTACAGACTGCTTTCTCATGTAAATAAAGAAACTAAAGAATTACACACAAATACTGAAAAATTCTGGGTTTACCTTTATTATTAACTACAAATGAGTGAATTTTGGTTCAATAACTGTTGTCATCTGTGAATAGGAACCACTGTTTACTCCAATGCTTATGTTTCTGAAGTCAGAAAAGCCAAGACTCTTCCTCTTACTGGAACATTTTGGAATGTAGGTGTCTGGATTTCATGCATCAGATATTTCTTCTACTTATCTTTTACTAATGGCAGTTTGGAAAAAAAATGTGGTAGATGCTAATGAAGTAAACAGAAGCTATTATCTGTGTGTCCATAAATCTGAATGTCTCAGGCCAGACATTCATTACTCCCTAGGATGTGGCTTCTATGAATTTAGCCTTGATTCCTGAATTGAAGGAGGTTGAAAACCAAGTAAGACCTGTTAGTCATACACATTTCTGGTGAAACTCAAAACCTTTTTGTTCCACAAGTGATATTTACCTTGTTATAATTGCTTCTCACTAATTTCTAAACCACATTAAAGTGGGTGCAAAGTACTTGCAAGAGTTTTTTTAAGTACTGTTATTAATTTTTTAAGAATTGTTTTCAATGAAGGGAGCTTCCTTAGAACATTCTTGCAGTTAGAGTCTGTCACACTGCTGGTGCAGGGAATGAGTTAGTAGGTGGCACTTGCCATTACCATTTCTCAGCCTCCAGGAAAGCCCCACACCCTGTGTAGTCAGAGTATGAACTACTGCAACTCCTAAAATTGCTTTTACCGGAGTGCTGTTGTGGTTTCCTTCTTTGCCTTTAAGAAAAAACACGTATTTTTTTCTCATTTCAGTGTCTGCATATGCCCACAGGAGCCTCAAAGTGCCTCTTGTAGGTTGTGTCTGGTGAGGTCAACCATAAAAGTACAAAATTAAATGAAAATATCAAATAAATGCAACACCCAAATTCAAGATAGCATAGAAGTAGCTCCCTGACTTCAGCTCACAAATGTTGCTTGATAAATTTTTAAAGTAGTCTTGCTTGGGCACTGGCTTTTCTAGAAAATTAAATATTAAGAGCTTGCGAATCCTCTTATCCTGGTGCCTCCATTTTCTCATCTTGCTGTGGTTAGTGAGATCTCCCAAATAAAAGCTTTAGGCTGAATGAGCCTCCATACCACTTCCTCTGGGGTTCTAAGAGCAGTGTTGCCATTTTGTCCAATTTGTCAACACCTGAGTTTGCTGCACTTTCCCAAATTACAAACATACACTATCAAAACTTTATGAAACCATGGTAGATACAAATGCCCGAGCTATCAGCTGAGATCCTCTTTTTGTTTATTTTCACTTCTCTTCCCACTTTCTTCACAACATACTGTATTACTCTTCCAAAAATACTGATCAAAAAAAGACTGTTTTTTTCCCATCTCTGCTATGTATATGCTGGCTGCATTTGCAAGAGTTTTGTATCTCCTGGGCATTTTCTTGGCTTATTTTCATTTTGACAATATATGCAACTGTCTGTGTTGTTTTTGCTGTGCTACTGCCTTGAGCTCTGTCTGCCTTACTGCCACAGGTTTTTTGGTTTGGATTCCTTTAGTATTTTGGATACTGTCTCATGCAATACTTCTGTCATTTGTTATAAGCCTCATTTTATTAGACAATTTCTTTTGCTTGGAAAATTTTAGTTTGCTTTTTCAAGAGTTGATTCTAAGAATTCTAAATACTCTTTTTATTCTTACTGATCCAAATCATAACCTCCTTTTTTATTAGGAATTTATCTAGCCTTTGCGAATTGCAAGACTGGCCTTTTTTAACTCAGATGAGATTCCACGTGTGGTATCATATGCCACATCAGTTGCAAATTCTTCTTTGGCCTTGTTTGTTTCTCAGAACCAGCAGTTATGGGACATCAGGCTCTCCTGATCTCCTCCCTTTCTGCTGAGGATGACTGCTTCACAAAATCACGGAATATCCTGAGTTGGAAGGGACACACTAGGACCACACTAGTCCAACTCCTGGCCCTGCACAGGACAGCCCCAAGAGTCACATCGTGTGCATGAGAACATTTTTCCAATGCTTCTTGAATTCAGGCAGGCTTGATGCTGTGACCACTGTCTGAACATCTCTAGGTGAATAACCTGTTCCTAATATCCAACCTAATCCTCTCCTGACACAGCCTCAGGTCATTTCCTTGGGTCCTGTCACCACACTTGTCACCACACAGAAGAGATCAGTGCCTGCCCCTCCACTTCCCATTGTGAGGAAGCTGAAGACCACACTGAGGTCTCCCCTCATACTCCTTTTCTCCAGTCTGTACAGATCAAGTCCCTCAGCCACTCCTCATAAGGACTCCCCTCCAGATCCTTGACCATCCTCATTCCCTCCTTTGCACACTCTCTAATAGCTGAATGTCTTTTTTATATTGTGGTGCCCAGAACTGCCCCCAGCACTCGAGGTGAGGCCGCCCCAGTGCAGAGCAGAGCAGGACAATCCCCTCCCTTGCCTGGCTGGTGATGCTGTGCCTGATGCCCCCCAGGACAGGGTTGGCTTTCCTGGCTGCCAGGGCACTGCTGACTCTTGTTCAACTTGCCATTGACCAAGTCACCCAAGTCGACACCTCCTCCTTATTTTCTATCCTCTGCAAACTTAGTATCCCTTCCAGTCCTGCATCCAAGTTTTTAGTGAAGATGTTGAAGAGCACAGGGCAGAGCCCTGTGGAACCCCGTTACTGACAGGTTTCCAGTCTGATGGCCCCTATTCACTATAACTCTTAGTGCCTGACCCGTGCGCCAGTTGCTCACCCATCCCATGATGTGTTTATCCAGCTCTGTGCTGGACATTTTGTCCAGAAGGATACTGTGAGAGACAGTACTGAAAGCTTTACTGCAATTCTAAAAGATTGCATCAACTGGCTCCCCTTGATAACTTGAGGGGTTATCTTGTCATAAAAGGAAATCCGATTAGACAAGCAGGACTCTCCCCTCATGAACCTGTGCTGGCTGGGACCAGTGCAACTAAAGAGACTGGTCTGGTCAAATTTGTGTTACTGTTGTCTTCCAGATTCCTTAGGTCTTAGTGCTGGAGGAAACTAAGCAGGAAAATCCTTCCAGTGTTCTTTGACACTTTCCTTGTGAGTATACCAGTTGTGGCGTAGAATCCCATTGCTGGTTTTGGTGCTTCCAGAAAATCCGCCTGATGCTGTGGCCTCAGAAGTATCTCTACTGAAGCCTGTTGGCTGGCCGTGCATGGCACAAATTGCACCTCTACAGCTAAAGTTGCTCATGCTCCTGCAGGAAGGAGCCTTGTAGTGATGGGAGTCTGTCTAACACTGTCCCCCAGACGGACCAATTTTTTACAGAAGTAATATCAAACCAGCATGCATGCTAACGGCAAAACAGGATGGGCAGATATGGGCTTGAGTCTGTTCCATGACCCTGTTAGTGTTACAGGACTAGAAGCAGTGTCAATAATATTAATGCATAAATTATATATATATATAGGAAATTCAACTGTTAAAAGATTCAGTTCTTCAGAGAAAGAGCTGATTTGCTCTCAGGAACTGAAATAACAGTGTTGCCTCACTTTTTAGTCCCAAATAGCAGGCACTTAGGCATTCCCTAGGATGGAGGGAATCCCACCTTCAAATATCTTTTAAGCTTTATTTGAAGCAAAGGTATGAGCTTTGATCTCCTGTCTCTGAACCCTTAGACTTGCCAAGTCAGTCTGTCTATATCTGTAGTCCAATGAACATTTAATTATTGAAAAGTGGAATAGTGCTTACAGAACACATTATGGTGTCTAGTTGCAGTCTTCCAGCTGAAAAGTGAGTCTGATTTTAATACCTGACTTCTTTGCTAATTTATCTGAGACAGTCAAATTCACTGAGGAGTAGTGGTGTATAGTATTTGAGTGAAAATACAGGGTTATGAACACTGTTTGCTAGAGTAAACTGAAGGTATCTTGCCTTCTGATTTGGCTTGTTTATACAGAATTAAAAAATAAATGCTTCTGACATGTTTCTCTTTTCTGCATTGCTTTGGAACATCATGTGCCTTTGGCAGTTTGCAGTTCTGGTCCAAGTACTGTCATTGCTTTTGCAACTTTAATCTTTCAAGATAATTTAATTTCAGCTGACTTTTTAGATTTTTCACTAAGACATCATTTAATTAGCGTGAGTGTGAACTGGACTTTCCTGTGCAATTGAGTGATTTATAATTAGCATTCTCATTTTTGGTTGAACTGCAATAGTACTCTACATTCTTTTTAATCAGTTTTGTTTGTGATATTTCTTTTCTTCTGTTCTTTCCAAGTTGTTCTCATTTGTGTTCTTCTGATAAAATGGAGTAATTATACCCTTATGAATCACAACCTCTGCCCTGTTAATTACAATTAAGGGAATCCATACATTATTATGTTTAGATTTCTGGATAATTTAAGACAAGCATAAACAATGTGTTTTTTAGAAGCTCACATTATTTTCTCATCCTCTCCTTTATTATACTGCTTATGTCTGCAAAATTCAAGAATCAGAGGAAAACTAGAAATAATCAGTTCATAACCTCCTGTTCAATCTTCCTGCTTTTAGATAGGAGATCCTTTCTAAAAAAAGTTTCCATAGTTTCTTTTTTCCAACTATATTTTAATTTGTCCTCTATGAAGTATTCTGTGCAATAATAGTGTGATGACCTTCTCTTCTGTGTTCCTGGAACTATCTTGGGAATTCACATAGTGAATATTCTACCTTCAGCTGTGTAGGGCTAGAAATAAACCTCTGTGCACATGTGGACAAAAACCAAACTAGCACCACAAAAAACCTTTATATTCCTGTTAAGCTAAAGAAGATCAACGGATGGAGAGTTAGTTTTCATCTTTTTGTCAGAAAGTCTTTATTGTGCCAGATTTTTCTCTTGTTTACATTTCTTTGTTTGTTAGGATACAAGCAATTACAAGACAATTCAGGGAAGTACAGACCTTAATTTTTTCTTTCCCGGGTGATCTTTTACGTGCAGCAACGGATTAGTGTTGCTTCAGGAGGTGAAGGAGTTGATGGTGTTTCCCCTTCTTGCTGTGAGCCTTCACCTTTCCCAGCCCTAGGCCAGGGGGAGCAGATGCACAATAGCTCAGTGGCAGCTCCACTCCTGCTTTCCCCTGAGTGTTTGAGAGTTTTCTTTCCTCTGATTCCTTCTCTCTTCTCCATGATGCATAACTGGAGATGGACCAAGGAGTGCAGGAGCTGCCCTTCTCCACTCAGCTGGAGAACAGTGTTGCTGCTGTGGGGTGTTACGCTGCTCACAAGCTACAGGAAGGACAAAGAAATGACCAAAATAAGCAAAAAAGAAGGCAAGAAGAAGTAATGGAGCACCCTGGAGGAGAGATTTGACAGGAAGATGAAGCACAAGAGCACTTGCTGTGAAGGCATTTTCCTCATCTATACAGATGGCCTTCCTGCCATCATGCTAATGCAATGAAGAGTGTTTAATGCTTGCTATTCAGATGTGTAGTTTCAAAACTAATATCCTATTTACTGAATTTTAAACTATGCCTTGCAGATGAATGGAGGAACACATTGCAGCATTTTGGAGACCTTTATTCTTATGGTTGGTTTATTGAGACCCTAAAGAGTGGACCAGTTCTCCTGGTTACAGATGATTGACTGAGGGATGGACTACTGTTTTCCAACAGCACTGAAATCACTATCACTTATGGCAAATATAAACAATATGTTCTGTTGAAAATATAAAGCTAATATAGTAGATGCTGTATTTAGAGATCAAACGTATCCGACAACTGACAGCTACCTGTTCTCAAGTCTAGCTTCCCGTAATTCTTCTTCTGCTTCATTGTGCTATAAAAGCTCTCACAGTGTCAGCTGGTACTCAGAGATCAATGAATCTCATCTTGATGTTGCCTCCACCCTGAGAAACAATGCGCATTTAACAGTAAATATGGTTTTATTTTTCTATTTACTCCCTGACAGTCCAATGAGACATCCACCCTTCCCATAATTGTGTCCTGTAGATCAGAAATGTGTCACTGAATCATGAAATATGTTTTTAATTTGTTGCCAAGAAAACTTAGTTTTTAATGAGGATTTAGACAGATGTGGAACAACCTCTTTATGAAAAGAAAATTCAACACCTAACACACATTTTACTAAATTAATTATAATTTGACATGACCTGCTGTGAAAGAAAATTCTTGTGAGGTCTGATGGGATGAGGTTTACACCTTAGTATACAGCTCTTTAAACTCACAGATTTAAATTTGCTCTCTGTATTTAAAGTGTAAAGGGGGAAAACTACTTTAATTTACTACTAGCTTTCAACAGAGAATCAGGAATGACAGTCATTAAACACATTTGGGACAGTTTTGGGGGATGATAAAGATATCTTGCAGGTTCTGAGAAACATCAGGGAAATCTGGCTTCCAAGGTCAAGAGACTGAATGTGACCTTCTTATTTGTATTATTCATGTGATTTCTAATTCCAGTTTAATAATGGGAAATCAAGAATGTAAATAAGAGAAATATTAGTTTGTTTTAGTATTCATTCTTGATATTCAGAAGTTTCTATTCAACTTCTCAATTTCTTCATTGATAATTGGATTTGGGGATGCTCATGAGGTAGTTTTTTGATTTTGATTATTAAGTGGATCAGACAGCATAGGAGATACTGAAAAGACAAAAAAACAGATGCATTCTTCTATTACAAATTTTATGAATAGGGATGAGTGACTGGAATGACAAAGGAATTGGCCAACTGAATATGCTAGCCTGATCCAGGGCCTGGCTACATTGCTTCCTTGTCAGCTGGGTTCCCCCTGTGCACTGTTGTACAGATTTGTTGCACAGTTTTCACTTCTCTGCCTGCTGTTGGGAGCCACATTTAGCAACACTGTGATCACTGTGCAACCAGCAAACAACTTTGGGTTTTTTTCCAAAGGATTCCCTCCATTTTTCTCTAAAAGATATCAAAGAAATCCAAATTTTCTTTCTGTTTTTCTTTGTCCATCATCCTTTTCACCTGCATTTTGGGCTTCTTAATGGCTGGGAAATTCAGAGATAAATTAATTATATGTAAATATTGTGTTACAGTGATGTTCAGTAAAACAGTGATAATCTGCACTTCATTAAGCAGCGCACTTTATAATCTCCCAAGAAAAGAGAGGGAGGAAAGAAAAGAAATTCTTGTCTCTCTTTTACAGCACTTAGTAAGGAATTAATAGTAGATGTTGTAGTGAGGTCTCGTACTACTAAGGCTTAATTGCATTTAGTGCAGAATATCTGCTAGATTACTGAGTTGTAATTTGTCAACTAAATACAGCACAATTTGTGATAGCCATGTTTTAATGGAGTTTATTCCTTTCTTATTTGCAAAATCTAGTCATTCCTAAGAAGCTCCCTTGACATTGGTGTCAAGTGGCTTCATTCTGTGCTATTGGATAAATTAATTTTATTTTTGTAAAACTCTACACGGTGCTGGTGAACACAGCATCTGAGTGTCTTGGAAGCAGTCTGCGTTGGTTTCAGAGTGCATTTTCACAGTGGGGAAGTGTGAATGATCTAGTTTTGCTGAGCAGAAAGCTGCTGTATGTGGATCCTTCAGGCTTTGAGTAATCCAGTGCCTGAAATGTTTCTCATCTGGCCACAGGACAGGGGTGAAAGCTGAGTCATGTCCCTGCTACTGAGGCCAAATCACCAGCACACCAGGGCTCCGTCCAGACACTTGGAGTGCACATCCTCAGATGGCATGTGGACATCCTTACTGTTTGGCTCTGTGTGGGGGGGAAATGTGCATTTTTATGGGGCATTCCTTTTGCTACAGTGGACCACCGCTGCCTGTTTTGTGCTCTGTGTGCTGCAGGAGATGAGCCACAGTTGATCCACAAGTATGAGGGGACAACAAGAGGGCTCAGGAGCAGTGACCCCAGGCTATGGGCTCAGGGTGATGGGATTTCAGCATAGCAGTGTAGGATGGGAGCTGCATGCCTGTTGTTACTGTGGGAAACTTGGCAAGCCTGTACCTAAAATCACAGCCCTTTACCTTCTGTGGCAGAAGTCCTCACTACTTCATCAAGGTTAAGAATAAATTAAGAGTCAGTTCTTCAGCTGTGTTTATACAGGTGATTTTTATCTCCAGAAGTATCTCCAGAAGGTGTTGAGACCTTCTTGCAGAAAATGACACACCCCCCTAGAACTGAACTGTTTCACCCAGTAAAGTGATCACATCCATACCTGGCCCAGTCAAATTCCCAGTTTTCTCACTGGAGATTTCTCAGGATGGTTCTATTTACATGATAAGAAACCAAGGCTAGTGGTCTGTCCAACGTTTAAATGACATCAAGTATTGAATTGTGGTGCCTGAAGGCACTCCTAGCTCTCCTTGATTTGATATGGTCAAAGCCTCTGGAGCTTTGATAAAGTCTATCTTGTGTACAAGGTTTGTGCAGAAGTTGAAGTTTACCCACATGTACATGATCCAAGATAACTTCACCTCTGTGGCAGAAATTACATTAATCCTCTTTATTGCTGTCTTGATTAACTGTCACATCTAAAGCTGATCCCAGCCTCAGGGGAATATTACTTTCTGGCAGGGTGGGGAGACATGGAATGTAAAGATAGATTTGACAGCAAGGGTGCCTTTTCGTTTTGCAGTCATAAAAATTAAAACAAAAACAAAAACAAAAACAAAAACAAACAAA
>VXAD01010098.1:353072-365862 GCA_013399195.1 Dicrurus megarhynchus
AAAAAAACAAACAAAAAAAACCAAAAAAAACCAAAAAAGAAACAAAGACATAAATCTTGACTCTCTTGATTCTCATTTTTGTAGGATCTGAACTGCTCTGTTGCTGCTGAATGAGTCACACATTTAAACCGGCAGAACTGCAAAATAGGCTGTTGAATTGAATCAAAACAAGAGATTTATGCATACTTGTTGTGCTTCAGAATAGTCTGTATAAAGCTTATTGAGGAAATGCAGTCTTGAAAATGCTTTCTGCTGTCCCTTTTGATGTTCTCAAGTACAGAAGATGTCAGCTTGAAAGAAGAAATGTTCTTGGTAGGGAGTGGTGTTGACTATATGAGAAATGGATTTGTATTATGGCACTCTATTCCCCTTGGAACGTTAATACAAGGAAGTGCAAGCTGTTTTATTAAATCATGGATTCCAGCATGGAATCTGTCAGTTCTGCCAAGATGTTGTATTTTTAGCACTGCAAAGTTGCTTGTCATGCTCCCACATCTCACCTGCAAATAGTGTGTGAGAAACAATGAAAAGTAGTGTGCCAGTGGCTACCCGTGTTAGGTGTAAACCTCAATCCACTTATATTAGCAATACCTTTTAAAATTAAGTTTTAGTTTAGTCCAAACTGCTGAACTTGGTGTGGCTAGCTGATACAATGCATTTTGGTTAATCCTTTAATCTAAGAAAATTAATTTGCCCCTTATTCGTGACAAATATTTCTTGCAAAGAACTGGAGGGGGGGGGAGGACAGGAAACACCAAAAAAAAGATTAATTTTCTTCCTCTTGGCACATGCATTTGCTCAGTCATGGATAACCTGACATTTCCCTATGAATGCTTCACAGTTGGAAGTTTTGGTCCCTGTTAAGAGAGGCACACACTATATATGCTTTGGGTCATGTACAATTCCACAACCTGAGAAAGAGTCCAGGTGTCTAAAAATCTCAAGATATAAGTCTTAAAAAGTGACATCAGGACCTGCTGTTTCATGTTATACTGAACTTTTATGTAATGTGACCTTCAGCTTTTCAGTGACCCCACAGCTGTTACTTACACCATGGGCTTTTTTCAAGATTTCCATATGCTAAATAACTGAGAGCTAAACTGAAATCTGCATAGAAACATGAAGCATATTTTGTAGAGTACACAGCTGAGTTCTCTGCTTTTCTCTCAGTTCTTTATGAATTCGGGTATTCTTTCTTCAATCCTGCCCAAATTACTGGCATGGTGGACTGAGTCAGTAATGTAATGTGGAATCTCCAGTCAATTCTCATTTCCTATCTAGCAAAAGAGGCAGACACCTCTGAGCAGTAAACTACAACAGCAGAAGAGCTTTATCTTCCTGTCACTCAGCATCAGTGGCCCCTTAGCCATCTCTACAGAAGAATGCTGTAAGGCTGGTTCTGCTGGGAGCATCCTGTCTATAGGGGCATGCCTTTGGCCTTCTTTATCTGGACTGCAAATGCATTTCAATCCACCAGCTGGAAACCAACAACCTCAGCTGATCCCAGTGACTGAATATTATTTTCTTAGAGATAAGGCAGTTACTCTTCCAGAGTTTTGAAGGATCCACATGGTACATCGGGCACTGAATCGGGTGGCAGTGAGACACTTTATGCACTGCAGAAAGATGCTTGACAGTAACCCAGTTTCACAGTTGTATACCTTACCCAATTTGTCTGAAGTTATTTTTGATTTGCACTGTTACAAGGGAGCAATTACTTTTTGCAGAATGGTTATCTTATTAATTTGTTCCATTTCTGGTGATGCAGATTGTCTTGAGGGAAGTTATTTTGTAAGTAAATATCACATTTTCAATATCCTTCTAGAAGTCCCAAACCTATCTTCATCCTGCAAAAAATTAATGCCGTTAAGTCATTAATTTTTTAAGAGTGCTTCCCTTGAATTCACCTCCTTCACCTGTCTTTGGAAAAAAACCAACATTTATTGCAGAAGAGACTGCTAGACTCAGTCCTTTTTTTTTCTTTTTTCATATGTTAAGACACCTTCTCACACAGAATCTCAGTGTTGCTGAGGCTGGAAGGGCTCTCTGGAGGTCATCTTGTCCAATCCTTCTGCTCAAGCAGCATCACTAGAGCAGGTTGCTCTGGGCCATGTCCAATAACGTTTTGAATAGCTCCAAGGAAGGACACTCCATAACTTCTCTGGGCAACTTGTGCCAGTGTTCAACAACACTCACAGTACAAAGATTTTTGCTTATAATTAAATGGGATTTCCTGCACTTAAACTTGTGGCCATTGCCTCTTGTCCATTCTGCTCTTTGGACTCATCCTGGAATAGCAACAGGCAGGCAACTTTGTAGAATTCCATTGAGTCATAAATGCAAGATTATACAGGCAATAACTCAAATGTTTTTGTGCTTTAGGAATTATTGCCCAAGTTTTGGCTGTGTAATATCTGCAGCTGAAGGACATGGTGTTTATGGAGCTAAGACTGATTTTAATGACCTAAAAGGCAGTGCCACTAAGGTCTAATTATTTATTTCTCAGCACTTCAGTCCCTCTTTGTCTCTCTCTTAAACTCCCATAATTACAACACTTTAAAGATTCATCTAAGTATGGCAGCATTTTTTAAGTAGTTGTACTTAAATTTCTTTGCATTTTCCTACAAACCATTTCAGAAGGTACAGGTAGTGCTGGGTAGCCATAAGAAGCTAATAGGTCAGCCAAGTGAGACAGTGCCAAATTGCAGCGTGTATTAGGCGTAAACTCAAGAAACTCAGGTTTCCTGTGCTTAAAGTGGGCACCAAAATGATGACTAAAAGTAGAGTGGAGGTGAAATAATTTCAGGGGTGAGTCAGAAAAGCAATCTATTTCTTAATGAGCATTTTCAATATAGTTTTGGCTCAATAAATTCTGATCCACAGTTCTGTATCCACAATGTTCCAATCAGTTGCTGAAGTGGGAAAACAATCAAATTAAAACATGTCAGAAAACTGATAAGCTTTTAGAATTTCCTTGAAGTGGCACAGATAATGATACACAAAATTACTCAATGATTGTGTGAACATAACATGTATTATAATATATTATAATATATATAATATATTGGAGCACCAAGATCAAACCAGAAGTACCAACATGTGAATAATGTATATGAAACTACTTTGAAATTCTTGTGTTATGTGATGAAAGCATGATGGTAGTAACAATTGTGGTCTGAAGTTGTTGTAAGATATGTTTTATTTCAAATTTTAATTGGTAAAGAAGTATGTAATTGGGATTGGGGGACACTGAAAGGTTTTATCAATAAAATGTAATAGTAAGTCATTCTTTTTCACTGAGGAAAAGAAATTCTAAACCTTGTTTCTGTAGCCTTTTGACTAACATATTTAATTTAAAGATCCATTTCAAATATATTTTAATATCTCTTTTGCTACAATGTTCAATTTAATGTTTATTTCTATGAAAATTTGCTTTGCTATATATAAAATATGGCTGATAACCCTTGCTTCTTTGTGGGTGTGTTCTGTCTTTGGGCTTTGTGAATATAAATTAAAATATAAATTTCAATAGATTATGTTCATATAATTGTTTTTATGGTCTTCTAGACATTAAGATTTTACATAATTTGTAATAGTGTATCAGTCATCTGTAAAATGCCTGTTTCCTCCAAGCAGCTGACAATCTGTACTACACCAATTGCATGACAGATCAACAAATGTGACTAAATGTTACTAAGAAAGTAGGGAACAAGCAATCATAAATACCTTATAGAATACATATGAACTGTATGTGAAAAGTCTTCTCTCCGTATTTTCCCAGTAACTGCTGTGATCCAGTAGAGCAAGCTGTTGGTCACTGACACATGGTAATTTGTAATCCTTAGGCAGTCAGTGTACTTAAAAATCACCTCTATTTGTCAGCTGTGATGACTGCAGAAAAAGGTGTCTTTTTCTTTGGTTTTATTTTTGTTTTATTTTCATTCATAGCTGTTACTTAAAATGCTGATCTCCACATTTTGCTAGTTAGGTAATGCTTGCAAAGCAATTTGAAAATGAAAGGGACTATATTCATCGTTAGGCAACTATTGAGGAGAAAATTTAATTATGTGTTTGACTTCTGTTCTGTGTGGGACATTTCCCAAGCAAAAATGAAAGCTGGTGTTCAGCCTTCCATTGACCTTCATGCATTTAGTATTTTCTCCTTTTTTTAGTTATTTCTCGCAGCTGAGGTACCCCCTTCAGCTCACCCTTGCTTCAGGAGGGGTCAGTATTGAACACAGTGAGAGGATCCTGGATAGTAACCTTGTTCATTGGGGTGCTGAACCAAAAGTGGAATGTTTTTATTCCCACCTTTGCCAGTAATTAATGCCATGTTCTTAGCCAGGTCAGTGCCCATCCATTTTAAATCTGAGCAGTGGTCACTGATGCTGTTCTTCATCATGAAATGCTGATCTAAGACAGATGTTCTATAAAACCTTGCAATTTATTGTTATGTTCGTGGATTCATGGTTATGTACCATTTCTCCTTTTTACCCACCTTGTGACTAGTAATATTAATAAGGAAGAAATAAACTGAGGTAATTCTTCCAGCTGGCTACCCTGGAAAATTAGTTTCAGAGAGCTTTTCATTTTGAAAACTTTTTTTTTGCTTTTATTGCTCCAATTTGCTGATTCTCATTAGACATTAAAATGCAATGCTTTGCTGATTTTTTTTGTTTGCCTGTTGTTTTTTTGTTTGTTTGTTTGTTTGTTTACTTTCTGACTGCCTATATACTGTGAAAACAGCAGGAAGCAAATCAGTTGCTAGAGAAACAAAGAACCAGTTGGGTGCATCATTTCCCTGTTGTGATCTTACCACAGTGGTGCTTAGGGTGAGATCCAGTTCAATGTCCAGATTCAGATGTGTAATCTTAGATGTCAGCTTAGAGTGTTCATCTAAAAATAGATCTGTTCCACATGCACATAGGAAAGATCTCTAAGTTCATGGTATAGCCAAAGATCTAGTTAACACAGGTCAGAAAACTTTGGGAAACTCTTCAGCCCATTTTAGGATGGATACCTACCATCCTATAAAAACTGATTTTCTTTCTGGACTCTATTGATGAGGATCTCCCAACAAAAACTTTGTGTGATTTTTGATGTTCTTTAGGGATAAAAAATATCTACAAATAATTGGGCTGGCAGATGTGACTCAGTATTGCTGAAAACCTTCATCAATCTGAGTCAGCAGTGGTAGGCCAGACAGGCAGAACTCTGGCAACTTACTCCTTCTCTAACTCTCCAGTACTTCCATTTCTTAGACTGTGCCATATCAAGGAAAAACTCTGGGCATTTGATAGTCCTGTACACTTGAATGGGTTTGACTGTCCTACACATCTTACTGTGACCTGTAAATACGCTGGCACAAATCGGCCTCTCCAAAGATATAAGTTATTTAAAGGCTGCAGCATAAGAAAATGTGTATTTACACAGCAGTCTGTACATGTGATCTTACCCTGAACTCGTTTGCTTAAATAATCCAGAGCTCTTTGTTTCCCTTTATCTCCCACAGAATTGGTGTCTCTTCCAGCAATGCCGGGCAGACATGGGTGGTCAGGGAGACTGCTGTAGAACTGACACATGCACAGTACTTCTTAGTATCAGCTGTCTAAGGGTTATCAGAAGTGTTTGCCAGCATTCTATGGACACTTAGTCTCATTTTAGTCTCACATAACCTCTATGTGGCAAAGAACGTAAGAACAAACAAGGAAAGTAGCAGCAAATATTTTATCTGTAAGCTATTACAGGTACCTTTTGAAGCTTCACCACAATGTATGGGAAACTTCTACGTTTTCCAAGTGTGGGAGACAGTTGATTTCTTTTCTTCTGCATCCTAGAGGATACAAAAATTTTCTGAACATAGTTGTAATTTTGCTAGACCAAAGAAAGGTAACTATCATCTCTCTGCTCCAAATGTCTTGTTGTTTTATTGTTCCTTATAGAATATTAAAAAGGATGTAAAGCTGTGTGCTATGATGCACTTACGGGGCTTCTGCCCAAGAAGCTGGTGATGAGTTTTAGTGTGTGAAAATGTAGCATTTTTCCCTGATGTGTCCTCCAGTCTCTACATAAGTATGCCTGTAAATGTCCTTATTCTGCCTACTCATGAAACAAAACAGAAATGAACAGCAGGAAAATAAATGGTCATATGCTTATCTATGATTCATAATATGGAATAATATGATCTTAGCACCATCCTTCTCTGAAAAAGACAGTAAGCCAAACTATGAGCAAACAGATATAAACAAACCACATTGGTCAGATCTTAAAGTCTCAGGCAGGCAGGAGCTGTGCTGTAACGTGCACTTTTGTGCAGAGGAGTGGCAGGCAGTGATTCCCTCCACCCAGCTGACCTGGCCCATAAAGGATGAAGCACTGCACAGCTTCACACCTCTGAACCAAAGCTTCCAGTCTGCCCCTAGAGACGTTGTTGACAGAGAGGTCTTTGGACCTGTATCTTTTCCCTTCTTTGCATTGTTTGCACTGTGTTTAAATTTGACAGGGAGATATAAGGTGATTGACAGAACATGTTTAGAGATTAAAGTATTAGTGTAAAAAATCTGTGAGCCATTGGTGCACACAACACAGCGTTGTTCATTCTCACCACTGAAAAAAAATGTTCTAAAATCTGCTTTGGCTTTTTCTATATGTCAGCCAAAATGATTTGCCAACTGCACATGAGGAGTAAACCCAGAAAAAAATCGGAATATTGATAATTTCAGTTCATCCAAAATATAAAAGCTGTTAGACAGATGGATGCCTACTTTTTTACTTTCTCATGTTCCTTTATTGTTATTGTGAAATAATGAGATTCTGTTATTCACAGACCAGCAGCTTTTATTTATACCACTTTAAACTTGGATTCCGAAATGTGTATATTATTTCATATCTTTTTAGTTATTTAAGAAATCTGGTTTTGTTTCTCTGCAGTAGTTTATATGAATGCAAATGCAAAAGCTTTCCTAAAATCCATATTAGACTATTAATGTTTTGTTTTCTCTTTAATTGGACCCTGTTTATCTGTATTTACTCCTGATCTTGTTCATAGATGCTCTTGTTTTTTGCCTTTCCCTCACAGAGGTCTGGAAGTGCTTAGAGTTAGCAACAAATCTTGTCTATTTCATTATAGGAAATTTAAACACATTTGACAAATCTGTTCCATTCATAAAATTTTGAAAAATCATGATGAGGCTTTGCAAACATTCAGCAAGCCTCTTCACTGAAAAGGGACCTTTGATCTATCAGTCTTAGTCCAGGCTTTATCACCCAAGAGAAAATTATCCTTAATAAAAGTCTTGTGAGCCAGGAATGGCACAGGGAGGTTGCTGTTTTATAAATTCTATTTATTCTGATTGCAGTTTATGAAAACATCATGTTGCATTCCAATTAATTGCTACCTGTGAGTTCCTGCAGTTTTCATAAGCACATAAATACAAAATGTAAATGTGTATTCTTGTTCCTGTTTGTTTTCCTTAATCCTTTTCTGGCAATAATGTATTTGCGCAATATAACTCAAACCTTCTGCTTTAATACATGTTGCTTTCATCTATTTTTCTACTTCTTATCCCAGGGGAAAATAAAGCTTATTCCAGCTTCTGTTTCTGAAAATATTTAAGGTATTGAATGGATATGTTTCAATGAGATTAGGATAGATAAAATATATTAATGATACCTAGGTAACTTACATGTCATTTTCCAAAACCTAGAAACTCTGAGTCTAAGGCTCAGATTCATAAAGTTCACCCTTTTCTTCCCCATAGGAAAACATGATGAATTAGTGAAAAAGAACGTAATTTATTTCTATTTATTAGATTCTGGAAAATTCCTCTTCTTTCATTAGGTGCATTAAGAATAACCAGAAGAACCTTGATTTTTATGGGAGTGAGTGTTGTTTAGGAAGTGAAGTGCACACCATTCCAACAGGTAGTTATAAAAAAGAACATAAACAGCCTGGATATCTATGTAACATTTATTAATGTCTCCTCTCTATTATGCATTTTACTCAACACAACATGCTGTGCTATGTCATATGTGACAAAATGGTACATAAAGTACTGAACATGGAAAAGTATTTACACTACATGGGAAAGTAATTTTAAGTGTGTAGTACACTGAAAACTGATTAATCAATTTTGTGTGATGCCATAGTTATTCTACCGTGTTTGAAATTCTTAGAGGAAAGAGGAGGATCTCAGACTTCTTGGGTGTTTTTCATAGTGAGATATACTGGGATGGATAAGGGAAGTTAATATGGGTGCTATTTGTATCAAAGTATAAATGTGTTGTAAAACCTGAAACTCACACCATCATTAGTATGAACTAGAGAAACCAGAGACAAAGATGACTTGGTCCCCGAATCCTGTCTCATTTTGGTATTCAGATTATTAGTGCTTTCCTTTTATTCTCAGAGATCATTCAACCTTGTCAAAGAAGTTCCTAAGTGTACAAATGAGCTCTATGTTATGATCTCCCCTTGGAATGTATTTCCTATAAGGTACATGCAGCAGGATTTTCAGGAGAAGCTGTGGTAAGCACTGGCATTATGGAGGAAGGCCATCCCATGAGACCAGCTCATCGAGGTTAGGAAGAAGGCATGTGAATAAATCAGAATTCATCCAAGAGACTGCATTAGATCAAGTGTGGCAACTCAGTTGCAAATTAAACTAAAAATAAAGCTGTTGACATAACAGAATAAAAGTAATAAAAATTTTATGTTGTGTGAAGAATTACACTTACATCAGTTTCCACAATATGGGATGAAGAGACGGAATATAATTGCAAGCATGATGATACTGAAATTTTCATGCTCAGCTCTTACTAAGTCAGGCAGGCTCTGACTGAAAAAGTAGTATGAAATGAAATAAACTTAAGTGGACAGAAATAAGTTAACTTGGAAATTTTTTTTCCCCCTATTCCTAATTAAAGCAGTATTGTTTAAAATTTCATTGCAGGAAATTTAGATTTTTGGAGGACAGTAATTAACTGATTTTAATTTTTTGCTAGCTGTGCTTGTTGCTACATTTCTATTTTCTAAGACTTCCAAGAATTGCAACTACAGGATTTTCTTATTGATAAAAACATGAATAATAATTTATTAATGGTGGGGGAGGGGGAAGGCCATAATATTTTATTCTGTCTGTGGGCCTGGGTATAATCCTGAAAAGTTGACATTTGTTCTGTAGCTAGGAAAAGACTTTTGAAATAATTGCAGATTTGAAAATCAGTGCTCTGTTCTCTGATTTAACTGTGATTTTTTTTTAAATTCATATGCTCTGAAATCTATTAGTTGAATAGTCACTGAGGCCAGTGAAATGAACCATACTGAATTATCTTAAATGCCTTACGTTTATACGCAGTAGTTTGGCACAAATTTGATTATATAAAGAGTAAATTGTTCAGTTAAAGCACTGTTAATAACTGAATAATGGAATAAATTAGTGAGGTTTTGAAATAATTTAGCCAGTGACTGGAAAAGCAGAGAAGGTTTTAGTAATACACAACTTCTGACAAAAGTTAAACACCCCAAAAAGATGAAGAAAAATGTGTAAACTTAGGAAAGTTCTAGAACTACATGTGTACGAATATCACGTTGGTTTAAGGTTGTCACCAGAATCACAAAGTGCCTCTGCTAGTGGAGACACTCCCACGAACATGCCTGCTGCAAAACCTCTTTTTTATCAGGTGAATCAGGACATAAATGGAAAGAAATAGGTACTTTTAAAGATATATTTGTTAGACCCTCTATGTATGCCTCTTTTCCACACATAAAAATGGTGACCTAGAAATGCCTGTTTTTCTCCACTGTCTCAGAAGGAAACCTGGCATAATCAAGTCTGATTCTTTTAAATGTCCTGTTTTGAGTACTGAACTGCTATGCAAAGGAAGGGGTTTGTATTCGATGACAAAGTTATTTACACTGATTTAAGTGGCATTTGTTCCCTCTTGGTCATTCCTGTCCCATATCCACTCTTTGAATGTACTATCTGACTCTTTGTGTGTCCACAAGATGAGAAAATTCCCTTAATCCTAATAAAAATTAAGCCTGAGAAATATTTAATTTTTGCTATATTAGTTCCTTAGTGAAGTTCATATCTGTTTTCAGAAAATTTTGAGTAAATGGATGAGAAGGCAGAGGCTTTTTGTGCTGGTATTTTTGCCAGGGAAATACAGGTGAAACCAGAGACCATGATGAAGAGCCTTATAATTATGTGTTCTTTTGGGAATAAAGAGCCATCAGCCTTCATGGAAATCACAGAAATAGAGTGACATGGAATTGCAGACCTTTGTCATTAAAGTATTTTAGGTTGCATTGGTTTTTAATGGCTTAAAAGTTCTGTCACTGTTGCCTGACATATATTGAGCAATCTGTGGCATATTAATTCTCTTTTTCCCTTCTACAAGTGTGACAAACAGAGGCTTAATCCCATTAATTAAAAAAAAAAAAAAAGCACAGCAATACAAACACACTAATTTTCAGTATGAATAAGCCTGGAATACGTTAGACACAATTAGGAAAATAAGAATATTTACATTTAGTTGGTCATGGTGAAACATCTGGTGGGAGTACTTAAAGATCCATCCAAAAGAGTCTTTGACTTACACATGACTATTGTGAGACTCTGCGGAGGACAGGGAAAGTCCCACAGGACTGAAGAAGCGGCAGCATAATTCACAGCCTGGGATGCTTTCAGTGGATCCCAATATTTTCCATACTTGATAGAGAGGGTACAGGTATGAAACTGAAGTAAGGCTAAGAAGAATTGCAAATACTGTGAAGAGTGTAGTTAGAATTCCTAATACAGATAAAAATGGGCTGTCTAAAACCAACAAGATAAATCTAATAAAGACAAGAACAAAACTCTACTTTTAGTAGGAAGAAATATCACAAATACATGGAAAAAAACCTCTGCATCAATAAGGCAGAATGGTGTCTGAGGCTCTAATGAACATGAGTTCCATGTAAATTAACAGTGTGATATGGTTTCAAAGGAGACAAATCTCTTTCCTAGATTAACAGACACTTTATAAGAAGGCTGTTATTTCATCTGCATTCACTGCTATTAAGAACTCAGCTAGAATTTTGTGTCCCTCTTTTGAGCAAATCTGCTTTAGGAATGGTATAGACTATTGAAAGACAGTGCAGTTGTGAATAACAAGAATGGCCTGTGGAAAAAAAAAAAATAAATAAAATAATTAGGCTTCATTGCTCAAAAATACAGAAGATTGTAGGGAGATATGAGAGCTGTCATCCAAACTGTGGAAGACCATTCTGTAGAAACCCATCTATTGCTATGGGAAAGGATAAGAGGAGACCCAGTACATTTTCTGTATTTAGGGAGAATTTTCACTGGTTGCAAAGATATTCAAATAGTGGGAAAATAAAGTTTGGAAGGCTATCAAATTTTGTAACCTAAATATTTTAGCAGTCTTTTTTAAGGAACTGTTTTATGCATAAAGGATTGGATTAGGCTCAAAGGGTTTTGCATCCTGCCTTACAGGGTAGTTATAGAGGATATTGTTTCTGTGAAACGTGATTTGAATTTAAAGATTTAGCTCTGAGTTGATGACAGTGGCCAGGTTATGAGTTTGACTTAGAGCTAAGATGCCAATATAGTTTATAAAAAGGCATTAACAGGGAGAGTTTGTATCAGAGAGGGAAAATTAAATTTTGTGTGGGATCAGCTGAAGGCAATGACCACATATTGTCAGCATTAGATGACAAAGTGCAGGATCATTAGAATAAAAATTGTAGGAATAGCAGAACCAGTGCAAAAAGTTAAATTCATGGGTTACAGAACTGCTGTAAACCACTTCACTGGTAAAGATTATGAGTGGATCCACTATAGATTACACATCTGTCTGCAAATTTTGAGCCAAAATATGAAAAGACACAAGCACTGAATAGTGTAGCATTCTAATGCATTTTTAGCTGTATACATCTGATAAATGTACTGAAATAACATTTAACTTGAGACAATAAATTTTACAGCAAATTATTTGAAATAAACAGGAAATCACAAAGCATCACAGTTTCAGAGTATAAACAGCTAGTTTGCAATCCAATCAAGTATCTTGATTTAGACTGTGATAGAAACCCAACTAATTTCTTTGTTCCCAGCTCCCTTGTCACGTTACATACTGTAGAATGAAAGACAAAACTCGAACAAATTTATGCAGGTGTGAAAAATAGTACAAGTCATATTCAGGGCTTTATCACTTTGTTCTTTAAAATGAAATAAGAAAAATCTCAGTCCTTAGTAACTGCTGAACATGGGGGCAGTTTCAGTTCTGACAAGGCCACAGAAATCTCAAAAGAATTGAGAGGGCTTCCTATTATGGGAACCACTTGGGGAAATTATTTGTGAAAACTAATAGTTCAGGAAATGCTTCTCTAAGTTTACATTTGCTTAGCTAGAAAGGCAAATTGCCCTCATGCTGTTGTGATTCAAGAAATATATGCAAGAATATTTCATGTTATCCTTAATTTGTATTCCCTATTGTGGCTAAGAAATCACAGAGCTATGTGTTGGTGCTGATGCATGTATATGTAAGTATATGTATTTCTATCTTGAAACATAAATTTATTAACCTGGAAAAAATCCAGCAGAAAGTATGGCTTTTTCTTTTTCCACTCTGTTTACCTGCAGTAACACATATGGCTGTTCTGCCATAGCACTTCTCAGTAATGCTCATACATATGGAAAACATGAGGAAGAGTGCTGATGTCTTGGAATTTTGCCTTGTGTTCTTAGCACGAGAAAAAGGGGGGGGGGGAGGGGGGGGGGGGGGG